>CM071848.1:24907598-25407598 GCA_036507275.1 Sicyos edulis
TGGGAAGAGATCTCCATGGACTTTATTTCGCTTGCCGAGGACTCCGAGGAGTTCTCTCGATTTGGGTGATAGTCGATCGATTGACTAAGAGTGCACACTTCATTCCCGGTAGAGACACTTATACCGTGGAACAAAGGGGCGCGCTTGTTTTTGGAGCGGATCATTCGCTATCACGGTGTGCCTGTGAGGATCGTGATCGGCCGTGATTCAAGGTTCACTTCTTGTTTCGGAGAGCGCTCGAGAAGGGTTTAGGCATCGAGTGCGGCTTCAAGATGACTTTTCACCCTCGGGCCGATGGGATGGATCGAGAGGGTGAACCAGATTCGAAGATATGTTGAGGGCTTGTGTGTTGGATTTCCGGCGCTTGGGACCATATCTCATATCTCGATGGAGTTTGCATATAACAACGATTATCGATCGGCGGTCGATGGCTCCATTCGAGGCTTTGTATGGTAAGCGTTGCCGATCTCCCGTGTTCGGGAAGAGGTTGGTGATAGGCGAGTTTTGGGTCCCGAGTTGCTGCAGCTTGACCAATGGTGCCGTCACGAGAAGATTAGAGCTCGTATGTTGACATTTCGGAGCGAGACAGAAGAGTTACGCCGATGTTCGGCGTCGGGATTTGGAGTTTGAGGTTGGTCAGCATGTATTCCTAAAGGTCGCACCGATGCGAGGTGTTTTGAGGTTTGGCAAGCGTGGGAAGCTGAGTCCCCATTTTGTTGGTCCGTTTGAGATTCTGGAGAGGATAGGCAGGGTCGCTTATCGATTAGCCTTGCCTCCGTCATTTTCGGCAGTGCACAGTGTATTTCATGTATCGATGTTGAGGCGATGCGTGCTTGACCGTCGTCATTGTTGTTGATTTTAGCCCTTGCACCGAATGAGGATTTGAGCTTGAGGAAAAGCCGGTGGAGATTCTTGCTTTCGAGACAAAGACAACTGCAGAATCCGTGAAATCCACTGTAAAGGTTCGATGGAGGAGTCGAATTCAGAGGAAGCCACTTGGGAGCGGGAGGATGAGATGAGATTGTAGTATCCCGAGCTGTTTCAATCTTAAGTGACTTTCGAGGACGAAAGTCTTATAAGGGGGGAGTATTGTAACTGCCCGGAAATTTCATCCCGATCTTCCCGGGAGGCCTAGGGGCATTTTGGTAATTTTGGGTCGGGCCGACAGGGCCGGTTTTGAAATTAAAAAATTGCCGGAATAATTGTGAGTCAATTTGAAAAGGATCGGGATTTTTGGTGAAGGCATTTGGGCTTGGGAAAGAGTAAAAATAAATAGGGAATTAAATAGCGCGTCGAGTGAGATTCGAAACAGGGGACGTGTCGCGTGCTAGGCAAAGGCGCCGCCACCGAGCCATCGGGCGTGTTTGTTAATCTACGCACGCGCGATTTGGTATATATGTCGTGCGTAGTGGGATTTTTGTATAAAAGCGCACTTTCGCCCGATTCTTCCCCATTTCCTTCTTCTCCTTCTCGTTTCTCCTCACCGACCGGGTCTCCTCTCGCCGACCAGCGACTCGCCGCTTCTCCCTCGACCGATCGATCTCCTCCGGTGAGTTCTCCCTCCCTTTCTCTTCTTTTCTTCTTCTTCTTCTTCTTCTTCTCCTTGAAAATTCGAGTTCTTCACCCCTGCTTCGGGCTTCGCCATTTCCGGCCGAGTTGAGGTAATTTGAGGTATGGGTTTTGTGCAGCTAGGGTAGGGGAGTTCGTCATCAAAGAATCGCTCGTCGAATCCCCGTGGATCGCTCAAAATTGAATTTTCTCCATCGCCCCTGTTCGCGCGAAAAAACAGAGCCTGTTTGTCCCGTCGCCGCGCGTAAAAGCAGGGCCTCCACCGAGCCATGCCGCGCATCGCCTCGCGCCCGCGCGCACGCCTTGCCCAGCTCCGTGCCATGCCGCACGCCGTCCCAGCTGTGCCGCTCTGCCTCGCTTCGCCGCGCCCGCCTCGCTCTCCCCTCGCTTCGCCAAAGATCTCGCCGCACACGCCCAGCGCGCGCGCACCAGTAGCGCCAAGCTCGCCCATTTCGCCCCCATTCTCTCGCCAGCCAGCCCCGTTCTTTGGCCCGTTCGTCTGTCGGCTCGTTCGTGCGTTAAATCGTACCTCGTGAGTTGCTCCTTTAGCCGAGCCTCATTTATTTTATTATATTTAGGCCTATTGTGTGATTTTTGTTGTGATTGATAGGTTCTCGGTAGCTAGTTCGAGATAGTTCGCGGCTTTAGGTTTTCGTGCAACCGTCCCCACCCAAGGTAAGGATTTCTTACCGAGTTGTGTGGACCTGCGATATTATATGTGATTGCTTTGATTGATTGCTTGTTTGTGTGTATTGACATATGTAGCTAGGTTCTCTAATCTGAATTCCCGATTAGCATGATTTTTCCGATTTAATTCTCATGTTAATCCATGCTAGGCTATTCCTCTCTAGCATGCTCGTGATCTCGTCCCTTAGCTTCGTAGTATCATGCTAGGCTCGTTGTATTCTTATTGAGCACGTATTGGATTTTATGGATTTGTTTGCTTTGATTGCTAGGGCGAGTTAGAATTGCGGTAGATAGCATCATCTGGGCTCGATGCATAAAGTACCTTGCATCCATGGCGGGGGGACGTCGAGCAAGTCATTCCGCCCCTGGACCCGTGTGAGGGATTAGCTAACCCGAGCGGTAGGCCCTACAATCTTGGGTGAGGGTGGCGGTATTAAATGCCGCAACCGTCGGGATGATGACTTGGCATTGCCTCGTCCCCGGCGATCGGCACATCCTCGGCGTGTTCGGCCGTAGCCCCGATTGCCACTGTTAAAAGTAAGGGCGGCTTCACGGTGTAAGCCTACCACGACCCGTTTCCTTAGCCTCAAGTGCGGTGGTTCAGTGACATAGTTTACGTGTCCGTGTCTCACACCCCTATGTCGGTGACACCGATCCAAAGAATTAGTTAGGCGTGGTGATGGACATGGGCGGCTTGCCTCTAGACCCGGCACCCCCATGGTCTGCGCAGAGCACGCGGTGCATGTTTACGCTCATTACAAACGGCGACCGGAGAGCTGCTCGGGGATCTTGAGCCGCTGTACCTTTCGTCGACGATGAGACAGGCCGAGGCCGGACTTGTTTCTCGTATAGGCGACTTATGTATTGGGTGTGTGATGATATTATTCCGGACTAAGACCCTGAGTTGGCATCCGAGGCCCAAGTATGGGCTAAGCTATGTGCTCTATTCTGTGTTTATATTCATAGCTTGCATACGCTCATCGAGATGACCATGTATATCGTATTGTACCCGGTTGGGGATTCTTCTTGAGTAATTCGTTACTCACCCTTATTCTCGTGGTTTTCCACGGTAATCGTGGTGCGCGACAGGATGCTGAAGGAGGAGCTGATCATGGGGCCCGATCTTCCAACTCGATTTTTGTATTATGACTCTCGTGTGTTTTGTTTTCCCCCGAATGCATGTAGTCGGGCACGAGCCCTAGGATGTTTGTAAATATTTGTGGATTCCAGCATTTTGTATCTGAACAGGTTTTGAATGGCTTTTAGTAAATCTCTGATCAGAGTAAACTTTGGAAATGTATTTATCTTGGAACAGGTGCTTGGAAATAGGGACAGGTTCCAGGGAAATTGTCTAGTTTTTAAAGGAGTTATTTTGAATGTTTTTGTTTTAATTGGAATCCGAAATCATGTCTGTTTAAATGTCCTTTATTTTGAATGCATGCATTGGGATAAGGGCCCATTTAGTGCCCCATTCGGGTCGGTCCCTTACACCGAATTCACAAACCATGTCGGTGAATGGTATCAACATCTCAAATCCGAAAGAAGAAGAAAAGAGGAGGATCCAATAGTGACATGGGAAGAACTTAAAGAAGCTATGAGAAAGAGGTATGTTCCCAAACATTATGAAAGAGATTTGAAAACTAAATTGCAAGCATTGAGGCAGGGAACAAAAAGTGTGGCTGAATATTATTAAGAGATGGAGTCATTGATGGAAAGAGCAAAAATACGAGAAGACGAGGAGGACACCATGTCTAGGTTTCTTGGAGGTTTAAATCGAGAAATTGCTCATCCGGTTGATAGGAATCCACCACCTTACCTTGAAGATATGTATCATTATGCCATAAAAATTGAAGCTCAATTGAAGGAAGAAAGGGAGCATTCGAAAAGGTATTCATCTAAAACTCATACTTTTTCAAATTCTAATACTTGGATCAAAGATAGTTTTATGCATAGGAATGAATCAATGCAACAAAAAGGAAAGTTTGTGGCTGCAAAAAGAGTAGAGGAAGGTAACTTCATTTCTTTGATCACAAGAAGGGTACTTCATGGTTTGGGCTCATTTACCAAACACATCCCTTTGCACATAAGTACAAATTTTGGTTCTCGAGCTAAAACTTTCCTCACTTCCCTTTTTTGTATAACCAAACTCACATTCTTTCTTTTTTCCTCAAAATCACTCTTTTTTCTCTCTTTATTTTCACTCACCTTTTGCCCCTCACTTATCTCTCTTTTTTCACCCTTCTCTCTTACCTTACTTTCTTCTCTCCTCTCTTGTTCTTCAAATTCTTTTCTTTTCTTTTCTAATTTCAATTGATCACAATGTACTTCATATGGTGACAATGGAAGTAAAGTAAATTTTTTTCCACTCAAAGTAAAAGTATACTTATTTCTCAATCCATCAAAAGTGACCTCTCTATCATATTGCCAAGGTCGGCCTAACAAAATATCCCTCGCATGCATAGGTACAACATCACAAAGAACTTCATCTTTATATCTTTCCAAAATAAAAGGAATAAGAGCTTGAGAGTTTACCTTAAGCTCTCCTTTGTTGGTCAACCATTGAAGCTTGTATGGTTTCGAATGTGGACGAGTAGTTAGTTGGAGTCTTTTAACAAGAAAGCTACTCACCACATTTTTACAACTTCCACTATCAATTACCACACTACATGGGTTTCCTTTAACCAAGCATCTTGTATGAAACAAGTTTTCCCTTTGATCTTCAACTTTTTCTTCTTTAATTTGCACATTAAGTACCCTTCTTGTGATCAAAGAAATGAAGTTACCTTCTTCAATGTACTCATCATCATGTGCTCCATATTCTGCCTCAAGTTCTTCATCATGCTCCTCACAATCATCATCCGAATCAATTACACCATTTCTTATCACCATAACTCTTTTATTGACACATTCCTTGCTCATGTGCCCAAATCCTTTGCACTTCCAACATTGAATAGAACTAGACTTCTCCCTTACCTCCTTTGAAACTTCATTCTTTTTAGTATTGGAGCTCTCGGCCTCCGATCTTTTGGCAGCCACAAACTTTCCTTTTTGTTGCATTGATTCATTCCTATGCATAAAACTATCCTTGCTCCAAGTATTAGAATTTGAAAAAGTATGAGTTTTAGATGAATACCTTTTTGAATGCTCCCTTTCTTCCTTCAATTGAGCTTCAATTTTTATGGCATAATGATACATATCTTCAAGGTAAGGTGGTGAATTCCTATCAACCGGATGAGCAATTTGTCGATTTAAACCTCCAAGAAACCTAGACATGTGTCCTCCTCGTCTTTTCGTATTTTTGATCTTTCCATCAATGACTCCATCTAATATGAATTCAACTACCAACTTATTGCATGCACATGAAGGAGCAATTACAAGAAGAAGGAAATGTGATGCAACCACCACATGCACGCATGCCAACGTGGTTAATTGAGTCGTGGGCGCTAGAGGAGGAGGAGCTGTCTGTATCCTCGTGATCTTCGAGCATCTGGCTAATCTCCTGGTCGTCACAGTCTGTACTTTCTGATTCGGAGTCAGAAAGGACCATTTGTAGAATTTGATTTTTGAGCTCTTCATTTATGTCAAGCTCATTGATCTTGCTACGAACGGGGCACCGATTTGCATAGTGTCCAGGTCACTTGCATTTGTAGCATACCTCCTTCCTTCTTCGAGGAGTATACTTTCTTGTACCATGATGGCGATTCGTACCCTGATATCGATTTTGATAACGGGGTTTTTGATGGGAATCTTTACGACGATTGTCGTTGAAGATTCTCTTGCCTTGATATTTGGCGTATTGGAAGGGTTGATTCCGACCTTTCCTTCTTGCCGTTGTCGATGGGAGTTCGTTTTGAACGCCATATTAATAGCAGAACTCGCATAGAACTGCCTTTCCAACTTTGGGGTTATCAAGCTTACGACGAAGCTTTTGTTCATCGCAAAGCTTGAGTCCTTCCTTAATGATAATGGCACTGATGTCGCCATATGTCAAGTTTTCCCACTCAACATTATGTCCATCCCATAGGTCGGCCAAGGCCCTCTTAACTCGTTGAGCGAAGTGGTTTGGTAGGCCTTCAACAAACTTTTGTTTCCAAATGTTTGAATTGCAATCTGACCTACTCATAACTTTGGTGAGAAACATGTCTTTGTACTAACAAAACTCACCGAGAGTTTTGCACTTCATTTTGAGTAAAATGGTGGCGGCCCTGTCTTCATAGAGTGTGGGTTCGCCAATAAAAAACTTTGTTATGGTATACACTAGGGGTGTATCTGACATCCTTTGATTCTATAGTTTCGTAGTGGGTTCCATACCGGCTACCTCACTTGGGACAGTTACGGTAGTCCTGGTGACATGATTGAGGATCTCATATCTTCTTACCGCAGTCATGTATTTGTCCCACCAATCTTTGAGTGTTCCTGTAAAACCAGAGGCCAGCAATTGAGCGATGTATTCATCGGTTTTGCCTTTGGTTTTGTAGGCGTTTGCAGCCATCAGCATTGTGTTGGCCAGGTTTAGAATCAGATGGTCAGATAAGTTTTCCAAGTTTCATTCATGAATTTCGGTACCGCTGAATGTCGAGGAGGTCATCATGCCTCTTTCCTCAAAGGCTAGGTCTGGAAAGGACGGTCTGCTGTAGAACAGACGAGGATCCTTGTCAACGGTAGTCATGATTTTTGAAGGGCTGGGTTCCGACGGAATCCCTTTATTCAGATATTGCCTTCTGAATTCTTTGATGTCATAGTCGGAGGGTTCAAAGATTACATTGATCCCTTGACTTGTTGAAGGAGAAGCAGCTCCATGGGTCAGCTTCTTTAACATTTTTTGGATATCATTGAGAGTATCCGTGTTATCGTCAAGAGTGATCTCCGGACTTAGAATTGGCGGCTGAGACAAAGGTTTTGTCCCTGCTGGGGGTTTTGTTCCAAATGAGGAGTTGCCTTTGATTGGTTTGGAATAACTTTTTGATTCCTTTTGCATCTTCTCTTCTATTTTGTCGACTTGCTTAGCAATTGTTGACAGAATTTTGTTTGAGAAGTTATTTTGATGTTGGATATTTTTGATATCCTTTAGAGAAGGTGGCTCCTTCTCGTCCCTTGTTACTGACTTAAAAGGAGAGGCTATAATCTTGTCTCCATAAGTCGTTTCGATCTCCACTTCTTCAAGTGGGGGATGAATACCGTGGATAATGCCACGTCTAGTGGTCTTCCAATCAGATCCTGAGAGAACGTTTACTCCAAGCTCCATCCAAATAAAGAATGGGATGTCTTGCTGGGCGTTCTCCATATATGAGTACCATTGAGAGCGAAGGTTGCCCCGCTCTTTTTCGGAATATTCTTTGAAGAATTTTTCTCACTTCTCTTTGTTTTCCCTAGAGAGGATGATAAGCGCCGATCCTTGCTTGAATTTTACAAAGTTAGAGGTCCTTCGAGGATCCTTGTAAAAACTTACAATGATAGCTAACTTAGATCACACTCAAAATCTACAATGGTCACTCTTAGATCCCAAGACAACTCACTCCAGAATTAGCTTGATCAAGACTAATCCAATGAATTGATTTAACTTCAAACCTAAAGCAAGATTTGAAAGAAATGAAACACCAAATGGGGTTCAAGAAAACACAAGTTTTTCATTCATGAAATCTGTCCAAAATGATGTATTACAAGCCATTTTAAAGGCCAAAAATTCGTGCATGCCTTGGAATACAAAAGGACTAAAAAAGCTATTAAATGCATTTTGTAGAAAATAAGACATAAGAAGCCAAAAGTAAATTGCATGGCTTAAATGCTAGACAAAAGGGTAGATATGCTTTAAATACACTCAACCAACTCTTCTAGAAAGTCCCTTGCAATAATGAGCATGGTTGGCAAGCATTGAAATCAAAAAGTCCCAAGATAAGAAATCTAGAAATTTCTTTATTTAAAATTCTGCCATGTAATTGTTATAATCCTCTTGGAATCTTTTTTTCCTTCTTCTTGTAATTGCTCCTTCATGTGCATGCAATAAGTTGGTAGTTGAATTCATATCAGAGGAAGTCTTTCTTCAGGAGTTCTTTGTTGATAGAGAATGAGAGGATAACGTTGATTTGGCTGTCTGTCACAGACTGATTCTCCATGTTCGAATGGGTTGGAGACGTTGCCTGACCAGCATAATGAATTGTGGCATAGGCACGGTCGTAGTCAACCGACTGAACTCTGAGGGATTCAGATCTCGCGATTGATGTAGGAGGCCTATGGACTTGAGAGGTGCTAGGCCTGGATCTCAAGAACTTCTTTGTCCTTGAGAAGGCTTGTTGAGCATCCTCGAATTTCACTTCGACTCTTCCGTCGTCGTGTTCAATTATTTGAGTTGGAGTCGGCTCTCTGATCCCAGGAGGAATTCCTGGTGATTTGATCCCAAGTAAGTGTCTTGGGGACATTGATGGTTGCTCGGCCCATGTTGGCTTCTATGAGCATGGTGGATCCGCTTACCGATTTTCGGAGAGCTCCAGGAGCAACGTTTGTATGCATCAACTTGTAGCAGATGCGGAAAATCACCACAGCTGAGTGAGTTTCAGATTGAATATTAAGATTCTTTGTATTGACATCTAACATTAGAGCAGACAGAATATTTGGGTCTAGTAATGAGAGAGTCAGATTTGGAAAACAGTTGAAAAAGATTGGACCGTTTTCAAGATTGGATTCAACCATCCCAAGAAGGGAATTGGTATAGGTATTGTCTCTCTTGTCCCGAAGGGAGACAAGGACAGGAATGTCTAGACCAAGTCTAAACAATGGTTTAATGGCCACTTGGACCATACCAATATGAATGAACTTGAATTCTTCGTGATGTCGAAGAATCATGTTCTTTGAAAACAGGTTGAGCGTTGTACTATCTTGATCGATAGGTACGACGTGCTCAGACAATTTGATGCAGTTCTTCTGAAAGAACAACGAATTGGGGTTTTTGTAAACCATCTTTGAATCAATCTTTGGAATCGACCAATTTTGAAGAGCTTCTTCAACCTTGGCAATTTGAAGTTCATTTTGACTCAAATTTGATAAGTGAAGGTCACCTTCTTTGAAAGAGGAAGATGAGGATTGGGAGTCCCCTTCATTTGAAGATTTCTCTTTCCTTTTGAGTCCTTTAAACTTGGAAAAGAATTTGGACATGACAGTAGTCCTCCAGGATTCTCAGCTTCAGAATAAAAATCTTCAATTACCGAATAGAAAATTCGCTATCCTACTCCAAACCTTGCTCAAGACGCATCATCACTGCCCTCAGTTGCGACTTACAACCTAAAGAGACACCAGGCTGGCACACAAAGGGTTTCACGAATAGTGGAAACGGTAAATGAGAAGAGAAGAACTGCAAAGTAGAGAATGAAGAAAGATAACAATCTTTTCAAACTTTTATTCAAGAATAAAAGATTACAAGGATAAATGAGAAAACTTTGATAGGTGTGTAAGGTGTAAAGGCTATGATACCAATAAGGAGGGGAGGATCTTTACAACCAAAAACACTAATGACTTTAGGCAGAAAGGTTTCTTACTTCGGAGTGAAGTGGAGAGTGAAAGACTTCGAATGCCTTGAAATTACAAACTTGCAGTTATTTTATAGGCTGCGGACTTGAATCGGAAATTAAATGTGGAAAATTAAAAGATAAGAAGTGGGAGGCAAGACATGACCCTCGCACTCAACCACTTTTGACAAAGTAAACAAATAATTACAAACTGACAAAACTTTAAAAAGCAAATTGTAAAAAGCAAAGAGTAAAAAGCAAAGAGTAACTAAATTATTACAAACGGACAAATTGTAAAAAGACAAAAGCAAACAGTAAAGGAATTATTACAACACGAGAATCTGTAAATAGTTGAGATGACCAGCCGACAGGTCGAATCTTCCATGTCGTGGAAGATATTGGTATTTAGACCGAATATCGTCCACCAATTGACGAACCACATCGGGAAATGAACTTTCTGTGTGTTCGGGCAGAAATGAATAAACCACGAGTGCTTGAAATTTTGGTAAAACAGTACGAGATACCAAGCACGAAAGTAGTCGCGGTATGAGTAGGTTTGAGGATGGAAATTCCTCGATAATGCTTTTTCGGTATGGAGACCTTGGTTCCATGCCGTGGGATTGAGAACTTTGAAAATTTTCAATTTTGAATATGCTATCCGTTCTGGATCTTTAGGTTCGGGATGATGAATTATTTCAACGGATTTGGTGTCTACTAAAATGAATTCATAAAACCGACGGGTTTTATGATGGAATTCTGGCATAAAGAAAAAGCCAGAAGGAAATACGCTTTCGGCGATCTTTGAAGGGTTAGGATCGTCGAATTCGGGTTCTATGATAATTTCTTCATAAGGAGATGGTTTTTTGAAATAACCTTTTAATTCGGGTCGAGGAATGAATCTGTCGGGAACAACCGCCGTAGCAAACGTTGTTGGCGACGTATTTTGAGATGGCTGCACGGGATGGGCAGACGGAATCTGGGTGGATGACCCAGCTTTGGATTTACCTTTGACTCTGGTTACAATTGTATAATCAGAGTCATCGGCGTATGAATCAGGTGACATCTTGGCACCTGTGGATTTCTTTGAAGAAGCGTGAGAGAAATCTGCACGTGCGTGAAATCTTCCTTGAAGAAGATGAGAAGGAAGCTCCTCGACCTCTACCTTTGCCTCGTCTTTCCATGGGGAGAGAGAGAGAGAGAGAGTTGTTTGAGAGAGGAACTCTCTTGAGAGATAATCTGCAAGGGCTTTTTCCGTCCCTTTTATAGGCAGAATATCGAAGTTAAAACATGATAAAATTGCTAGCCAACGGGCAAAGATTTGCTTAGAAACAAGGTTTTTTACATCTTTTTCCAAAATGAATTTAGATGCTCTGGAATCCGTTTTGATTAAAAATCGTTTATTGATCAATTCACCTTGAAATTTTTGTACACATAGTACAATTGCAAGGATTTCTTTTTTGACCGTGGAGTAATTTTTCTGTGCATCGTTCCAGACGCCAGAGTGGAATCGCACTATGGATTCCTTCTTATCCACTTCCTGTTTGAGGATTCCTCCATATCCGATGTTGGATGCGTCGGTTTCCACTATGAGATTCGCTTCATTATTAAGCAAACTCAAACAGGGAATTGAAATGACCAAAGCTTTGATTTTTTGGACGGCAGCGGTATGCTTATCGGTCCAAGGCTTTGGATTCTTTTTTAGTCTTTCAAAAAGAGGTTTGCAAATGGGCCTGATGTCCTGTAGGAATTCGGCCACATAATTTAGACAGCCCAAAAATCTTTGTAATTGGGTCTTGTCTGTGATTTAGTCCGGGAATTTTGAAGAAAATTCTATGGACCGATGAATGGGCTTAATAAGGCCCAAATTGATATCAAAGCCGAGGAAACGGATTTGGGTCTGGAAAAGTTTGATTTTCTTGGCTGAAATAACAAGGCCATTTCTTTTGACAACATTGTAAAACGTGTTTAGATGTTTAAAATGTTGGTCAATAGTTTGAGAGAAAATCAAAACGTCGTCAATGTAGACAATGGAAAAATCTTGAAAACCATTGAAAATGTAATTCATGATTTTTTGAAATTCGGAGGGAGCGTTTTTTAAACCAAAAGGCATAACGTTCCACTCGTATTGTCCAAAGGGGACATTGAAAGCCGTTTTGTAACGGTCTTTTTTGGCAATTTGGATTTGCCAAAAACTGGATTTTAGATCGAATTTTGAAAAAAAATTTGCGCTCGAAATGTGCTTGATTAAATCATTTTTATTTGGAATCGGGTAACGAATCCATTCCAAAACTTTGTTTAAGGGTTTGTAGTTTATTACCTGCCTGGGGACACCTCGTTCCTTCTCGGCCTGGTTGTTGACGTAAAAAGCTGCACATGACCAGGGGCTCTTTGATGGCCTGATAAGCTTTTTCTGTAACAAGGAATCAATTTCTTTCTTTCATATCGCAAGAAGGTTAGCATTCATTTGAATCGGTCGTGACTTAGTCGGAATAGTTTCTTCCGAAAAGTCTTTTATATAGGGAAGGGAAACGACATGTCGTTTTCTTTCCCAAAATGCATTGGGGAAGTCAGAACAGAGATCCTGTTCAAGCTTCTTTTGGAGTTGGTTAATCCGGAGAGTTATTCTTGGATTAAATAATTGTTCGTCAATTTTCTTATAGGATATTTCATCCTTGAGAAAGTCGATTTGGTTTTCTTTTGTTTGAATCATATCAACGACGTGAGTTCTCATAGGTTGAGTAAATTCAAAAATGATTTTAGAATCAAGGATTGTTGATTCTAAGCCCTTTTCAGTTATTTGAAATGGGTATAATTGTGTCAAGAATGGGGTTCCTAATATGATTTCCATATTAAGTTCTTTGACAAGTATGAAGGTATTTACGAAGAAAATACCGTCTTTGCAGATATGAACATTTGATAATTTATGTTCGATATCGAGGGCCTTAGTGTTAGCGCCGTGGAGCTTAACTAAGGTCTTTTCGAAATACATCGAAGGTATTCTTCCTTCGCGTATGCAATTTTGATCGGCACCTGAGTCAAGTAGGGCGACCAATTCTCATGTAAAATCACCTACATTAATGGTAATCATTGTATACCATTTTTGGTAAGGAACCTTGGTGATTTCGCCAATGAATGATTGTTGCTCATCAGGAATGTCGTCTTCTTGATCAGCGTTTATGATAGGAGCACTTTTTAGGGTTGCAACTTCGACCCAAAGTTTCGACACATGATTAACCATTTCGAGCTTGAGTTGTTGAACCTCCTTTTTAAGATTCTTGATCTCGACTTGAAGTTCCTTAGTCGAGATTGCTTTGGGTGTAACAGGGAATCTTTTCATTACCTCTGTTAACGTATATGGCTCGAATTCATCTGCCTTTTTTGGTTTCTCTTGTTCAGGTGCTGAGGTTGAATCAAGAGATGCCTTGAGATCAGTGATGATCTTCTTTTGTAATTCTGGATCGTTAACTCTTTCAGCTATGTCCAATAGAGCTCGTTGATCCATTGTTAACACATTGATCCAACCACCACATGCGCGCATGCCAACGTGGTTGATTGAGTCGTGTGCGCTCGATGAGGAGGAGCTTTCTGTATCCTCGTGATCTTCGAGGATCTGGCCAATCTCCTGGTTGTCACAGTCTGTACTTTCTGATTTGGAGTCAGAAAGGACCATTTGTAGAATTTGATTTTTGAGCTCTTCATTTATGTCAAGCTCATTGATCTTGCTACGAACGGGGCACCAATTTGCATAGTGTCCAGGTCGCTTGCATTTGTAGCATACCTCCTTCCCTCTTCGAGGAGTATACTTTCTTGTACCTTGATGGCGATTCGTACCCTTATATCGATTTTGATAACGGGGTTTTTTATGGGAATCTTTACGACGATTGTCGTTGAAGATTCTCTTGCCTTGATATTTGGCGTATTGGAAGGGTTGATTCCGACCTTTCCTTCTTGCGGTTGTCGATGGGAGTTCGTTTTGAACGCCATATTGATAGCAGAACTTGCCTAGAACTGCCTTTCCAACTTTGGGGTTATCAAGCTTACGACGAAGCTTTTGTTCATCGCAAAGCTTGAGTCCTTCCTTAATGATAATGGCACTGATGTCGCCATATGTCAAGTTTTCCCACTCAACATTATGTCCATCTCATAGGTCGGCCAAGGCCCTCTTAACTCGTTGAGCAAAGTGGTTTGGTAGGGCTTCAACAAACTTTTGTTTCCAAATGTTTAAATTGCAATCTGACCTACTCATAACTTTGGTGAGAAACATTTCTTTGTACCAACGAAACTCACCGAGAGTTTTGCACTTCATTTTGAGTAAAATGGTGGCGGCCCTGTCTTCATAGAGTGTGGGTTCGCCAATAAAAAACTTTGTTATGGTATACACTAGGGTGTATACAACATCCTTTGATTCTATAGTTTATGTAGTGGGTTCCATACCGGCTACCTCACTTGGGACAGTTACGGTAGTCTTGGTGACATGATTGAGGATCTCATATCTTCTTACCGCAGTCATGTATTTGTCCCACCAATCTTTGAGTGTTCCTGTAAAACCAGAGGCCAGCAATTGAGCGATGTATTCATCGGTTTTGCCTTTTGTTTTGTAGGCGTTTGCAGCCATCAACATTGTGTTGGCCAGGTTTAGAATCAGATGGTCAGATAAGCTATCCAAGTTCCATTCATGAATTTCAGTACCGCTGAATGCCGAGGAGGTCATCATGCCTCTTTCCTCAAAGGCTAGGTCTGGAAAGGACGGTCTACTGTAGAACAGACGAGGATCCTTTTCAACGGTAGTCATGATTTTTTAAGGGCTGGGTTCCGACAGAATCCCTTTATTCAGATATTGCCTTCTGAATTCTTTGATGTCATAGTCGGAGGGTTCAAAGATTACATTGATCCCTTGACTTGTTGAAGGAGAAGCAGCTCCATGGGTCAGCTTCTTTAACATTTTTTGGATATCATTGAGAGTATCCGTGTTATCGTCAAGAGTGATCTCCGGACTTAGAATTGGCGGCTGAAACAAAGGTTTTGTCCCTGCTGGGGGTTTTGTTCCAAATGAGGAGTTGCCTTTGATTGGTTTGGAATAACTTTTTGATTCCTTTTACATCTTCTCTTCTATTTTGTCGACTTGCTTAGCAATTGTTGACAGAATTTTGTTTGAGAAGTTATTTTGTTGTTGGATATTTTTTATATCCTTTAGAGAAGGTGGCTCCTTCTCGTCCCTTGTTACTGACTTAAAAGGAGAGGCTATAATCTTGTCTCCATAAGTCTTTCACTCTCCACTTCACTCCGAAGTAAGAAATATTTCTTCCTAAAGACATTAGTGTTTTTGGTTGTAAAGATCCTCCCCTCCTTATTGGTATCAGAGCCTTTACACCTACACCTATCAAAGTTTTCTCATTATCCTTGTAATCTTTTATTCTTGAATAAAAGTTTGGAAAGATTGTTATCTTTCTTCATTCTCTACTTTGCAATTCTTCTCTTCTCATTTACCGTTTCCACTATTCATGAAATCCTTTGTGTGCCAGCCTGGTGTCTCCTTAGGTTGTAAGTCGCAACGGAGCGCAGTAAAGTCGTGCCGGAGCAGCTGGAGTAGGATAGCGAATTTTCTATTCGGTAATTGAAGATTTTTATTCTGAAGCTGAGAATCCTGGAGGACTACTGTCATGTCCAAATTCTTTTCCAAGTTTAAAGGACTCAAAGGGAAAGAGAAATCTTCAAATGAAGGGGACTCCCAACCCTCATCTTCCTCTTTCAAAGAAGGTGATGACCTTCACTTATCAAATTTGAGTCAAAATGAACTTCAAATTGCCAAGGTTGAAGAAGCTCTTCAAAATTGGTCGATTCCAAAGATTGATTCAAAGATGGTTTACAAAAACCCCAATTCGCTGTTCTTTCAGAAGAACTGCATAAAATTGTCTGAGCACGTCGTACCTATCGATCAAGATAGTACAACGCTCAATCTGTTTTATAGAAAGTGCTTAATAAGGCCCGATGAATGTGCTTAATAAGGCCCAAATTGATATCAAAGTCGCATCGTTGGAAAATGATAGTTTATGTGATGAAATTCAGCCTAGGGTTGAAGTAGAAAGTCGCATCGTTGAAAATGAAATGCATTGTGGTTTAGTTGCAATACATGCTAGGGAACTCTATTGTGAGGACGTGTTTGCTTGTCATCATTCTACTATTGTAAAACCTAATCTAAATGAGGTACAAGTTGATGTGTGTGAGTTAGGGAAAAAGGCACAAAAGGCCATGACAAAAGCATGTGAGTTTATTAATGAAGAATCATGTGAGAAAATGAATGAGAGAGAGAAGCATGAGCTTAGATTATGGCCTATGAAGAAAACCGAGAGAAAAGCCAATGATGTGAGATTGTGTAAAAGAGCTAGTGAGGTTAAATCCATTTTGTTTTCAAAGAAAAATATTTGTAGACTTTTATATAAAGGAACTTGCTACCTAACGGGCGAGCTCAAACCATGTTTGTCTAGTGTTTCTTTTGAGTTCTTACAGGAAGCAAAAGATCTTATACAACATCTCAAAGCGAAGATTCCTTCCAAAGTAATGAATGAAAACATGCACAGTGCCAAATTGTTTATTATGATGAAATACTCCAAATTTGCTTCCAAATTCATCCATGGCAGCAAGCATAAAGTGTTAAAAAAAGGACATAAAGATTTTGATTTGAGGACAAATCCTTTTAAAGAAAGGGGGGATGATATGAATTCAACTACCAACTTATTGCATGCACATGAAGGAGCAATTACAAGAAGAAGGAAAAGAAGATTCCAAGACAATTATAACAATTACATGGCAGAATTTTAAATAAAGAAATTTCTAGATTTCTTATTTTGGGACTCTTTGATTTCAATGCTTGCCAACCATGCTCATTATTCCAAGTGACATTCTAGAAGAGTTGGTTGAGTGTATTTAAAGCATATCTCTTTTTTGTCAAGCATTTAAGCCATGCAATTTACTTTTGGCTTCTTATGTCTTATTTTCTACGAATGCATTCAATAGCTTTTTGAGTCCTTTTGTATTCCAAGGCATGCACGAATTTTTGGCCTTTAAAATGGCTTGTAATACATCATTTTGGACAGATTTCATGAATGAAAAACTTGTGTTTTCTTGAACCCCATTTGGTGTTTCATTTCTTTCAAATCTTGCTTTAGGTTTGAAGTTAAATCAATTCATTGGATTAGTCTTGATCAAGCTAATTCTGGAGTGAGCTGTCTTGGGATCTAAGAGTGACCATTTTAGATTTTGAGTGTGATCTAAGTTAGCCTTCATTGTGAGTTTTTGCAAGGATCCTAGAAGGACCTCTAGCTTTGTAAAATTCAAGCAACGATCGGCGCTTATCATTTGGTATCGGAGCATTTGGTCGACATTCCTTGGCCGACTCTATTGGTAAAAAATCTTTTCAACATGTCACATAATGAAGAAAAGGTAACAAATGCACCGGCTTTTAGTACCGTTCTTGAAGCTCTTAAAGATATGTTGGAAATGATGAGAGAAGATTTGGAAGAAAGAAGAGCACATCGCACAAGGATGTCTTCAAGGTACACTCATCCAAAACCAATTTTAAATATTCAATTATCTTTGGAAAATGATAGTTTATGTGATGAAATTCAGCCTAGGGTTGAAGTAGAAAGTCGCATCGTTGAAAATGAAATGCATTGTGGTTTAGTTGCAATACATGCTAGGGAACTCTATTGTGAGGACGTGTTTGCTTGTCATCATTCTACTATTGTAAAACCTAATCTAAATGAGGTACAAGTTGATGTGTGTGAGTTAGGGAAAAAGGCACAAAAGGCCATGACAAAAGCATGTGAGTTTATTAATGAAGAATCATGTGAGAAAATGAATGAGAGAGAGAAGCATGAGCTTAGATTATGGCCTATGAAGAAAACCGAGAGAAAAGCCAATGATGTGAGATTGTGTAAAAGAGCTAGTGAGGTTAAATCCATTTTGTTTTCAAAGAAAAATATTTGTAGACTTTTATATAAAGGAACTTGCTACCTAACGGGCGAGCTCAAACCATGTTTGTCTAGTGTTTCTTTTGAGTTCTTACAGAAGCAAAAGATCTTATACAACATCTCGAAAGCGAAGATTCCTTCCAAAGTAATGAATGAAAACATGCACAAGTGCCAACTTGTTTATTATGATGAAATACTCCAAATTTGCTTCCAAATTCATCCATGGCAAAGAAGCATAAAGTGTTCAAAAAGGACATAAAGATTTTGATTTGAGGACAAATCCTTTTAAAGAAAGGGGGATGATATGAATTCAACTACCAACTTATTGCATGCACATGAAGGAGCAATTACAAGAAGAAGGAAAAGAAGATTCCAAGAGAATTATAACAATTACATGGCAGAATTTTAAATAAAGAAATTTCTAGATTTCTTATTTTGGGACTCTTTGATTTCAATGCTTGCCAACCATGCTCATTATTCCAAGGGACATTCTAGAAGAGTTGGTTGAGTGTATTTAAAGCATCTCTTTTTTGTCTAGCATTTAAGCCATGCAATTTACTTTTGGCTTCTTATGTCTTATTTTCTACAAAATGCATTTAATAGCTTTTTGAGTCCTTTTGTATTCCAAGGCATGCACGAATTTTTGGCCTTTAAAATGGCTTGTAATACATCATTTTGGACAGATTTCATGAATGAAAAACTTGTGTTTTCTTGAACCCCATTTTGGTGTTTCATTTCTTTCAAATCTTGCTTTAGGTTTGAAGTTAAATCAATTCATTGGATTAGTCTTGATCAAGCTAATTCTGGAGTGAGTTGTCTTGGGATCTAAGAGTGACCATTTTAGATTTTGAGTTTGATCTAAGTTAGCCTTCATTGTGAGTTTTTGCAAGGATCCTTGAAGGACCTCTAGCTTTGTAAAATTCAAGCAACGATCGGCGCTTATCATTTGGTATCGGAGCATTTGGTCGACATTCCTTGGCCGACTCTATTGGTAAAAAATCTTTTCAACATGTCACATAATGAAGAAAAGGTAACAAATGCACCGGCTTTTAGTACCGTTCTTGAAGCTCTTAAAGATATGTTGGAAATGATGAGAGAAGATATGGAAGAAAGAAGAGCACATCGCAAAAGGATGTCTTCAAGGTACACTCATCCAAAACCAATTTTAAATATTCAATTATCTTTGGAAAATGATAGTTTATGTGATGAAATTCAGCCTAGGGTTGAAGTAGAAAGTCGCATCGTTGAAAATGAAATGCATTGTGGTTTAGTTGCAATACATGCTAGGGAACTATATTGTGAGGACGTGTTTGCTTGTCATCATTCTACTATTGTAAATCCTAATCTAAATGAGGTACAAGTTGATGTGTGTGAGTTAGGGAAAAAGGCACAAAAGGCCATGACAAAAGCATGTGAGTTTATTAATGAAGAATCATGTGAGAAAATGAATGAGAGAGAGAAGCATGAGCTTAGATTATGGCCTATGAAGAAAACCGAGAGAAAAGCCAATGATGTGAGATTGTGTAAAAGAGCTAGTGAGGTTAAATCCATTTTGTTTTCAAAGAAAAATATTTGTAGACTTTTATATAAAGGAACTTGCTACCTAACGGGCGAGCTCAAACCATGTTTGTCTAGTGTTTCGTTTGAGTTGTTACAGGAAGCAAAAGATCTTATACAACATCTCGAAGCGAAGATTCCTTCCAAAGTAATGAATGAAAACATGCACAGTGCCAACTTGTTTATTATGACGAAATACTCCAAATTTGCTTCCAAATTCATCCATGGCAAAGAAGCATAAAGTGTTCAAAAAGGACATAAAGATTTTGATTTGAGGACAAATCCTTTTAAAGAAAGGGGGGATGATATGAATTCAACTACCAACTTATTGCATGCACATGAAGGAGCAATTACAAGAAGAAGGAAAAGAAGATTCCAAGACAATTATAACAATTACATGGCAGAATTTTAAATAAAGAAATTTCTAGATTTCTTATTTTGGGACTCTTTGATTTCAATGCTTGCCAACCATGCTCATTATTCCAAGGGACATTCTAGAAGAGTTGGTTGAGTGTATTTAAAGCATATCTCTTTTTTGTCTAGCATTTAAGCCATGCAATTTACTTTTGGCTTCTTATGTCTTATTTTCTACAAAATGCATTTAATAGCTTTTTGAGTCCTTTTGTATTCCAAGGCATGCACGAATTTTTGGCCTTTAAAATGGCTTGTAATACATCATTTTGGACAGATTTCATGAATGAAAAACTTGTGTTTTCTTGAACCCCATTTTGGTGTTTCATTTCTTTCAAATCTTGCTTTAGGTTTGAAGTTAAATCAATTCATTGGATTAGTCTTGATCAAGCTAATTCAGGATTGAGTTGTCTTGGGATCTAAGAGTGACCATTTTAGATTTTGAGTGTGATCTAAGTTAGCCTTCATTGTGAGTTTTTGCAAGGATCCTAGAAGGACCTCTAGCTTTGTAAAATTCAAGCAACGATCGGCGCTTATCATTTGGTATCGGAGCATTTGGTCGACAGTCCTTGGCCGACTCTATTGGTAAAAAATCTTTTCAACATGTCACATAATGAAGAAAAGGTAACAAATGCACCGGCTTTTAGTACCGTTCTTGAAGCTCTTAAAGATATGTTGGAAATGATGAGAGAAGATATGGAAGAAAGAAGAGCACATCGCAAAAGGATGTCTTCAAGGTACACTCATCCAAAACCAATTTTAAATATTCAATTATCTTTGGAAAATGATAGTCTATGTGATGAAATTCAGCCTAGGGTTGAAGTAGAAAGTCGCATCGTTGAAAATGAAATGCATTGTGGTTTAGTTGCAATACATGCTAGGGAACTATATTGTGAGGACGTGTTTGCTTGTCATCATTCTACTATTGTAAAACCTAATCTAAATGAGGTACAAGTTGATGTGTGTGAGTTAGGGAAAAAGGCACAAAAGGCCATGACAAAAGCATGTGAGTTTATTAATGAAGAATCATGTGAGAAAATGAATGAGAGAGAGAAGCATGAGCTTAGATTATGGCCTATGAAGAAAACCGAGAGAAAAGCCAATGATGTGAGATTGTGTAAAAGAGCTAGTGAGGTTAAATCCATTTTGTTTTCAAAGAAAAATATTTGTAGACTTTTATATAAAGGAACTTGCTACCTAACAGGCGAGCTCAAACCATGTTTGTCTAGTGTTTCTTTTGAGTTCTTACAGAAGCAAAAGATCTTATACAACATCTCGGCGAAGATTCCTTCCAAAGTAATGAATGAAAACATGCACAAAGTGCCAACTTGTTTATTATGACGAAATACTCCAAATTTGCTTCCAAATTCATCCATGGCAAAGAAGCATAAAGTGTTCAAAAAAGGACATAAAGATTTTGATTTGAGGACAAATCCTTTTAAAGAAAGGGGGGATGATATGAATTCAACTACCAACTTATTGCATGCACATGAAGGAGCAATTACAAGAAGAAGGAAAAGAAGATTCCAAGACAATTATAACAATTACATGGCAGAATTTTAAATAAAGAAATTTCTAGATTTCTTATTTTGGGACTCTTTGATTTCAATGCTTGCCAACCATGCTCATTATTCCAAGGGACATTCTAGAAGAGTTGGTTGAGTGTATTTAAAGCATATCTCTTTTTTGTCTAGCATTTAAGCCATGCAATTTACTTTTTGCTTCTTATGTCTTATTTTCTACAAAATGCATTTAATAGCTTTTTGAGTCCTTTTGTATTCCAAGGCATGCACGAATTATTGGCCTTTAAAATGGCTTGTAATACATCATTTTGGACAGATTTCATGAATGAAAAACTTGTGTTTTCTTGAACCCCATTTTGGTGTTTCATTTCTTTCAAATCTTGCTTTAGGTTTGAAGTTAAATCAATTCATTGGATTAGTCTTGATCAAGCTAATTCAGGAGTGAGTTGTCTTGGGATCTAAGAGTGACCATTTTAGATTTTGAGTGTGATCTAAGTTAGCCTTCATTGTGAGTTTTTGCAAGGATCCTAGAAGGACCTCTAGCTTTGTAAAATTCAAGCAACGATCGGCGCTTATCATTTGGTATCGGAGCATTTGGTCGACATTCCTTGGCCGACTCTATTGGTAAAAAATCTTTTCAACATGTCACATAATGAAGAAAAGGTAACAAATGCACCGGCTTTTAGTACCTTTCTTGAAGCTCTTAAAGATATGTTGGAAATGATGAGAGAAGATATGGAAGAAAGAAGAGCACATCGCAAAAGGATGTCTAAAAGGTACACTCATCCAAAACCAATTTTAAATATTCAATTATCTTTGGAAAGTGATAGTTTATGTGATGAAATTCTGCCTAGGGGTGAAGTAGAAAGTCGCATCGTTGAAAATGAAATGCATTGTGGTTTAGTTGCAATACATGCTAGGGAACTCTATTGTGAGGACGTGTTTGCTTGTCATCATTCTACTATTGTAAAACCTAATCTAAATGAGGTACAAGTTGATGTGTGTGAGTTAGGGAAAAAGGCACAAAAGGCCATGACAAAAGCATGTGAGTTTATTAATGAAGAATCATGTGAGAAAATGAATGAGAGAGAGAAGCATGAGCTTAGATTATGGCCTATGAAGAAAACCGAGAGAAAAGCCAATGATGTGAGATTGTGTAAAAGAGCTAGTGAGGTTAAATCCATTTTGTTTTCAAAGAAAAATATTTGTAGACTTTTATATAAAGGAACTTGCTACCTAACGGGCGAGCTCAAACCATGTTTGTCTAGTGTTTCTTTTGAGTTCTTACAGGAAGCAAAAGATCTTATACAACATCTCAAAGCGAAGATTCCTTCCAAAGTAATGAATGAAAACATGCACAGTGCCAACTTGTTTATTATGACGTAATACTCCAAATTTGCTTCCAAATTCATCCATGGCAAAGAAGCATAAAGTGTTCAAAAAGGACATAAAGATTTTGATTTGAGGACAAATCCTTTTAAAGAAAGGGGGGATGATATGAATTCAACTACCAACTTATTGCATGCACATGAAGGAGCAATTACAAGAAGAAGGAAAAGAAGATTCCAAGACAATTATAACAATTACATGGCAGAATTTTAAATAAAGAAATTTCTAGATTTCTTATTTTGGGACTCTTTGATTTCAATGCTTGCCAACCATGCTCATTATTCCAAGGGACATTCTAGAAGAGTTGGTTGAGTGTATTTAAAGCATATCTCTTTTTTGTCTAGCATTTAAGCCATGCAATTTACTTTTGGCTTCTTATGTCTTATTTTCTACAAAATGCATTTAATAGCTTTTTGAGTCCTTTTGTATTCCAAGGCATGCACGAATTTTTGGCCTTTAAAATGGCTTGTAATACATCATTTTGGACAGATTTCATGAATGAAAAACTTGTGTTTTCTTGAACCCCATTTTGGTGTTTCATTTCTTTCAAATCTTGCTTTAGGTTTGAAGTTAAATCAATTCATTGGATTAGTCTTGATCAAGCTAATTCAGGAGTGAGTTGTCTTGGGATCTAAGAGTGACCATTTTAGATTTTGAGTGTGATCTAAGTTAGCCTTCATTGTGAGTTTTTGCAAGGATCCTAGAAGGACCTCTAGCTTTGTAAAATTCAAGCAACGATCGGGCGCTTATCATTTGGTATCGGAGCATTTGGTCGATGTGATCCTTGGCCGACTCTATTGGTAAAAATCTTTTCAACATGTCACATAATGAAGAAAAGGTAACAAATGCACCGGCTTTTAGTACCGTTCTTGAAGCTCTTAAAGATATGTTGGAAATGATGAGAGAAGATATGGAAGAAAGAAGAGCACATCGCAAAAGGATGTCTAAAAGGTACACTCATCCAAAACCAATTTTAAATATTCAATTATCTTTGGAAAATGATAGTCTATGTGATGAAATTCAGCCTAGGGTTGAAGTAGAAAGTCGCATCGTTGAAAATGAAATGCATTGTGGTTTAGTTGCAATACATGCTAGGGAACTATATTGTGAGGACGTGTTTGCTTGTCATCATTCTACTATTGTAAAACCTAATCTAAATGAGGTACAAGTTGATGTGTGTGAGTTAGGGAAAAAGGCACAAAAGGCCATGACAAAAGCATGTGAGTTTATTAATGAAGAATCATGTGAGAAAATGAATGAGAGAGAGAAGCATGAGCTTAGATTATGGCCTATGAAGAAAACCGAGAGAAAAGCCAATGATGTGAGATTGTGTAAAAGAGCTAGTGAGGTTAAATCCATTTTGTTTTCAAAGAAAAATATTTGTAGACTTTTATATAAAGGAACTTGCTACCTAACGGGCGAGCTCAAACCATGTTTGTCTAGTGTTTCTTTTGAGTTCTTACAGGAAGCAAAAGATCTTATACAACATCTCAAAGCGAAGATTCCTTCCAAAGTAATGAATGAAAACATGCACAGTGCCAACTTGTTTATTATGACGTAATACTCCAAATTTGCTTCCAAATTCATCCATGGCAGCAAGCATAAAGTGTTCAAAAAAGGACATAAAGATTTTGATTTGAGGACAAATCCTTTTAAAGAAAGGGGGGATGATATGAATTCAACTACCAACTTATTGCATGCACATGAAGGAGCAATTACAAGAAGAAGGAAAAGAAGATTCCAAGAGAATTATAACAATTACATGGCAGAATTTTAAATAAAGAAATTCGTGCATGTCTTGGAATACAAAAGGACTAAAAAAGCTATTAAATGCATTTTGTAGAAAATAAGACATAAGATGCCAAAAGTAAATTGCATGGCTTAAATGCTAGACAAAATGGTAGATATGCTTTAAATACTCTCAACCAACTCTTCTAGAAGGTCCATTGCAATAATGAGCATGGTTGGCAAGCATTGAAATCAAAAAGTCCCTAAATAAGAAATCTAGAAAATTCTTTATTTAAAATTCTGCCATGTTGTCATCTTCCAAAATAAAAATGACTATTCTCATGCCATCTTCACTTCAATCTCTTCTTCACTTGTTGTGCTAATGTTGTAAATAAATTTGGGATGAAAAAGTTTTGTCTCTTCTTGTGCATTGGCAAGCTTTTGAAGATGTAATATATATTCCTCTTGAATCTTCTTCGCCTTACTCCTTGTAATAGGTCCTTCAGGTACATGCAATGGATCAGTTGTTTGATTCGTATCAAGGCTTATGAGCCGAGTGCAGTCCTGTAGTGTTTTCACCCTCTGACCGATGGTCTTTTGGGAGGAGTGAGCTGGATCCTTCAGAACTTGTTGTGAGTTGGTGTTTCCATGGCTAGGCAGCGGGAGACCAGTGTTGGTTTTATGAGTTTGCCTTGAGTAGCAGTTCCCAGCTGTTAGTTCATATAGTTCCGTTGAGGCGTTGTATTGTAAGTGTTGCAGGATTCCAGTGTTCTGGGAAAAGGTTGGTGTTCGTCAGTTTTGTTTTGGGTCCTGAGTTGCTGCGGTTGGCCAGCAGCGCAGTGCAAAAGTGTAGAGCTGGTTTGTTGGTAGCCCAGAGTAGGCAGAAGTGTTACGCCGTTGTATGTCATCGAGTTTTAGAGTTTGAGGTTGGACAGTGCGTGTTTTTTAAGGTTGCACCGATGTGAGGTGTGTTGAGGTTTGGTAAGCGGGAGAAGAGGAGTCTTCTGTTGTTGGACCATTTGGGATTCTCGAGAGGATTGGCAGAGTTGCATATCGGTTAGTGCTTTCCCGTCATTGTCAGCTGTGCACAGTGTTTCCATGTATCGATGTTGGGGCAGTATGTGTCGGACCCATCGCTCATTGTGGACTTTGAGCCTTTGCAGCTGATTGAGAATTTGAGCTTCGAGGGGAAGCCTGTGAGTATTCTGGTTTTTGAGTCGAAGACGTTGTGTAATCGTGAGATCCATTTGGTAAAAGTTTAGTGGAGGAGTTGGAGTTCTGAGGAAGCCGCTCGTGAGCGGGGAGGTCGGGTTGAGATTGCAGTATCCTGTGTTGTTTCAGTCTTAAGGACTTTCGAGGACAAAGTCATAAAAAGGAGGGAATATTGTAACGGCCCAGGTTTTTATCCCGGTCTTCCAGGTATGCCCTAGGGGTATTTTGGTAATTTGGTCGGGCCGTTAGGGCCGTTTATGTCTTTTTCCAGTTGCTAAAATTATTGGATGAGTTTATGTAGGTTTTTGAGGCTTTGTGGATGGGTTTGAGCAAGGATAGATGCAAAAGTTAAAATAAAGGAAAATTGTGTTGCAGCCGGGGTTCAAGCTAGGGTGGACTTGTGTGCTAGAGTAGAGCCTTGCCAAGTGAGCCACCAGGTGTTATTGTTACTCTTTTCGCGTCATATCTTAGTTACCCTTGGATCTTTGGAGTTTTGGTGCATTTGGTTAAATGAAAAAGAAATTAGGTTTTTGTTCCTTCTTCTCCAAAACTCTCTTTGCCGCCCAAGCCAAGCTCTCCCAAGCCCCAAGCCGAATTTCTTCTCCTTTGCAGCCCCAAGATTCGATCGTCATTCCGGGTAAGTCTTCATCCTCTTCATCTTCTCCGTTTTGGGTTCTTGCTGGCCGAATGTAAGAAGAAGAGGGTGTGAGTGTGTGTGTTTTGTGCAGCCAGCCGAGAGGAGCCAGCCCATCTGCCGAGCCCGATCGCACCAACCAGCAGCCTCTGTCGCACCCAGCAGCAAGTCCAGACCGCCCAGATCGCACCCAGCAGGCACCAGGTAGCCCAAACGCCCAGACAGCTTCTGTCGCACGCCTAGACAGCCCCTGTCGCACGCCTAGGCAGCCCCCGCTCGCCTCCGAGACGCCTGAGCGCCGAGCGGCTCGTCGCGACAAATCGTCCCAACGCTGCTGTCGTCGCCGTCCCAGCGCCACCACAAGCGTCCGTTGCTGCCCCCCCAGCGCGTCCGCTTCACCAGCGCCCGCGCGCCAGTCGCCGTCCCAGCGCGCCCGTGCCGTGCCGCTCGCTTTGTAGTGTCCAGCTCGTCCGCGCCGTGCGCCTGCGCCGGCCAACCAGCCATACAAGGCTACGCCATCCATCCCGCCACCACCAGCAGCGCCCAGCGTCGCGCCCCTCCCGCCCAAAACACCTGTCCGTCCGCGCGTCAGCCATGCCGCGTGAGTTGCTCCCGAGCCGAGTCCTATTTATTTTATTATATTTAGGCCTATTGGTTGTGATTATTATTGTGTTTGTTAGGTTTTCGTTAGCTAGCTCGGGTTCGATCGCAGCTTAGGATTTTGTGTGTAGAAGCCTCCCGACCAAGGTAAAGATTTCTTACCGGAGTTGTGTGGGCCCTGCGATATTATGTGATTGCTGTTTGTATGTTTGATTGTGTTTATCAGCATGTTTAGCGATAGGTGTTCTGTTCTGAATTCCCGACTGGCATGATTCCTTATGTTGTTTCTCATGTTAGTCCATGCTAGGTTGTTCCGTTCTGGCATGCTCATATCTGTTCTTGTTTCGTAGTATCATGCTAGGTTCGTTGTATCTGTTGAGCACGTATTGGATTGTATGTTATTGGTATGATAGGTTAGAGTGTAGGTAGGTAGCATCATTCGGGCCCGAATGCATAAAGTATCTTGCATCCATGGTAGGGACGTACGAGGTAGTACTTCGTCCCTGGACCCCGTTAGGGTTTAGCTAACCCGACCGGTAGGCCCTGCAATCTTGGGTGAGGGTGGCAGACTGTTAAATGCCCCAACGGTCGGGATGATGACTTGGCATTGCCTCATCCCCGCAGTAAACGCACGCCCTCGGCGTGTTCGGTAGTAGCCCTTGATTGCCACCGATAGGGCAAGGACGGCTTCTCGTGTAAGCCTACCACGACCGATTCCTTAGCCTCAAAGCGGTGGTTCAGCCGACATAGTTCACGTGTCCGTGTCTCACACCCTATGTCAGTGACAACGATCCAGAGATTTAGTTAGGCATGGTGACTGGATCTGGGCAACTTGCCACTAGACCCGCAACCCCCAGAGTCTGCAGTAGCATGCGGTGCGCTCTTACGCTCATTACAGCGCCGACTGGAGAGCTCCTCGGGATTGTGAGCTAGTGCACCTTTCGTATCGTCAGTAGACAGGCTGAGGCCGGGACTTATTTCTCATATAGGGCGTATTGTGTGGTGGTTTTTCCGGACTAAGACCCTGTGTTGGCATCCGAGGTTTATAAGTGGATTTAAGCTATGTGCTCTATTCTGTGTTTATATTCATAGCTTGCATATCTATCGGCTAGATGACCATGTATATCGTATTGTACCCCGGTTGGGGATTCTTACTGAGTAATTCGTTACTCACCCTTATTTTGTGGTTTTCCACAGGTAACCAAGGGGCGAGACAGGATGGCTGAAGGAGGAGCTGTGATCATGGGAACCTGCTGTCATCTCTGACATTTTTATATTATGACTCTTTTCTTTTTATTTCTCCTGAATGCATGTAGTCGGGCACGGAGCCCTAGGATGTTTTCTCAATGTTTTGTGGATTCCAGCATTGTTGTATGATTATTTCTTCCTCCCCTTGCATGACCTCTTCCTCCACCTAGTCTCTCTTGTCCAACCAAGTGTAACATACCTCCATCATCTTGCAATACTCGTTCTTCTCGTCGCTGATGTGTTCTCCTTTCCTCTCTATCTTCCCTCATCATTTCCATCATACCTTGAAGGGCTTGAAGAATAGCAACATTAACATCCGGAACCTGTGGTGCTTTTTCCTCAATATGTGACATGTTGCAAATATCAAAATGGACCTCTCCACACTTCTCACAAAGATTTCACTCGGGACACTCGTGTTTAACACCCAAAGGTAGGCTTTTGGTACTAGGTCAAAGATGTAAGGGCTGGTCTAAGAATTTGGTGCAATCTTGCTTTAAACTTGATATAAAACCAATTCAACAATCAACTTTCACAAACTAAACTAGAGTAATTCAATTTAGGATCAGCAACTAATTAAAAACAAAACATAAACAAAAAAAAACAAGAACTTCAATGTGCCTTGGATCTTTAATACTTTTTTTTTTCAATGATTTTTTTTTTTTGCAACAGATTTTTTTTTCTTTTTTTTTTTGCTACTGTTTCTTTTTTTTTTTTTTTGCTACTGATTTTTTTTAATTTTTTTATGATCCAAGAGCAATACAAATGAATTCTACAAAGTACTTCTAAAGAATACAAATGTACTTGCTTGAATAGAAAATTGAAAGAGATAAAAAAAAAAAAAATAACAAATTAACACAAAGTAAAGATTGTTCACCTCAAAATTCGGCCAAAGAATGTCAAGGCTCTGATACCAAATGATAAACGTCGATCGTTGCTTGAATTTTACAAAGCTAGAGGTCCTTCTAGGATCCTTGTAAAAACTCACAATGATAGCTAACTTAGATCACACTCAAAATCTAAAATGGTCACTCTTAGATCCTAAGACAACTCACTCCAGAATTAGTTTGATCAAGACTAATCCAATGAATTGATTTAACTTCAAACCTAAAACAAGATTTGAAAGAAAGACAACACCAAATGGGGTCTAAGAAAACACAAGTTTTTCCAATTATAAATCTGTCCAAAATGATGTATTACAAGCCATTTTAAAGGCCAAAAATTCGTGCATGCCTTGGAATACAAAAGGACTCAAAAAGCTATTAAATGCATTTTGTAGAAAATAGGACATAAGATGCCAAAAGTAAATTGCATTGCTTAAATGCGAGACAAAAGAGTAGATATACTTTAAATACACTCAACCAACTCTTCTAGAATGTCCCTTGCAATAATGAGCATGGTTGGCAAGCATGGAAATCAAAGAGTCTCAAAATAAGAAATCTAGAAATTTCTTTATTTAAAATTCTGCCATGTTGTCATCTTCCAAAATAAAATTACTATTCTCATGCCATCTTCACTTCAATCTCTTCTTCACTTGTTGTGCTAATGTTGTAAATAAATTCGGGATGAAAAAGTTTTGTCTCTTCTTGTGCATTGGCAAGCTTTTGAAGATGTAATATATATTCCTCTTGAATCTTCTTCGCCTTACTCCTTGTAATAGGTCCTTCAGGTACATGCAATGGATCGATTGTTTGATTCGTATAAGTATCTGAGAAGGTTTTGAATGTTTTTAATAAATCTCTCATCAGAGTAAACTTTTGGAAATGTATTTGTATTGAAACAGGTGCTTAGAGACAGGGACAGGTTTCAGTAAACTGTATTGATTTCTGTTTGAATGCTGAATGTTTTAATTTTAACTAGAATCCGAAATCATATTTGTATATTGTCCTTACTTTGAATGCATGCATTGGGGTAAAGGCCCATTTAGAGCCCCTTTTGGGTCGGGTCCTTACAGTTGGTATCAGAGCTCAGAGTCATAGATTCTGTAGACTGACCTTTTGTTGTAGGTCGTTTTCTCCATGATCACCATCACTCCGACAGTCATTAGGTACGCCTAAGTTTTCTGTTTTTAGAAAAGGGTTAAGAATTTACAATACTTTTCATCTAGTGTATGCCTTGTTTAGTGTTGTGGAGCGGAGACGAGCAGGTTTTGACTCGTTGTTGGTTTGGGTCATGAGCACCATCATGCCAACTTCCCGTAGTGTAAAATGTATGTTTGCAGCTTGTCAGGGTATCCAGATAGATTCAGATACTGCTGGGACACCGTCCCAGAGAGAGGCAGAGATTAGACTCCCGTAGGCCTTGCTGTGTGGCCCAGCTGTTGATTTCCCCTAGAGAGAGGGTGGAGGTGTTTTGCCCTGGAGTACCACTCCAGGAGAGGAGTTAGCTTTGGCTTTTGCTAATGTTGATGCTTGTGGAGCAGGTCCTAGAGTGGACTAGCCTGGGTAGTTTAGGTGTGGATCTTGAACCTTAGCAAATTGTTCGATTGCCCAGTGAGTAGCTGCAGAGTTGGTAGCCTTTGAGGAGGTTGCTGAGACATCTTTGTTCTCTAGTAAAGTGTTGTTGTTTTGCAGCCAGTAAGTCGGAACCCTGTGGTTAAGGGTGCAGCGAGCAGTGTACCCATCGGACGTGATCCGTTGGTGGTTTCCCCAGTTGTCTGGTAGAGTTGAGCACTCTTCTTATGGTGAGCTCCTAGAGTAGAGCTAGCTGCTGCATGTTGAGAGAACCGGCCAGAGTTTTGTTGAGCATCATGTGGAGATGCAAGAGTAGGCCGTGAGACTTCAGTTAGATGAGATACCATAGGCAGGGATGATTGAGCTTGAGCCTTGTATGCCTAGCCATAGTTTTTTGTCACTTGAGGTTGTGACCTTGCTGGCCCCATTTGTAGTAAGATGTGAAATTGGTAGTTGTGGCTCTTGAGGCGCATTGGTTGGTGTGCCTCTTTGGCACTAAGTCTGGTTCAGACCTGAGTTTGGCACGAGTAGGGCAAATGGTTCTATAATTCGTCCGGAGTTCAGCGCACTCCTTTAGCCTTTGGATCCGTTTATGGCAGTTGCACCTGTTTAGGTCGTGCAAGAGGGCTAGTTCAGTGGTAGTCGAAGGACTATAAGTGAAAGGATGTTCGAGAGGAGCTGGAGCCTTTTCCCAGTGTTACTGATGGTTGAGTAAGTCAGCAGGTTGACGGTTGGTAAGTGTTGGTGCGCGTGAGTCTCACGCTAGAGTTAAGGCCAAGAGATCTTTGTGGTTGGTAGTGCGGTCAACTACCTTTGAGTGCCTAAATCTGAGGAGAGTTGTGCTTTGTAGAGGCGAGTTTGGTCCAGCCGAGGGACCATGAGTTGGATGCCTATGAGATGAGTTGGATGCTTATGAGATGAGTTGGATGCCTATGAGATGAGTAGGATGCCTTATGAGAGGAGTTGGATGCCTTATGTGTAAAGCACACTTGGTAGAGTCTTGGTATAAGGTAAGTTCGGGTTGGCATTGTTATGCTTTGGTAGAACAAGGTTGCCACAGCTTCGAGTATCGTGTGGAGATGGAACTTTTGGTGTTCCTTTGGTTGATTGTATCTCTGCCAGAAGTTAGTGTTGCCTTTTGGAAAAGCACCTATTAGTCTTGGATCTCTGAAGGAAGGTTGAGAGTTGTGCACACAAGTGTGTTTTGTGTAGTTCGTTCTGGTGGCGAGAGTTTCTGAACCATGTAGGGTTGCATTGGAGAACTGGTGCTCAGTTCTTGGAGAAGTTGGACTTCAGATGGATGTTGTAAGGCTTTAGTGGAGGTTGTAAGGATGTTGTGCTCGTAGTTGGGTTGTTGCTTAGGCAAGTTTGTTGAGTTGAACCTAAGCTTGGTTGGTGGAACCTCTTGTGATCATGGTTGGAGTTCAGATGGTACTGAACAAATGGTGGTTGTAGTGAAGCCGCGTAGTTCCTGACCGTAGTTGCTAAGGGTGTTGCTCGGAATCCTTACCTTGGGTGGAAGCTACGATGTGGCTGATACTTTGAGTAGGAGGATGACACATTCTGAAGCGTTTCTGGTCTTTTTGGTTTCGAGGTTCGGAGCAAGCCAGCATGGTTGTGATGCTGGAAAAAGGAGTTGTTTGTTCAGCAAAGCTTGGTCATTAGGCCGTTAGACGACAAGCAGTGTGTCGAGGGTTGCCGAAGAACCCTAGTTGTGGAGAGCCTCACCAGAGCTCAGTCAGGCCCAGGTAGTGAGTTTCAGTTGGCAAGCCGGAGTCGTGTGGGTTGTGGACCTCGGGTGAGTTGCTGGCAAATTTGGTAGGCTAGCAAGCTGGAGTTTGTTTGGAGTAGAGTCCAGATTGGTTCCGGTGTGGTGGCAAGTTGGTGCTTGGTGTTGACCAAGGTGTGGTTTTTGAGTTGCTAGAAGTTAGCCTTGCTCGTGGGGCAAGTGGTTTTGCCTTGGCGGATGTCTTTCCTGTTTCCAGAGTTTGAGAGTTGCCCTTATTTGGTGTTTGGGGGTGAGTCTTCTCTTGCCCGTGGTTGGCTGTCCAGTCTGTGGTGGACCCCTTGTTGTTGCCTCTAGGAGAGTTGGATGTTGTGCTTAGCTGAGCAAGACAACGAGCGGTTGTGGAGCTCTCTGTCCTTCAGATGTCCGCTTGTAAGGATCTGTTTCTCCTTGGGAGTTGTCAGGTTATTCCTTGGTCTTGGAATTGGTGGTAATGGTGCTAGTAGGAGGAAACGTTTGTTGGCTACTTGGAAGCAGTTGTTTGTCCAAGTTAAGAGGACCCTTGAGTTGTGTTATGGAAGTTGTTGTTAGGGTTGTTCTGCTCCTATGAGTGTTTGGCCTGGTTGGTTAAGGTTCTTTGTGTGTTTGGCCTGGGAGCTGTTGCACCTTTGTAGTTGAAGAACTCCTTTGTATCAGTTGTGGGTTGAGGTTGCACCATTGTGGTTGGATTAGGGTCTTGACCTTTTGAGGGATCCTTGTTGGTTAGTGTGGCTTGTGCTCTGCCAGCCATTTTTGGTAATCTGGTTCTTGGTAGGTGGTGTTAACCGAGTAGTGGAGTTCCGTTTATGAAGTTTCGGTGGGAAGGTGCAATAAGCCTAGCTAGAGGGTTAAGCCTGTATGTGTTATCGTTTGGACCTGTGAGACGTGTTTCATATTTGAGGCAAGCTTCGTTCCGTTGCTTGCATGGAGGTAAGTTTGGTGGAGGGAGCCCTCTAGGGTCCTGTTGATAGCAGGTTGACTTGCCCAGTCAGTGATATAAGTCGAGCTAGAGTTGAGTGGATTGGCATAGCTATGCAGTTTGTAGTTGTGTGAGCTTCTGGGTGCGTAGCACTCAAGTTGTTGGGTTGTAAGTTTCCGTGCGGGAGCTGTCAGTTAGTCGAGGTTGTTGTGTGAGTTAAGATTCTTGGAGGATTCGTTTCAGTAGCTAGAGCTCGCACCTCGTTTCGTGTGTAGAGGCCATTTCTATGGAGTAGGGGCATGTCAGTTTCAGGCCGGAGTTGTTGTCATCAGGGTGTGGCAACAAAGGTTTATTCTAGGCAGTGCGTTGATGAACTGTGGTTCTGGAGAGCGTTGTTAGGAGGCTTGATAAACGCCGATCCTTGCTTGAATTTTACAAAGCTAGAGGTCCTTCTAGGATCCTTGCAAAAACTCACAATGAAGGCTAACTTAGATCACACTCAAAATCTAAAATGGTCACTCTTAGATCCTAAGACAACTCACTCCAGAATTAGCTTGATCAAGACTAAACCAATGAATTGATTTAACTTCAAACCTAAAGCAAGATTTGAAAGAAATGAAACACCAAATGGGGTTCAAGAAAACACAAGTTTTTCATTCATGAAATCTGTCCAAAATGATGTATTACAAGCCATTTTAAAGGCAAAAAATTTGTGCATGCCTTGGAATACAAAAGGACTCAAAAAGCTATTAAATGCATTTTGTAGAAAATAAGACATAAGAAGCCAAAAGTAAATTGCATAGCTTAAATGCTAGACAAAAGGGTAGATATGCTTTAAATACACTCAACCAACTCTTCTAGAAGGTCCATTGCAATAATGAGCATGGTTGGCAAGCATTGAAATCAAAAAGTCCCAAAATAAGAAATCAAGAAATTTCTTTATTTAAAATTCTACCATGTTGTCATCTTCCAAAATAAAAATGACTATTCTCATGCCATCTTCACTTCAAACTCTTCTTCACTTGTTGTGCTAATGTTGTAAATAAATTCGGGATGAAAAAGTTTTGTCTCTTCTTGTGCATTGGCAAGCTTTTGAAGATGTAATATATATTCCTCTTGAATCTTCTTCGCCTTACTCCTTGTAATAGATCCTTCAGGTACATGCAATGGATCAGTTGTTTGATTCGTATCATCCCCCCTTTCTGTAAAAGGATTTGACCTCAAATCAAGATCTTCAGTTCCTACATCAAAAGGAGCCAAGTCAGCCACATTAAAAGTAGAACTTACATTGTACTCACCTCGAAGATCTAGTGTAACGGCCAGGAATTTCATCCCGGTCTTCCTGGGTTGCCCAGGGGCATTTTGGTAATATGGTCGGGCCGACCGGTCCGGTTATGTATTTTCTAATTGCGGGAAAAATTATGAGATGATTTGAATGGGATCGGGAAGTTTGGTGAAGATATTTGGGCTTGATAGAATGTGGAAATAAATAGGGAATTAAATAGCGCGTCGAGTGAGATTCGAGCTAGGGTCGCGTGGGAAGCTAGACGAGTGTCGTTGCCAATCGAGCCATCAGGCGTTCTTGTGAACTTAAACGCGCCATCTTCATGTTATGCTTGTTGTGATGCCCTCGCTTTAAAATAGAGCTCTCCCGAGCCTTCTCCCCCATTTTCCTTCTTCTTCTTCGCGACATTTCTTCGACCGACCGAGATTCGTCTTCGCGATTTCTTCCTTCTCCAGCTCCAATTCGACCGAGTTCCTCTCCCAAATTCAAAGTCGTTCTCACCTCGTGCAGCTGGTAAGTTCTTCTTCTTCTTCTTCTTCAATTTTTTCCCCTGTTTCGGGCTTTGCCATTTCAGGCCGAGTCGAAGTGATTTGCGGTATGGATGTTGTGCAGCTAGTGTAGGGGAGTTCACCATCAACAAATCGCTCGTCGAATCTTCTCCAATCGCTCGAATTCGTTTCTTCTCCATCGCCCCTGTTCGCCCCTTCCCTCGCGCGCAGAAGCAGCCCAGCCCGCCGAGCCACGCCGCGCATCGAGTCGTGCCAGTGCGCGCGCTCTCGCCCAGCCCCATGTCGCGTCGCATTGCCGCGCGCCCCTGCATCGTCTGCGCGCCCGTCCGCGCGCAGCCAGCGCCCTCGCCCGCGCAGCCAGCGCGCCCAGCTAGCCCTATTGCTACCCCGTTCGTGCAATCGGCTTGTTCATGTGTTCGTCGTGCCTCGTGAGTTGCTCCCGAGCCGAGCCCTATTTATTTTATTGTATTTAGGCCTGTTGTGTGATTTTTGTTGTGATTGATAGGTTCTCGGTAGCTAGTTCGGGTTCGTTCGCAACTTAGGATTTCGTGTCTTAATCGCCTTCCACCAAGGTAAGGATTTCTTCACCGGGTTGTGTGGGCCCTGCGATATTATATGTGATTGCTGATTGAATGCTTGTTTGTGTTTATTGACATATTTAATAATAGGTGCTCGATTCTGAATTCCCGATTAGCATGATTTTCCCTAGTTATTTCTCATGTTAATCCATGCTAGGTTGTTTCCCTCTGGCATGCTCGTATCTGTTCCTTGCTTCGTAGAATCACGCTAGGATCGTTGTATTCTTATTGAGCACGTATTGGATGTTATTGAATTGTTTGTTGATTGCTAAGGCAGGATAGAGTTGCAGGTAGATAGCATCATCCGGGCCGGGTGCATAACGTACCTTGCACCCCGACAGGGACGTATGAGATGGAGCTCATCCCGCGATCCCGTTAGGGAATAGCTAACCCTAACGGCTGGCCCTGCAATCTTGGGTGAGGGTGGCAGACTGTTAAATGCCCCAACGGTCGGGATGATGACTTGGCATTGCCTCATCCCAGGCAGTCGGCACGTCCTCAGCGTGTTCGGCCGTAGCCCCTGATTGCCACCTGTTAAGGTAAGGGCGGCTTCCTGGTGTAAGCCTACCACGACCCGTTTCCTTAGCCTTAGGTGCGGTGGTTCAGGCTGACATAGTTTACGTGTCCAGGTCTCACACCCCTATGTCAGTGACACCGATCCAGAGATTCAGTTAGGCGTGGTGACTGGACATGGGCAGCTTGCCACTAGACCCGACACCCCCCATGGTCTGCAGTAGCACGCGGTGCATGTTTACGCTCATTACAGCGCCGACCGGAGAGCTCCTCGGGATCTTGAGCTAGTGTACCTTTCATTCGACAGTAGACAGGTTGAGGCTGGGACTTGTTTCTCGTATAGGGCGACTTGTGTGATGGATTGTGTGGTGGATATTATTCCGGACTAAGACCCTGAGTTGGCATCCGAGGCCCAAGTGTGGGCTAAGCTATGTGCTCTATTCTGTGTTTATATTCATAGCTTGCATACGCTCATCGAGATGACCATGTATATCGTATTGTACCCCGGTTGGAGATTCTTACTGAGTAATTCGTTACTCACCCTTATTATTGTGGTTTTCCACAGGCAACCGAGTTGCGAGACAGGATGGCTGAAGGAGGAGCTGTGATCATGGGGCCCAGTTATCAAACTCTTATTTTGTGTTATGACTCTTTATGTTTTATTTTCCCCTGAATGCATGTAGCCGGGCACGGAGCCCTAGGATGTTTTCTAAATATTTTGTGGATTCCAGCATTATTGTATCTAGACATGTTTTGAATGATTTTAAGAAATCTCTGATCGGAGTATACTTTGGAAATGTATTTATCTTGGAACAGGTGCTTGGAAACAGGGACAGGTTCCAGGGAAATTGTCTAGTTTTTAAAGGGATTGTTTTGAATGTTTTGTTTTTAATTGGAATCTGAAATCATGTCTGTTTAATGTCCTTTACTTTGAATGCATGCATTGGGGTAAGGGCCCATTTAGTGCCCCATTCGGGTCGGGTCTTTACATCTAGCTTGTATGCATTATCATTTATTTGTTCAAGTACTTGAAAAGGACCATCTCCCCTTGGTTGTAGTTTAGACTTCCTTTGATCCAGAAACCTCTCTTTTCGTAAATGAACCCAAACCCAATCCCCCTTTTTAAAAATCAATTGCTTTCTCCCATGATTTTTGGTAGAGATTAGCTTTTGATTTTTCCTTTCAATCCTTTCTTTGATTTCTTTGTGCAATTCCTTTACGTATTCGGCCTTAGAAGATGCTGCATCACTAGTAAACATAATAGGCGGCAATGGTGATAAATCTAGTGGAGTTAAAGGATTAAGGTCATACACAATCTCAAAAGGTGAACAATGAGTGGTACTATGTATTGCTCTATTGTATGCAAATTCCACAAATGGTAGAGTTTCTTCCCATGTATTCAGATTCTTTGAAATTAAGGATCTAAGTAGGGCTCCTAACGTTCTATTAACCACCTCGGTTTGTCCATCAGTTTGGGGGTGACATGTTGTAGAAAACAAAAGCTTGGTTCCCAATTTTCCCCATAAAACTTTCCAAAAATGACTTAAAAATTTGTCATCTCTATCACTCACAATTGTTTTGGGAATTCCATGTAATCTAACCACTTCCCTAAAGAAAAGATTAGCTATGTTAGTGGCATCATCTGTTTTGTTACATGGAATGAAATGTGCCATCTTACTAAACCTATCAACAACAACAAAAATGCTATCATGTTGTCTCTTAGTCTTTGGTAATCCTAGAACAAAATCCATGCTAATGTCAACCCAAGGTTCGGTAGGAACATCTAAAGGTGTGTAAAGACCATGTGGTTGTGTCTTAGACTTAGCCTCTTTACATTTGAAACATTGTTTGCATACTTTGTTCACATCCTTCCTCATGTTCAACCAATAAAAGTGTTCACTCAACATGCTATATGTTTTAAATTCCCCAAAATGTCCCATAAGTCCTCCCCCATGAGATTCTTTTACAAGTAACTCCCTAATTGAACACTTAGGAATACAAAGCTTCCCTTTCCTAAAAAGCATGTCATCAAATACAATATGATCATGAACATTGTTTCCTCCTAAGCATTGCAAATAAACATCATGAAATTCAGATTTCTCAACTTTGTACAACTCAACCATATGTTTAAAACCAAGAATTTTTGCACTAGGAGAAGAAAATAATGCATACCTTCTTGACAATGCATCAACCACCACATTGTCCTTACCTTTCTTGTAATGAATGACATAAGGAAATGTCTCAATGAATTCTACCCACTTCGCATGTCTCTTATTTAGCTTTGTTTGGCTCTTGAGATGCTTCAAACTTTCATGATCCGTGTGGATGACAAACTCTTTTGGCCACAAATAATGCTGCCAAACTTGCAACGCCCTAACAAGTGCATGTAGCTCTTTGTCATATGTCGGGTATTTGAGTTGTGCTCCATTTAGCTTTTCACTAAAGAACATGATTGGCCTTTTCTCTTGCATCAAAACAGCCCCTATACCTATTCCACTTGCATCACATTCAATCTCAAAAGATTTATCAAAGTTAGGTAAAGAAAGACGAGGTGCATTAGTCAATTTTTCTTTAAGTTCATTGAATGCATTTTCTTGTTTTTGTTTCCATTCAAATTTCACATTCTTCCTAACAAGTTCATTCAATGGTGAGGCTATGCTACTGAAATCCTTAATAAACCTCCTATAGAAACTAGCCAAACCATGAAAAGATCTTACCTCGGTTGCATTCGTGGGTGTTGGCCATTCTCGAATAGCCTTAACCTTTTCTTCATCAACTTGCACTCCATTCTTTCCAACAATGAATCCTAGGAAATTAACTTGGTCTAGACAAAAACTACACTTTTTGAAGTTCGCATAAAGTTTCTCTTCTCTAAGTTTAAGTAAAATTGTCTTAACATGCAAAACATGATCATTCAAGCTTTTTGAGTAAACAAGGATGTCATCAAAGTATACGACAACAAATTTCCCAATGTATTCTCTCAAAACATGATTCATTAATCGCATAAAAGTACTTGGTGCATTAGTAAGGACAAATGGCATAACTAGCCACTCATAAAGCCCAAACTTTGTTTTAAAAGCAGTTTTCCACTCATCTCCTACATGCATTCTAATTTGATGATAACCACTCTTAAGATCTATTTTTGAAAACAAGTTTGCACCATGTAATTCATCTAGCATATCATCTAATCTAGAAATGGGATGTCGATACTTTACCGTTATCTTGTTGATAGCTCGACAATCAACACACATCCTCCAAGTGCCATCTTTCTTTGGTACTAAAATAACCGGAACCGAACAAGGACTCATGCTTTCCCTAACATAGCCTTTATCCATGAGTTCCTCCACTTGCCTTTGAATCTCCTTGGTTTCGGTTGGATTTGTCCAATATGCAGCCATGTTTGGAAGAGTTGCTCCGGAAATGAAGTCAATTTGGTGCTCAATTCCTCTTAGAGGGGGTAATCCCATAGGTGCATCTTCATGTGGAAACATGTCATTAAATTCCTGCAAAAGAGACTTAAAAATACTTGGCAAAACATTTTCAAATTTGGGCTCATATACCAAACACATCCCTTTGCACATAAGTACAAATTTTGGTTCTTGAGCTAAAACTTTCATCACTTCCCTTTTTTGTATAACCAAACTCACATTCTTTATTTTTTTCCTCAAAATCACTCTTTTTTCTCTCTTTATTTTCACTCACCTTTTGCCCCTCACTTTTCTCTCTTTTTTCACTCTTCTCTCTTACCTTACTTTCTTCTCTCCTCTCTTGTTCCTCAAATTCTTTTCTTTTCTTTTCTAATTTCAATTGATCACAATGTACTTCATATGGTGACAATGGAAGTAAAGTAAATTTTTTTCCACTCAAAGTAAAAGTATACTTATTTCTCAATCCATCAAAAGTGACCTCTCTATCATATTGCCAAGGTCGGCCTAACAAAATATCCCCCGCATGCATAGGTACAACATCACAAAGAACTTCATCTTTATATCTTCCCAAAGTAAAAGGAATAAGAGCTTGTGAGTTTACCTTAAGCTCTCCTTTGTTGGTCAACCATTGAAGTTTGTATGGTTTCGAATGTGGATGAGTAGTTAGTTGGAGTCTTTTAACAAGAAAGCTACTCACCACATTTGTACAACTTCCACTATCAATTACCACACTACATGGGTTTCCTTTAACCAAGCATCTTGTATGAAACAAGTTTTCCCTTTGATCTTCAACTTTTTCTTCTTTAATTTGCACATTAAGTACCCTTCTTGTGACCAAAGAAATGAAGTTACCTTCTTCAATGTACTCATCATCATGTGCTCCATATTTTGCCTCAAGTTCTTCATCATGCTCCTCACAATCATCATCCGAATCAATTACACCATTTCTTATCACCATAACTCTTTTATTGACACATTCCTTGCTCATGTGCCGAAATCCTTTGCACTTCCAACATTGAATAGAACTAGACTTCTCCCTTGCCTCCTTTGAAACTTCATTCTTTTTAGTATTGGAGCTCTCGGCCTCTACTCTTTTGGCAGCCACAAACTTTCCTTTTTGTTGCATTGATTCATTCCTATGCATAAAACTATCCTTGCCCCAAGTATTAGAATTTGAAAAAGTATGAGTTTTAGATGAATACCTTTTCGAATGCTCACTTTCTTCCTTCAATTGAGCTTCAATTTTTATGGCATAATGATACATATCTTCAAGGTAAGGTGGTGGATTCCTATCAACTGGATGAGAAATTTCTCGATTTAAACCACCAAGAAACCTAGACATGGTGTCCTCCTCGTCGTCTCTTATTTTTGCTCTTTCCATCAATGACTCCATCTCTTGATAATATTCAGCCACACTTTTTGTTCCCTGCCTCAATGCTTGCAATTTAGTTTTCAAATCTCTTTCATAATGTTTGGGAACATACCTCTTTCTCATAGCTTCTTTAAGTTCTTCCCATGTCTCTATTGGATCCTCCTCTTTTCTTCTTCTTTCGGATTTGAGATGTTGATACCATTCACCGGCATTGTTTGTGAATTCGGCAATAGCAAGCTTCATCTTTTTGTTCTCACTATATGAATTACAATCAAACACATGTTCTATTTTTCTTTCCCATTGCAAGTATGCCTCGAGAGTCCGCTGCCCCACTAAAGGGTGGAATTTTGAGTTTAACTCCAATTTCTCTATCTTCATGCATTCTTTCTATCCTTCTAGGTTGCATGATATTTGCATGATTATTTCTAACTCCCCTTGCATGACCTCTTCCTTCACCTAGTCTCTCTTGTCCAACCAAGTGTAACATACCTTCATCATCTTGCAATACTCGTTCTCCTCGTCGCTGATGTGCTCTCCTTTCCTCTCTATCTTCCCTCATCATTTCCATCATACCTTGAAGGGCTTGAAGAATAGCAACATTAACATCCGGAACCTGTGGTGCTTTTTCCTCATTATGTGACATGTTGCAAATATCAAAATGGACCTCTCCACACTTCTCACAAAGATTTCACTCAGGACACTCGTGTTTAACACTCAAAGGTAGGCTTTTGGTACTAGGTCAAAGATGTAAGGGCTGGTCTAAGAATTTGGTGCAATCTTGCTTTAAACTTGATATAAAACCAATTCAACAATCAACTTTCACAAACTAAACTAGAGTAATTCAACTTAGGATCATCAGCTAATTAAAAACTAAACATAAACAAAAAAAAAAACAAGAACTTCAATGTGCCTTGGATCTTTGATACTTTTTTTTTTCAATGATTTTTTTTTTTTTGGAACAGATTTTTTTTTTTTTTTTTTTTTGCTACTGTTTCTTTTTTTTTTTTGTGCTACTGATTTTTTTTTAATCTTTTTATGATCCAAGACCAATACAAATGAATTCTACAAAGTACTTCTAAAGAATACAAATGTACTTGCTTGAATAGAAAATTGAAAGAGATAAAAAAAAAAAAGAAATAACAAACTAACACAAAGTAAAGATAGTTCACCTCAAAATTCGGCCAAAGAATGTCAAGGCTCTGATACCAAATGATAAGCGCCGATCCTTGCTTGAATTTTACAAAGCTAGAGGTCCTTCTAGGATCCTTGCAAAAACTCACAATGAAGGCTAACTTAGATCACACTCAAAATCTAAAATGGTCACTCTTAGATCCTAAGACAACTCACTCCAGAATTAGTTTGATCAAGACTAATCCAATGAATTGATTTAACTTCAAACCTAAAACAAGATTTGAAAGAAAGACAACACCAAATGGGGTCTAAGAAAACACAAGTTTTTCATTCATGAAATCTATCCAAAATGATGTATTACAAGCCATTTTAAAGGCCAAAAATTCGTGCATGTCTTGGAATACAAAAGGACTAAAAAAGCTATTAAATGCATTTTGTAGAAAATAAGACATAAGAAGCCAAAAGTAAATTGCATGGCTTAAATGCTAGACAAAAGGGTAGATATGCTTTAAATACACTCAACCAACTCTTCTAGAAGGTCCATTGCAATAATGAGCATGGTTGGTAAGCATTGAAATCAAAAAGTCCCAAAATAAGAAATCTAGAAAATTCTTTATTTAAAATTCTGCCATGTTGTCATCTTCCAAAATAAAAATGACTATTCTCATGCCATCTTCACTTCAATCTCTTCTTCACTTGTTGTGCTAATGTTGTAAATAAATTCGGGATGAAAAAGTTTTGTCTCTTCTTGTGCATTGGCAAGCTTTTGAAGATGTAATATATATTCCTCTTGAATCTTCTTCGCCTTACTCCTTGTAATAGGTCCTTCAGGTACATGCAATGGATCAGTTGTTTGATTCGTATCAAGGCTTATGAGCCGAGTGCAGTCCTGTAGTGTTTTCACCCTCTAACCGATGGTCTTTTGGGAGGAGTGAGCCGGATCCTTCAGAACTTGTTGTGAGTTGGTGTTTCCGTGGTTAGGCAGCGGGAGACCAGTGTTGGTTTTATGAGTTTGTCTTGAGTAGCAGTTCCCAGATGTTAGTTCATATAGTTCCGTTGAGGCGTTGTATTGTAAGTGTTGTAGGATTCCAGTGTTCTGGGAAAAGGTTGGTGTTCGTCAGTTTTGTTTTGGGTCCTGAGTTGCTGCGGTTGGCCAGCAGCGTAGTGCAAAAGTGTAGAGCTGGTTTGTTGGTAGCCCAGAGTAGGCAGAAGTGTTACGCCGTTGTATGGCATCGAGTTTTAGAGTTTGAGGTTGGACAGTGCGTGTTTTTTAAGGTTGCACCGATGTGAGGTGTGTTGAGGTTTGGTAAGCGGGAGAAGAGGAGTCTTCTGTTGTTGGACCATTTGGGATTCTCGAGAGGATTGGCAGAGTTGCATATCGGTTAGTGCTTTCCGTCATTGTCACCGTGCACACGTTGTTTCCATGTATCGATGTTGGGGCGAGATGTGTCGGACCCATCGCTCATTGTGGACTTTGAGCCTTTGCACCGATTGAGAATTTGAGCTTCGAGGAAGCTCGTGAGTATTCTGGTTTTTTGAGTCGAAGACGTTGCGTAATCGTGAGATCCGCTTGGTAAAAGTTCGGTGGAGGAGTTGGAGTTCGAGAGGCGCTCGTGAGCGGAGAGTCGGGTTGAGATTGCGATATCTCGTGTTGTTTCGATCTTCGGGTATGCCCTATGGGTATTTTGGTAATTTGTCCGCCGTTAGGGCCGCTTTATCTCTTTTTCAGCTTGCTAAACTTATTGGATGAGTTTATGTAGGTTTTTAGGCTTTGTGGATGGGTTTGAGCAAGGATAGATGCAAAAGTTAAAATAAAGGAAAATTGTGTTGCAGTCGGGGTTCGAGCTAAGGTGGACTTGTGTGCTAGAGTAGAGCCTTGCCAAGTGAGCCACCAGGTGTTATTGTTACTTTTTTCGCGTCATATCTTAGTTACCCTTGGATCTTTGGAGTTTTGGTGCATTTGGTTAAATGAAAAAGAAATTAGGTTTTTGTTCCTTCTTCTCCAAAACTCTCTTTGCTGCTCAAGCCAAGCTCTCCCAAGCCCCAAGCTGAATTTCTTCTCCTTTGCAGCCCCAAGATTCGATCGTCATTCCAGGTAAGTCTTCATCCTCTTCATCTTCTCAGTTTTGGGTTCTTGCTGGCCGAATGTAAGAAGAAGAGGGTGTGAGTTTTGTGCAGCCAGCCGAGAGGAGCCAGCCCATCTGTCGAGCCCGATCGCACCAACCAAAGAAATTCCGCCGCACCCGAAAGAACAAGCCCAGACCGCCCGGATCGCACCCAAAGAGCACCAGCAGCCCAAACGCCCGAGACAAACCGCCGCGACGCCTAGACAGCCCCGCCGCGCGCGCCTAGGCAGCCCCTGCCTCGCCCAGACGCCCAGGCGCCGAGCAACTCGTCGCACAACCCGTCCCAACGCGCTCGTCGCCGTCCCAGCACGCAGCCAGCGCCCGCGTGTCCGTCGCCGTCCCAGCGCGTCCCGCGTCACTGCGCCCCGCGCGCGCTGCCGCCGCCCCCATCGCCGCTGCGTGCCGTGCCGCTCGCTTTGGAGTGTCCAGCTTGTCCACGCTGCAGCGCTGCGCCACCCGAGCCCGTCATGGCGGCGCAAGGCGATCCATCAGCGCCCACCACCAGCGCCAGCAGTGCGCCCTCCCGCCCAAAACACTGTCCCGTCCGCGCGTCAGCCATGCCGCGTGAGTTGCTCCCGAGCCGAGTCCTATTTATTTTATTATATTTAGGCCTATTGGTTGTGATTATTATTGTGTTTGTTAGGTTTTCGTTAGCTAGCTCGGGTTCGATCGCAGCTTAGGATTTTGTGTGTAGAAGCCTCCCGACCAAGGTAAAGATTTCTTACCGGAGTTGTGTGGGCCCTGCGATATTATGTGATTGTTGTTTGTATGTTTGATTGTGTTTATCAGCATGTTTAGCGATAGGTGTTCTGTTCTGAATTCCCGACTGGCATGATTCCTTATGTTGTTTCTCATGTTAGTCCATGCTAGGTTGTTCCGTTCTGGCATGCTCATATCTGTTCTTGTTTCGTAGTATCATGCTAGGTTCGTTGTATCTGCTGGAGCACGTATTGGATTGTATGTTATTGGTATGATAGGTTAGAGTGTAGGTAGGTAGCATCATCCGGGCCGAATGCATAAAGTATCTTGCATCCATGGCGGGGACGTGCGAGGTAGTACTCGCCCCCTGACCCCGTTAGGGTTTAGCTAACCCGACCGGTAGGCCCCCGCAATCTTGGGTGAGGGTGACAGATCATTAAATGCCCCAACGGTCGGGATGATGACTTGGCATTGCCTCATCCCCAGCCGCACGTCCTCGGCGTGTTCGGCGTGTAGCCCTGATTGCCACCGATAGGGCAGGACGGCTTCCGGTGTAAGCCTACCACCACCACCAATTCTTTAGCCTCAAAGTGCGGTGGTTCAGCCGACATAGTTCACGTGTCCGTGTCTCACACCCCTATGTCGGTGACAACGATCCGTAGATTTAGTTAGGCATGGTGATCGGATCTGGCGGCTTGCCACTAGACCCGACAACCCCGTGAGTCTGCAGCAGAGCATGCGGTGCGCGCTTACGCTCATTACAAATACATCGAGAGCTCCTCGGGATTGTGAGCTAGTGCACCTTTCGTATCGCCGCCGAGAGAGCAGTGCGAGGCCGGACTTGTTTCTCATATAGGGCGTATTGTGTGGTGGTTTTTCCGGACTAAGACCCTGTGTTGGCATCCGAGGTTTATAAGTGGATTTAAGCTATGTGCTCTATTCTGTGTTTATATTCATAGCTTGCATATCTATCGGCTAGATGACCATGTATATCGTATTGTACCCCGGTTGGGGATTCTTACTGAGTAATTCGTTACTCACCCTTATTTTGTGGTTTTCCACAGGTAACCAAGGGGCGAGACAGGATGGCTGAAGGAGGAGCTGTGATCATGGGAACCTGCTGTCATCTCTGACATTTTTATATTATGACTCTTTTCTTTTTATTTCTCCTGAATGCATGTAGTCGGGCACGGAGCCCTAGGATGTTTTCTCAATGTTTTGTGGATTTCAACATTGTTGTATCTGAGAAGGTTTTGAATGTTTTTAATAAATCTCTGATCAGAGTAAACTTTTGGAAATGTATTTGTATTGAAACAGGTGCTTGGAGACAGGGACAGGTTTCAGTAAACTGTATTGATTTCTGTTTGAATGCTGAATGTTTTAATTTTAACTGGAATTCGAAATCATATTTGTATATTGTTCTTACTTTGAATGCATGCATTGGGGTAAAGGTCTATTTAGAGCCCCTTTTGGGTCGGGTCCTTACATTGATTCCTTGTTACAGAAAAAGCTTATCAGGCCATCAAAGAGCCCCTGGTCATGTGCAGCTTTTTACGTCAACAACCAGGCCGAGAAGGAATGAGGTGTCCCCAGGCTGGTAATAAACTACAAACCCTTAAACAAAGTTTTGGAATGGATTCGTTACCCAATTCGAAATAAAAATGATTTAATCAAGCGCCTTTCAAGCGCAATTTTTTTTTCAAAATTCGATCTAAAATCCGGTTTTTGGCAAATCCAAATTGCCGAAAAAGACCGATACAAAACGGCTTTCAATGTCCCCTTTGGACAATACGAGTGGAACGTTATGCCTTTTGGTTTAAAAAACGCTCCCTCCGAATTTCAAAAAATCATGAATGACATTTTCAATGGTTTTCAAGATTTTTCCATTTTCTACATTGACGACGTTTTGATTTTCTCTCAAACTATTGACCAACATTTTAAACATCTAAACACGTTTTACAATGTTGTCAAAAGAAATGGCCTTGTTATTTCAGCCAAGAAAATCAAACTTTTCCAGACCCAAATCCGTTTCCTCCGCTTTGATATCAATTTGGGCCTTATTAAGCCCATTAATCGGTCCATAGAATTTGCTTCAAAATTCCCGGACCAAATCACAGACAAGACCCAATTACAAAGATTTTTGGGCTGTCTAAATTATGTGGCCGAATTCCTACAGGACATCAGACCCATTTGCAAACCTCTTTTTGAAAGACTAAAAAAGAATCCAAAGCCACGCGACGATCAAGACAGCACAACGCTCATCCTATTCTCAAAGAACATGATTCTTCGTCATCGACAAGAATTCAAGTTCATCCATATTGGAATGGTTCAAGTAGCCATTAAACCGTTGTTTAGTCTCGGTCTAGACATCCCAGTCCTTGTTTCCCTTCGAGACAAGAGACATAAAACTTATACAAATTCTCTCCTTGGAATGGTCGAGTCCAACCTCGAAAATGGACTGCTTCTTCAATTGCTTTCCCAACCTGACTCTTTCATTACCAGACCCAAATATCATGTCTGCTTTAATGTTAGACGTCAACACAAAGAACCTTGATATTCAATCCGAAACTCACTCAGCAGTAGTGATTTTCTGCATTTGCTACAAGCTGATGCATATAAATGTTGCTCCTAGAGCCTTGAGGAAATCTGTGAGCGGGTCTACCATGCTCATAGAACCCAATATGGGCAGAGCAACTATAAATGTCCCCAAGACTCTTACTTGGGATCAAACACTAGGAACTCTTCCTGGGATTTGAAGCAAGTCTGCCCTCCTATAATAAGGAAGCCGACTCCTACTCAAATCATTGAACACAACGACGGAAGCGTCGAGCCTAAAATTTAAGGATGCTCAAGAAACGTTCCCACGAACAAAAGAATTCTTGAGATCCAGGCCCAGCACATCTGAAGTTCATAGGCCTCCCACATCAATTGGAAGATCGGAATCCCTCCGAGTTCAATCGGTTGATTATGACCACACCTATGCTTCTGTTCATTATGCTGACAGATCTACTTCTCCAACTCAATCGGATATGGAAAGCTGATCTGTCTCGGGAAGTCAGATAAATGTCATCCTCTCCTCTCTATCAACAAAGACCTCCTCAACAAAGATTTTCTTTCTAAGGAAAATAAAGAAAAGAGGGAGAAATTCTTCAAAGATTATTCTGATGAAGAACGGGCAACCATCCGTTCTTAGTGGTACTCTTACATGGAGGACACTCAACAAGACATTCCATTCTTTATTTGGATGGAACTCGGCATCAACGTCCTCACTGAATTAAAGTGGAAAAGCACGCGACGAGGAATCATCCATGGTACTCATCCTCCACTTGAAGAAGTGGTAATAGAGACAACATATGGAGATAAAATCATAGCATCTCCGTTCAAAACAATCTCAAGAGACGAGAAGGATCCACCTTCTCTAAAGGACATAAAGAATACCAGCATCAAAATAACTACTCAAACAAATTATTATCAACAATCGCCAAGCAAGTTGACAAAATCGAGGAGAAAATCCAAAAAGAGGTGAAACCTTACTTCAAACCATCTCCTCTCTACCTCAAAGGTGCTCCACCTGTGGATCAATCAATACCTCTATTCAAGCCTCCGACCCTGAATAAAGGTATAAAACTCGACAATGACAAATATGCTCTCGAAAATATTCAAAAGATGCTTGGAGAATTAAAGCAAAGTACCGTGATAAGGATCATGGAGTTCTACAAGTTGCACTTGGACCTATTACACGATCCAAAGCAAAAAAGATTCAACAAGCATTCATTCTTCACCTTCGACAGTGGATAGCTTCAATTCAAAATTCATTTCATGTTCTAGAGACCATTTCAAGGGAAGAGGAACCATTTGATGCTTTGGAAGTCAATGTATGCAAGATTGAAGTTGTCCATGGAATTAATGACATTTGACTTGATTTAAATGTCTTAATCATTCGACAAGGGGAAATACAAATGTTAGAGTTGGCAACACAAACATCCATTTTCAGATTTTAGGAGCTTTTATGCAAGTTTATGTTTAAAATCTTGTTTTTAATGTTTTAGGTTATATTTTTCAACAATGGCATTATGGTAATTATGTTGGTTTCTTTATTTTAGGTTTAACTTTCATAGGCTATAAATAGCCATGAAGTAAGTTGTAAAACTCAGATTTCGATTGAATGAAAATTAGCTCTCTACAAGAGATCATTTTCTTAGAATTTTGGGCATGTTCTTTGTCTCTTTTTCTAAGTTTCCCTTGCAATCTTGTGATAGAATGCATTTGAGCCATTCAATCCAAATTTCTTGATCAAGCTTGATTGTGGAGTGACTCAATCTAGAACAAGATCTTCCATATCTTGCTTCTAGATCATTGATCTTAAGAGGTAATCAAATTCTAGCCTTTTCTCTTGGTTGTTCCCAAATCTATAAGGAGGTGTTAATCTCTTAATTCAAGGGTTCTTGCTTCATCATAAGCTTGGATCTTTGGGCTGAGAATTAGGTTGCCTTATCATTTGGTATCGAGCATAGGTTGCATCTTTGTGGCGGCTCTAGATTTGATTTTATCTTTAACTTTCGGCAATTCGTTCATCTTCTTGTTCGATCTTGTTTCTCTGTTTTTTCATCATTGTTGGATCTATAAAAAAAAAAAAAAAAAAAAAAAAGTTCATGGTTCGATCTTGAATTATTCTTGTCCAATTTTAAATCTTTGCATTGATCGCTTATATTTTCGATTGTAATACCTCGATAACAATCGAATTTGACAAACTTTTTCTTCTGCAAATATTTAGACCAAGACGTTATCTTTAATCCTTAAGAAGACGACTTATTCAAATTAGTATCATAAAGCATTCGTTTGTGGGTTTCGTTTTCAGTGTGTAATTTACCCGAAAAAAAAAATTTGCCAGATATTTATCTTTCTTTTCCATCAAATTCCTTGTGGCCTACTCTAGATTTGATTTCATTATATCCTTGTGGCCAACCCTATATTTGAATTGATTTTATCTTTTATTTTATCCATGTGCCTATCGTTGTTTCCAATTATAACACCTTGCTAACGATCGAATTTGTCAAATTGTCCATCTACAAAAATTTAGATCGGTGTGTTATCTATATTCTTCAAGAAGGCCATTTACTCAAATTAGTAATTTCAAACGTTCATTTGTTTGTTTCCTTCGAGTGTTCCATATATCCGAAAAAAGAAGAAAAAAATCAAACATTTATCTTTCTTTCTATTTCTTTTTGTTCTTGATTTTGTTATTTCATAATTTTTCTTGTCTTTGCTGATTTGTAAGGCTCGCTATTACAAGATTTGCTTTATCCATATTAGCCTACCTTTATCAAACTTTAGCCACTTTCCCAAATAGCCTACCTTTGTGTGTGATAAACACGAGCGCCCGAGTGTAAAATTCAAAGAGTTGAGTGTGTGAGGTCCTTCATATATATTTTACTATTTTACAACCATGAATCAAGATGGGAGAGATGGAGAGGAGATTAGTGAAGCTAGGTGGAGAGAAGCTCAAAGTGGGGTCATTAATCGTTTAACTCAAGTGGTTAATTCCTTAAGCGATAGGTTGGAGCGAATGGAAGTAGCTTTAGGAAATCCTCAAGGGAGGGAGGATAACTTTAATTATGAAGGAGTTGAAAATGAAGATGGAGAAGATAATGTTAACCTCTTAGCGGGATACAATCCACGGGGAGGGAGATTTTTAGGTCGAGGGGGACGAGGAGGAAGAAGAGGGGGTAGGGAAATTATAGCACCTAGAAGGGTCAAAAGGGAGAACCAATATGAAAGAGGAGTAGGGGGAGTAAAGCTTAAAATTCCTACTTTCCATGGGAAATCTGATCCGGAGGAGTATTTGCAATATGGGAGCAAAATTGAGCATGTTTTCGATTGCAACAACTTTAGTGAAGAAAGGAAGTTGAAACTTGTCGTTGCTGAATTTTGTGATTATGCCAATATTTGGTGGGCTTCTTTGAAATCCAAATGGAGGAGAAATTTTGAAGAACCAATTAAAACATGGGAGGAGTTGAAGACACTAATGAGAAAAAGGTACATTCCTAAACATTATTCTCGAGAACTCAAGCAAAAGCTCTATACTTTGCAACATGGATCCAAAAGTGTAGAGGATTATTACAAGGAAATGAAGGTCCTTATGAACAGAGCATGCATTAACGAAGATGAGGAGGATACAATGGCTAGGTTCCTTGGCGGGTTGAACCGACAATTGGCTCATCAAGTTGATAGACAACCTTACTTTGATATGAAGGAATTGTTACACCTTGTTTGTCAAAATTGAAGGACAATTAGCATGGGAGAAGGAGAATTCCAAGAGGTACTCTTCTTCTAAGTCTACTACTTTTTCTGGCCAATACTTGGAAAAAGAATGCAAATAATGTTAAGGTTGATTTGAAGCCAAAAGGCAAGTATGAGTTTGACAAAAGGACAATGCCGAAAGTTCTAAAGGCAAGGATAAAATGGAAGGATATAAGGAGGTTCGAGAGAGAAATAGAGATATCAAATGTTGGAAATGTCAAGGGAGTGGACATATTAGTCGTGATTGTCCTAACAAGAGAGTCATGATCATTAAAAATGGACAAGTTGTCACCGATGGAGAGGACAAATGACGAAGATGAGTTAATTGATGAAAAGAAAATGAGAATGAGGAGGAATTGGAAGATGGGAGTCATTTGGCCCTTGTAACAAGAAGACTCCTTACCACTCAAATTAAGGAAAATGATGTTGATGACCAAAGAGACAACTTATTCCATACACGATGTCTCGTTAATGGGACTCCTTGTAGTCTTGTTATTGATAGTGGAAGTTGCACCAACGTCGTAAGTACATTTTTTATCAAGAGGTTGCAAATTCCAATTCAACACCATCCTAAACCATACAAGCTCCAATGGCTCAATGATAGTGGGGCAATGAAGGTAGTTTCTCAAGCTTTAATTACTTTTTCTTTAGGAAAATATCAAGATGAGATTCTTTGTGATGTGTTACCTATGCTCACTGGAGATATATTGCTTGGTAGACCTTGGCAATTTGATAGGAATGTCATGTATGATGGTTATTTGAATAGGTATTCTTTCACAAAAGATGGAAGAAAAACAACTCTTGTACCTTTAAGTTCTAATGATGTATATATTGATCAACTGAAGTTGGAGGAAAAAAAAAGAGACTATGAAGAAAAAGAATTAAAAGAAAAAAACGAAGTGAGTGAGAAAATAGAGAAAAATAAAAGAGAGAAAAAAAGTGGTAGGGAGAGTGAAAAAAGTGATGAAAATGAAAAAAAGTCAAAAAAAAAGTGAGTTGTTTTGCTAGAGTGGGGGAGGTGAGAAGGGCAATGTTTTCCCAAAAACCAATCTTTGTGCTTATGTACAAGGAAGGATATTTGGCTTATAACGATAATACTCTTTCTTTGCCTAGTGTGTTTCAATCTCTTTTACAGGAATTTGAGGATGTGTTCCAAGATAAAGTACCTAAAGGACTACCTCCCATTCGAGGAATTGAACACAAAATAGACTTCATTCTAGGGGCTGTCATTCCCAATAGGCCAGCTTATAGAGCCAATCCAACCGAGACCAAGGAAATTCGAAGACAAGTGGAGGAGCTCATTGATAAAGGCTATGTACGAGAGAGTTTGAGTCCATGCTCAGTACCTGTCATATTGGTGCCAAAGAAAGATGGAACTTGGCTCATGTGTGTGGATTGTAGAGCCATCAACAAAATCACTGTAAACTATCGACATCCTATTCCTAGACTATATGATATGTTTGATGAATTGCATGGTTCGTGCTTATTTACAAAGATTGATTTAAAATCTGGATATCATCAAATTAGAATGCATGTAAGTGATGAATGGAAAACAGCTTTCAAAACTAAGTTTGGGTTGTATGAATGGCTTGTTATGCCTTTTGGACTAACTAATGCTCCTAGCACATTTATGGGTTTAATGAACTATGTTTTGAGAGAATATTTAGGAAAGTATGTGGTTGTGTATTTTGATGATATTCTAATTTATTCAAAGACTTTGCTTGAACATGTCGAACATGTTAGGTCTGTTCTAACTACACTTAGAAATGAGGAACTTTATGCTAATTTGAATAAGTGTTGTTTTTGCATGGAAAAAGTTAACTTTCTTGGATTTATAGTTGGTAAAAATGGAGTAGAAGTGGACATTGAGAAAGTTAAGGCAATTCGCGATTGGCCAACACCAACAAATCCAAGTGAGGTAAGGAGTTTTCATGGGTTAGCTAGCTTTTATAGGAGGTTTATAAAGGACTTTAGTACCATAGCTGCACCATTGAATGATTTGGTAAAAACAAATGTTGTGTTCCAATGTGGGGAAATGCAAGATAAAGCCTTTAATGAACTTAAGGAGAAATTAACAAATGCACCATTACTTGTCTTGCCTAACTTTGAAAAGACATTTGAAATTGAGTGTGATGCAAGTGGTTTGGGCATAGGTGCTGTTTTAATGCAAGATGGAAGGCCTTTGATGTACTTTAGTGAAAAACTAAATGGGGCAGCATTGAACTATCCTACCTATGATAAAGAATTGTTTGCTTTAGTTCGTATACATTGCAGGTATGGCAACACTACTTATGGCCTAGAGATTTCGTGATTCACACTGATCATGAGAGCTTGAAGCATCTTAAGGGTCAAAGTAAATTGAACCGCCGACATGCAAAGTGGGTAGAATTTATTGAAACATTTCCCTATGTGATCAAATATAAGCAAGGTAAAGATACTATCGTGGCTGATGCATTGTCAAGAAGGTACAATCTCTTTACTTCTCTTATTGCAAAAATTCTTGGATTTGAGCACATTAAAGAGCTATATAAATCTGACAAAGATTTTGGACCAGTTTTTGCATCTTGTCGAGTTGGAAAAGTTTTGGATGATTATTATGTCTTTCATGAATATTTTTTTAAGAAAAATAAACTTTGTGTTCCTAATTGTTCTATAAGAGATTTACTTGTGAAAGAGGCCCATGGTGGTGGCTTAATGGGACATTTTGGGATTCATAAAACTTATGATATGTTGCATGAACATTTGTTTTGGCCTAAGATGAAACATGATGTTCATAAGGTTTGTAGTCAATGTTTTAAATGCAAAGAGGCTAAGTCTAGAACCCAACCAAATGGATTGTATACTCCTTTGAATGTACCTAATGAACCATGGACTAATATATCTATGGATTTTATCCTTTGTTTGCCGCGAACAAAAAGGGGTAAAGATAGTATTTTTGTTGTGGTTGATAGATTTAGTAAAATGGCTCATTTTATAGCATGTAACAAAACGGATGATGCAAAGCAAGTGGCTGATATTTTCTTTAGAGAAGTAGTAAGATTACATGGAATTCCTAAAACTATTGTTAGTGATAGGGATGTTAAATTTTTAAGTCACTTTTGGAAAGTATTATGGGGTAAATTGGGCACTAAACTACTGTTTTCAACCACATGTCATCCTTAAACTGATGGGCAAACTGAGGTGGTTAATAGAACTTTAGGAACTTTGCTTAGAGCTATTATTTCTAAGAACATTAAGTCTTGGGAGGAATGCTTGCCATTTGTAGAGTTTGCATACAATAGAGCAATTCATAGTACCACTCATTGTTCTCCTTTTGAAGTTGTTTATGGATTTAATCCACTTCCTATTCCTTCTAATGTTTTTGTGAGTGATGCAGCTACAAATAAGGCAGATTTGATCAAGAATTTGCACAAGGATGTGAAAGAGAGAATTGAGAAACAAAATTTCCAAGTTGCTTCGCGAATTAACAAAGGACGAAAGGAACTCATTTTTAAACCAGGAGATTGGGTTTGGGTTCATTTTCGAAAGGAGAGATTTCCATCTCAAAGGAAGACCAAGTTACATCCAAGAGGAGATGGTCCTTTTCAAGTTCTTGAAAGGATTAACAACAATGCCAACAAAATCGATCTTCCAAGTGACTTTTCAGTGAGTTCTACTTTTAATGTTGTTGACTTGAGTCCTTTTGATACAGGTGATGATTTTCCAGATTCGAGGACGAATCCTTTCGAAGAGGGGGAAGATGATAAGGATCATGGAGTTCCACAAGTTGCACTTGGACCTATTACACGATCCAAAGCAAAGAAGATTCAACAAGCATTCATTCTTCACCTTCGACAGTGGATAGCTTCAATTCAAAATTCATTTCATTTGCTAGAGACCATTTCAAGAGAAGAGGAACCATTTGATGCTTTTGAAGTCAATGTATGCAAGATTGGTTGTCCATGGAATTAATGACATTTGACTTGATTTAAATGTCTTAATCATTCGACAAGGGGAAATACAAATGTTAGAGTTGGCAACACAAACATCAATTTTCAGATTTTAGGAGCTTTTATGCAAGTCTATGTTTAAAATCTTGTTTTTAATGTTTTAGGTTATATTTTGCAACAATGGCATTATGGTAATTATGTTGGTTTCTTTATTTTAGGTTTAACTTTCATAGGCTATAAATAGCCATGAAGTAAGTTGTAAAACTCAGATTTCGATTGAATGAAAATTAGCTCTCTACAAGAGATCATTTTCTTGGAATTTTTGGGCATGTTCTTTGTCTCTTTTTCTAAGTTTCCCTTGCAATCTTGTGATAGAATGCATTTGAGTCATTCAATCCAGCCTTGATCAAGCTTGATTGTGGAGTGACTCAATCTAGAACAAGATCTTCCATATCTTGCTTCTAGATCATTGATCTTAAGAGGTAATCAAATTCTAGCCTTTTCTCTTGGTTGTTCCCAAATCTATAAGGAGGTGTTAATCTCTTAATTCAAGGGTTCTTGCTTCATCATAAGCTTGGATCTTTGGGCTGAGAATTAGGGTTGCCTTATCATACCGCTTCTCCTTCAACAAGCCGGGGAATCAATGTTATTTTCTAACCTTCAGATTACGATATCGAAAGGTTCAGAAAAGAATATTTGAATCGAGAAACCTCTCCCCCAACAAACGAGCCAAAAGGAGTCGACGTCATTAACGTAGACCACCGAATATATTACAAGAGACCTTCATTCCCAGATATAGCATTTGAGGAAAAAGGCATCATGGCGGGCGCATCTTACGGCGGCAATGAGATTTATGAATGGAATTTAGATGGTCTTTCAGACTATCTTATTCTGAATCTCATCAGTTGTATGCTGATGGCGGCAAGCACCTACAAATTGAAGGATAATACCGATCATCAGACTGCTCAAATCCTTGTATCTGGATTTAGTGGAGTCCTCAAGGATTGGTGGGACAAGAAGATTATCCTTACTCATAAAACAAAAAAAATTATTAAACATGAAGAAGGATCCCTTCATGAAACGGCTGATGTACCCGACGCTGTTAATACGCTTGTGTACACCATCGCAAAGTTTTTCATCAGAGATCCAACTATTTATCAAGAAAGATCTGCCTCTATTCTCCTAAAGATGAAATGTAAATCTCTTGGAGACTTTAGGTGGTACAAAGACATGTTTTTGCAAAGGTCATGATAAGATCAGATTGCGTTTTCCCGATCTGGAAACAAAAGTTCATTGAAGGCCTTCCCAATCACTTCTCTCAGAGGATTGAAGAAGTTCTTCAGATTGAAGGTGAAGGAGTCAATGGCTGGGACTCCCTAACCTATAGAGATATAAGCTCCATTATAATCCAAGAAGGTATCAAACTCTACGGAGAACAGAAGCTCCGTCAAAAGATTGATAATCCAAGGGTAGGAAGAGCTATCCTAGGATCCTTCTGTGATCAATACGGTTGCAAAGGGAGCGAGCGACCCTCTACTTCAAGAAAAAGAAATCATAAGAAGCATTTCAATTCTTCGCGTGTTTCTCGGTATGATAACCGAAAATATCATGAGAAAAGGTCTTATAATAATCGCCGAAGAAGTTCTTATCAAAAACCCCGCTATCAAAACCGATATCAGGGCAAAGGAAAAGATACTCCCCAAAAGTGGAAAGAAGTCTGTTTCAAATGCAAGCTGCCAGGTCACTTTGCAAATAGGTGTCCAGTTCGCGGTAAAATAAATGAGCTTGACATTGATGACGAGCTCAAGAATCGTATCCTAAATCTTGTTCTACTGACTCCGAATCCGAAGAATCAGATAGCAGTGAACAAGAGATAGGCCAAATCCTTGATGATCATGAAGAATCTGATGATTCTTCTTCAAGCAGCGAGGGAACAATCAACCACATTGGCACACGAGCGTGCGGTGGTTGTATCAATGTCCTTACAATGGATCAACGTGCTCTCTTCGAGGTTGTTGAGAGAGTTAACGATCCAGAATTATAAAAGAAGATCATTACAGATCTTAAAGCCTCTCTTGATGCTGCTGCACCGGCCCAAAAGCAAGAAAAGGCCAAGACAAAGGAACCTTATAAGCCATACGACATTATGGACGTAATGGAACAGTTTCCAGTAACAAAATCCGTAACAACAAAGGACCTTCAAATCAAGATTAAAAATCTCAAAGATGAGGTCCAGCAACTTAAGGTTGATATGGTCAACCATGTTTCAAAGCTTTGGGTCGAGGTAGCCACCCTTAGAAGCACACCGATCATAGGAGATGCTGATCAAGAGGACAGTCCCTAAAGAACAGCAATCTTTCATTGGCCAAATCATTGAAGTACCTTACCAAAAGTGGTACACCCCTTGTTACCCTCAAAGTAGGAGACTTCAAAACAAACTTGGTCGCCCTGCTTGATTCAGGCGCGGATCAAAACTGTATTCGCGAAGGTAAAATACCTTCAAAATACTTTGAGAAGACTCAAGTCGAGCTTAAAAGCGCTAACAGCGAACAACTTGAAATTGATTACAAATTATCAAACGCACATATCTGCAAAGACGGTATTTGCTTCGTAAATACCTTCATGCTAGTCAAGGATCTTAATATGGAAATCACATTAGGAACACCCTTCCTGACTCAATTATACCCATTTCAAATTACTGAAAAGGGTCTAGAATCAAGTATCCTTGATTCTAAAATTATTTTTGAATTCACTCAACCCGTGAAGACTCACGTAGTTGATGCAATTCAAATCAAGGAAAAGCAGATCAATTTTCTTAAAGAAGAAATATCTTATAAGAAAATTGAAGAACAACTGATTAATCCAAGAATAAAGATTAGGATTAATCAATTCCAAAAGAAGCTTGAACAGGATATTTGTTTAGACTTCCCAAATGCATTATGGGAAAGAAAACGTCATGTCGTTTCTCTCCCCTATACAAAAGACTTTAAGGAAGAAGCAATTCAGACAAAGTCTAGACCTATTCAAATGAATGCTAATCTTCTTGCTATCTGCAAGAAGGAAATTGATGATTTGCTGCAGAAGAAGCTGATCAGGCCTTCCAAGAGCCCATGGTCTTTTGCGGCATTCTATGTCAACAACCAAGCCGAGAAGGAACGTGGTGTCCCGAGGCTGGTAATCAACTACGAACCCTTAAACAAAGTTTTAGAATGGATTCAATATCCGATTCCAAATAAAACAGATTTAATCAATGCATTTCAAGTGCAAAAGTATTTTCAAAGTTCGATCTTAAATCTGGATTTTGGCAAATCCAAATTGTAGAAAAGGATCGTTACAAAAGTGCTTTCAATGTCCCGTTTGGACAATATGAATGGAACGTCATGCCATTTGGCCTAAAAAATGTTCCATCCGAATTTCAAAAAATCATGAATGACATTTTCAATGTTTTTTAAGAATTTTCAATTGTTTACATTGACGATGTTTTGATTTTCTCTCAAAATATTGATCAACATTTCAAACATCTTCCAACGTTTTACAATGTTATCAAAAGAAATGGCCTTGTCGTATTGACCAAGAAAATCAAACTATTTCAAACCCAAATCCGTTTTCTAGGATTTGATTTCAACTTGGGCCTAATAAAGCCCATCCATAGGTCCATAGAATTTGCCTCAAATTCCATGACCGAATTACAGAAAAAACCCAATTACAAAGGTTTTTGGGTTGCCTCAATTATGTGGCCAAATTCCTACAGGATATCAGGCCCATTTGCAAACCTTTTTTTAAGAGACTAAAAAAGAATCCAAAGTCTTGGACAGACAAGCATATTGCTGCAGTCCAGAAAATTAAGGCTTTCGTCAAATCAATACCCTGTTTGAGTTTGCTTAATGACAAAGTAAACTCATAGTAGAGACTGATGCATCCGACATTGGATACGGAGGAATCCTAAACACTGTACGATAAGAAGGAATCCATAGTGCAATTCCATTCTGGCGTATGGAATGACGCACAGAAAAATTACTCAACAATAAAAAAGGAAATCCTTGCAATTGTACTATGTGTACAGAAGTCTCAAGGGGAATTAATTAACAAAAAGTTTTTAATCAAAACTGATTCTAAAGCATCTAAATTAATTTTAGAAAAAGATGTAAAAAATCTGGTTTCAAAACAAATTTTTGCCAGATGGCAAGCAATTTTATCTTGCTTCAACTTCGAGGTTCTACCTATAAAAGGGACAGAAAACGCCCTGGCTGATTACCTCTCAAGAGAGTTCCTCTCTCAATCTTCTCTTTCTCTCTCCCTCTCCAAATGAGCTAAAGAAGAAGCACTAGAGGCAAAAATGCCTCCTCTTCAAAGCAGCCTTCAGCTACCTCTTCAAAGCAATCTTCAGGTGCCAAGATGTTGCCTGACTCATATGCCAACGATTCTGATTTCACTCTCGTGAACAGATCGAAGGGCAAATCCAAAGCTAGGTCATCCACCCAGATTCCGCCTGCACCTTCGGTGCGACCAATTCAAAATACGTCATCCAAGACGTTTGCAAACGCTGTCGTTCCCGACAGATTTATTCCAAAACTCGAAATAAAGGGTTATTTCAAAAAGAATACTCCTTATGGAGAATTCATCATAGAACCAGAATTCGACGACCCAAATATTTCGAAAATCGTCGAAAACATATTTCCAACCGGCTTTTTCTTCATGTCAGAACTTCATAAAAAATCAGAAGGTTTTATGAATTCATCTTAGTTGATACAAAATCAGCCGAGATAATTCATCACCAAGATAAAAAAGATCCAAGCAGGATCGCCTACTCCAAATTAAAAAATTTCAGAGTTGTAAATCCAATGGCATGGAATCTGAACATCCATACCGAAAAATCCTTCTCAAGAAAATTCACTCCTCAAACCTACTCATACCGAGACTATGTTCGAGCTTGGTATCACGTACCATTTTACCAAAACTTCAAACATTCTTGGTTCATTCATTTTTATCCTAACGCCCAGAGGGTTTCTTTCCCTATGTGGTTCATAAACTGGTGGACAGTGTTTGGTCTTACTACCAACATTTTCCCCGTTCCCATTCAAGAGTCCGTTTACTATTTTTCAAAGAATATCTTTAAAAATAGTTTTTTGATTTCAATGACTTTCTGCATGTATTATCAAATTTCATGGATCCTATCCTGGAATTTTGAGGTGCGTGTATCCACTCTCACCAAGAGTTTGGTGAAAGTCATCAGTATCAAGTGGTGGGATAAATTCAACACCTCCCACTCCGACCTTCGATTCATGAAAGCTTGGTTCGCCAAGAATGGTCATCTGCAAGGCCTTTCTTCTCAGAGAAACCAAGAATTTTTCAACAAAAAAGCGCAGCTGATTGCTGCCCTAGCTCAAACCTCATCAGAATCTAATCTGCAGAAAAGATGGAGTGAGCTAGCCTGTAACGACCCAGGTTTTCATCCCGGTCTTCCAGGTATGCCCTAGGGGTATTTTAGTAATTTGGTCGGGCCGTCAGGACCGTTTATGTCTTTTTCCAGTTGCTAAAATTATTGGATGGATTTATGTAAGTTTTTGAGGCTTTGTGGATGTGTTTGGGCATGGGGAGATGCAAAAGGAAAATTGTGTGTTAAAGTGTGTTTGGTGGGTTTCAACCCGTGGTCCGAGAAGTCGTGGGTGGTGTGGCCAGTTGAGCTATTGAGAGCTCTTGTTGCTCTTTCTGCATCACATCTTAGTTAACCTTGGATTTTGGAGTTTTGGTGCATTTGGTTAAATGAAATAGAATTAGGTTATTCCATCTTATTCTCCAAAACACCTCTTGGCCGCCCAAGCTCTCCATCTCCATAGCCTTGCCGAGTTCTTCATCCTTGCATCTCCTTGGGTTCGATCATCATCATTCCGGGTAAGTCTTCGTCTTCTTCATCTTCTCATTTGGGTGTTTGTTGGCCGAATGTAAGAAAAAGGGGTTGTGTGTGTGTGTGTGTTGTGCGGCACGGTAGAGGAGCGACCATCATCCCCACCCCACCAGCGCCCAGATCGGTCGAGCCGGCCACATCGCCGACGCCCGGATCGGCCGAGCCACCCTGCCGCACGCCCAGATCGGTCGAGCCAGCCTGCCGCGACGCCCGGACACTGTTCGCGGCGACCTCGCCGTTCGCCCAAAGAAGCGAATCGCCCGATCGCTCGCCGCCCTCGCCGTGTCCGCTTGCCGAGCCGCTCGCCGCGCGCCTTCGCTCGAACATTCGCGCGCGCGCGCGTCCTCCTGCCGAGTTGCTCGCTCGCGCGCGCCGCCCGACGCCAGACGCCGCCGCGCGCCGCCGTCGAGACGCTCGCCAGCGCGCGCGTCGTCCCTGCTTGTGCGTGCAATATACAGCGGCAGCCAGCGTGTCCGTCTGCGTGCCGTAGCGCAACAACCAGCGCGTGTCCTGCCGTGCCCGGTAGCGGCCAGCGCCAACCCACTTTTGCCGAGCGGCTTGCCGCCAAGACCCAAGCTCGTGTCGTCGCGCGCGTGAGTTCCCTTTGAGCCGAGCTTGCTGTTCTATTGTTGTTTAGATATTTTAGATACTGATTATTGTTGGTTTGCTAGGTTTCCGCTCGCTAGCTCGGGATTGTTCCGCGACTTAGGATTTGTGTAAAGTCTTCCGACCAAGGTAAGGATTTCTTACCGGGGTTGTGTGGACCTGCGGTATATTTGTGATTGTTGTTTTGTATGCTGTGTATGTTTACTAGCATGTTTAGCCTAGGTGCTCTGTGTTACAATTCTGATGGCATGAACTCTTGTATTGTTTCTCATGTTAGCCCATGCTAGGTTGTTCTATTCTAGCATGTTCGATATCTGTTCTTGCTTCGTAGTATCATGCTAGGTTCTTTGTATCCGATGAGCACGTATTGGACCGCATTGATTGAATCGTTATTATTGTTAAGGTTTAGAATTGAGGTAGATAGAATCATCCGCCCGATGCATAAAGTATCTTGCATCTATGGCAAGGACGTTCGAGACGATTCTCCGTCCTTGGACCCCGTGAGGGATTAGCTATCCCAACCGGTAGGCCCTGCAATCTTGGGTGAGGGTGGCGGATCGTTAAATGCCCCAACGGTCGGGATGATGACTTGGCATTGCCTCGTCCCCGGCGATCGACACGCCCTCGGCCGTGTTCGGCCGTAGCCCTTGATTGCCACTGTTAGGGCAAGGACCGCTTCGGTGTAAGCCTACCACGACCGGTTCCTTAGCCTCAAAGCGGTGGTTCAGTGACATAGTTCACGTGTCGGTCTCACACCCCTATGTCGGTGACACCGATCCGGAGATTTAGTTAGGCGTGGTGGTGGACATGGGCGGCTTGCCACTAGACCCGGCACCCCATAGTCTCGCAAAGAGCACGCGCGTGCGCGATTACGCTCATTACAACACCGACCGGAGCTCCTCGGGATCTTGAGCTAGTGCACCTTTCGTATCGACGATGAGAGCGGTGAGGCCGACTCGTTTCGTATAGGGCGTATTGTGTGGTGGATTTATTTCCGGACTAAGACCCTGAGATGGCATCCGAGGTCCAAGTGTGGACTTAAGCTATGTGCTCTGTTCTGTGTTTGTACTCATAGCTTGCATACAATCTTCTAGATGATCATGTATATCGTATTGTACCCCGGTTGGGGATTCTTACTGGGTAATTCGTTACTCACCCTTATTCTGTGGTTTTCCACAGGTAATCAAGGCGAGACAGGATGGTGAAGGAGGAGCTATGATCATGGAACTCTTTGTCATCTCTGATTGTTTTATTTTAATTATCATGACTCTTCACTTTTGTTATTTCCCCTGAATGCATGTAGACGGGCACAGAGCCCCAGGATGTTTTCTTACGTTTTATGGATTCCAGCATATTTGTACTTGTGGATTGTTTTAATGGTTTAAATAAATCTCTGATCAGAGTGTGCTTTTAGAAATGTATGTTTTGGTTGTTGAATGTTTCTGTTTTTACTTGGAATCCGAAATGTATTTTTCATAATGTCTTTTATTTTCACTACATGCATTGGGGTAAAGGCCCATTTAGAGCCCCTTTTGGGTCGGTCTCTTACTGATTGGTATCGAGCTCGAGTCATAGATTCTCAGTGAGATCGACCTTTTGTTGTAGGTCGTTTTTCCATGATCATCAAGATCTGCGGTCATCAGTGCGCCTAAGTTTACTATTTGTTGTTGAAAAAGGGTTAAGAGTTTACAATACCTGTCATCTTGTGTATGCCTTGTGTAGTGTTGTGGAGCGGAGACGAGCAGGTTCTGTCTCGTTGTTGGTTTGGGCTTAGTGAGCCATCATGCCAACTTTCCCGCAGTGCGAGCAGTTTGTTTAGCAGCTTGTTGAGGTATCCAGATAGATTCGGATGCCCCTGGGACATCGTTCCAGAGGGAGGCGAGCTTAGACTCCGTTGGCCATTTGTGGCCCGATTCTTCCGCTTTCCCTAGTGAGAGGGTGGTGGTGCTTCGTGCGGATCGCCAAGATGTTGATCGCACCCGCAGGAGCAGGGCGCTTGGCATGTCCGACCGAGGAGTTGGACCGATCGTGTTGATGTTGAGGCCGCGTCCGGGTTGTTAGGCCCGCATGCCGATTTGCCCCCGCGATTGAATTGCCTAGAGGAGGGGGTAGAGGCTAGCGGCGCCTCAGTGAGACTCCTTGAAGCGAGTGTGCTCCACCATGAGAGATTTGATGGCGTGTCTTTAGCTATCAAAGAGCGGAGACCAGTGCGCATTTGTAGCGCGTAGTGAGGAGTCCCGGCACAGATAGCCCAAATTGATGAGTTTGTTTCACATTTTTCCCCAAAGTGCTTTTGTAGCCGGAGGTTCCCGGGAGGGCATGATCAGCAGTTTATTCGGATGAGTTTGTTGGCGTTGATGGAGACGCCCGTGTTGGCAAATGGATGCCTGTAGAGCTCGATGTTTTAGTAAGTCCTCACCGCTAGTAGTAAAGTAGTTGGCGAGTTTGAGTTTAGCATCCGTGTGTGGGATGCCTGGCTGCTCGAGGCCGAGGTGTGCCGTTCTGTCTTTGCTTTGGTTCATCGGATGGTGGTGGAAGTCCCTTGTGAGAGGTGGACTAGCGAGTCTCCGCCATCGCCCGATTGTTTGGCAAGTTGCCGTGTTAGTGGCTTGAGGCGGATGAAGGGTCACCTTTGCCCCTTGCGAGCCTCTTTGTTGTTTAACAACCCGACTTCCTCGGATGTGGATTTGGTAGTAGTAGCACTTGAGGTGCGTTGGTTGGTGTGCCACTTTGGCACTAAGTCCGGTTCGAGCTTGAGTTTTGCTTGGCATAGCGGATGGTTCTATGCCGTTCGGAGTTCAGCGTACTCCTTTAGCCTTGGATCTGTTTATGGCGGTTGCACCCGTTTAGGTCGTGCGAGGGCTAGTTCGGTGGTAGTCGATGGACTACAAGCGAAAGGATGCTCGAGAGGAGCCGAGTCTCTTCCCAAAGTTTTCGGAGGTTGAGTAAGTCAGCGAGGTTGCCGGGTTGGTAAATGTTGGTGCGCGTGAGTCTCGCGCTAGTGTTAAGGCCAAGAGATTTTCTTTGTGGTTGTTGTAGTGCGGTCAACTACCTTCGAGGGCCTAATCGAGGAGAGTTGAGCATCGTATATGCGAGTTTGGTCCAGCAGAGGATCTCGAGTTGGATGCTCATGAGATGAGCCGGATGCCTATGAGGCGAGATGAGTGATGCCTTGCGAGAGGTTTTGGATGCCTTAGGGTAAGCACCCTTGGTTGAGGCTTGGTACAAAGTAAGTTTGGTTTGGCATGATTATGCTTTGGTAGAGCAAGGTTGCCTCGGCTTCAGTATCGTGTGGAGATGGAACTTTTGGTGTTCCTTGGACTGCTTGTATCTCTGCCGGGAGCTAGTGTTGCTTTTTGGGAAGAGCGCTTGTTAGTCTTGGATCTCTAAAGGAAGGTTGAGAGTTGTGCACACAAGTGTGTTTTGTGTGGTTCGTTAAAGTGGCGAGAGTTTGAGATCCATGTAGGGTTTGCTTTGGGGATCTAGTGCTCAGTTCCTGGAGAAGTTGGACTCTAGATGGATGTTGTAAGGCTTTGGTTGAGGTGGTAAGGATACCGTGCTCGTGGTATCAAGTTGTTGCTTAGGCAAGATTTGTTAAGTTGGACCTAAGCTTGGTTGGTGGATCTTTTGTTGATCGTTGGTTGGAGTTCAGTTGGAAACTGAACAAGAGCGGTGGTAGCTAAGCCGCGTGGTTTCTGATCGGCATGGCTGAGAGAGTTGTTCGGATCCTTCCTTGGATAGGAGTTATGTTGTGGTTAATGTCTGAGTAGGAAGATGACGCGTCTGAGCGTTTGGGTCCCCAAGGTTCCCAAGGTGTTGGAGTTGGCCACATGGTTGGGATGCCGGCAATTGGAGTTGTTTGTTCGAGCGGTTTGTCATTTAGATCGTATCTTGCGCGGTGTGTGTGTCGAGGGTTGCCGAAGAACCCTAGGTTGTGGAGAGCCTCTCCAGCTCAGTCGAGCCCAGCTAGTGAGTTTCAGATTGGCTAGTTTTGGGCGTGTAGTTTGTAGCCTCGGTGGAGTTGCTAGCGATCTTGGTAGACTAGCAAGCTAGTGTTTATTTGGAGTAAAGTCCGGAGTGGTTTCGGTGTGGTGGCAAGTTGATGCTTGGTGTTGACCAAGGTGTGGATTGGAGTTGTTAGAGTTTAGTTTTGCTCGTGGGGCGAGTGGTTTGTACCATGTTGGTTGTTTTTCCTGTTTCCGGATGTTGAGTTGCCCCGTTTGGCATTTGGAGGTTCATGCGAGATGGACCCTTGTTGCGCCCGTGAGATTAGATATTGTTGCTCGGTGGAGCAAGACAGTGGTGCGTATGTGGAGTTCTCTCGTCCGTTGGTTGTCCGCTTGTAAGAGCCGCTTTCCTTCGGGAGTTGTCGTTACTCCTTTGGTCTTGGAGTTAATGGTGGAAGCGCTAGCTTGAAGGAAAAGTTTGTTGGTTGCTTGGAAGTAGTCGTTTGTCCAGCTTAAGCGGATTCTTGGATGGTGTTCTAGAGGCCGCAGTAAAGGTTGTTCTCCCTCTTGTGAGTGTTTGGCCAAGATTTGGTTCGTTTGTTGTTTTGAGAGCTAGTTCGGTTCTAGGCGGAGGGCGTTGCCCTAAGGTCTTGTTCCTAGTCGATAAGTTTTGGGAGTTGACCCCTCCCTCGTGAGATTGAGCAAGTCTTTGCTTTGTTTTGATTTGGTGGTCCGATTGGTTGAGTTTTCTCTTGGGTGTTGCTTCCAAGAGAGTTGGTTGTTGTTGCCTTGGGTTTGAGCAAGTCGTGGCGTGTGTGGAGTTCACGCCCATACGGAGTTTGCTTGCCGGGAAGTCGTTTCCCGTTTGGCGAGTCGACTTAGCTCCCGAGTTGTGTAGTCGATCGAGTAGCGCAATGGCACCCCAATGAGAGGTCCTGCTTTGTGTTGTTAGCAAACAAGAGTTGTTTGTTCCCGCAAGGGCGCGAGGCCACCAGTAAGAGTTGAGTTGTTCGGCAAGTTGTTGGTTCTTTTGGGGATTGAAGATTTCCTTTCCCTCTAGCCTCTGTGGTGGTTGAGTTGCTCCTTGGATGCCACCTCGAGTGATAGCTTGCGAGGTAGTCTTGCGGATTCGTGTGGCCCGAGATCCGTAAGCTTTGAGGTTGTCGTTATCCGTTTTCCTTGTGAGGTTTTGGGAGTGGAGCTTCGATTGGAAGATGAGTTAGGCTTAGGCTTAAAGGGAAGTCCTTTGAGTAGCCGTTGGATTTTAAGAGTTGAGTAGTAGCTTGGAGGCGGCGTTGCTCGTTATAAGTTTGGGTTGAGTTCTGTGAGCAAGCCCTTCTCGGCTTTGTTCCTAGTTGTTGTGAGTTCCCGGTTGGCGTTAGTAGAGCCGCGTTTGATTGAGTTGGCACGCAGGTGCCGTGGCATTGGTTGGTAAGTCGTTGAGCCGCTTTCCTCGAGGTGTTGTGTCGCAGATAGTCGCGTGATGGTTTAGTCCTTGCTTCCCGAGTTTTCCTTGAGAGGAATGTTGGATGTTCCTTGCTGGCGATTTTCTCCTTAAGATGGTTGCTTAAGTGTTGTGGTCGTGTTCTAGTTGGAGAAGTTTGTCTTTTGGATCGATGCGCGCTTGGTGGTTCGTTTGTATCTCGTTAAGGTCAGTAGTCAAGGTTTGAGGTTTGTTGGTCTTTTGTGAAGTAAGAGTAGGCCGTTTAGTTTTGGAATCTGGAAGGTTCAGTTGTTTGGCCATTTGTTGTAGGGTTGAGTTTGTTTGTTGACAAACGTGTGCACGTTGTTTTTATGTATCGATGTTGGGGCGACATGTGCCGGACCCATTGTTCATTGTGGACTTTGAGCCCTTGCGGTGATTGAGGTTTGGGCTTCGAGGAGAAGCCTATGAGTATTCTGGTCTTGAGTCGAAGACGTTGCGTAGAAGTGAGATCCGTTGGTAAAAGTTTAGTGAAGGAGTCTGAGTTCGGAGGTGGCCGCTCGTGAGCGGGAAGGACGGGATGAGAATGCAAAGATTATCTGTGTTGTTTCAGTCTTAAGGACTTTCGAGGACGAAAGTCATAAAAAGGAGGGAATATTGTAACGACCCAGGTTTTCATCCCGGTCTTCCAGGTATGCCCTAGGGGTATTTTAGTAATTTGGTCGGGCCGTCGGGACCGTTTATATCTTTTTTTCCATTTGCTAAAATTATTGGATGGATTTATGTAAGTTTTGAGGCTTTGTGGATGTGTTTGGGCATGGGGAGATGCAAAAGGAAAATTGTGTGTTAAAGTGTGTTTGGTGGGTTTCAACCCGTGGTCCGAGAAGTCGTGGGTGGTGTGGCCAGTTGAGCTATTGAGAGCTCTTGTTGCTCTTTCTCGCATCACATCTTAGTTAACCTTGGATTTTGGAGTTTTGGTGCATTTGGTTAAATGAAATAGAATTAGGTTATTCCATCTTATTCTCCAAAACACCTCTTGGCCGCCCAAGCTCTCCATCTCCATAGCCTTGCCGAGTTCTTCATCCTTGCATCTCCTTGGGTTCGATCATCATCATTCCGGTAAGTCTTCGTCTTCTTCATCTTCTCATTTGGGTGTTTGTTGGCCGAATGTAAGAAAAAGGGGTTGTGTGTGTGTGTGTGTGTGTGCAACAACACCGAGAGGGAGCAACCATCATCCCCACCATTTCAGACGCCCAGATCGGTCGAGCCCGGCCACAGCCACGCCCCCGGATCGGCCGAGCCACCACGCCGCCGCGCCCAGATCGGTCGAGCCACCCTCGCCGCGACGCCCGCACTGTTCCGCGCGGCGACTCGCCTCGCTCGCGCCAAAGAAATAGATCGCCCGATCGCCGCCGACGCCTCGCGCCGGTCCGCTTGCCGAGCCGCTCGCCGCGCGCGCCGCTCGCATTCGACCGCGCGCTTCGCTCGTCCTGCCGAGTTGCTCGCCCGCATTGCCAGAGCGAACGCCAGCGCCCGCGCGCCTTCGTCCGTGACGCGCGCCGCGCGCAGTCCTCTGCTGCCGTGCCCGCAGCGCGCGGCCGGTAGCGTGTGTCGTCGCGTGCCAGTACCAAATACGCGTGTCCTCGCCGTGCCGTGCCGCAATACAGCGCGCCAGCGCCAGCCTTGCCGAGCGGCTTGCGCAAATTTCAAGCTCGTGGTCGTCGCGCGGCGTGAGTTCCCCGAGCCGAGCTTGCTGTTTCTATTGTTGTTTAGATATTTTAGATAATCGATTATTGTTGGTTTGCTAGGTTTCCGCCGCTAGCTCGGGATTGTTCCGCGCTTTAGGATTTGTGTGTAAAAGTCTTCCACCAAGGTAAGGATTTCTTCTGGGGTTGTGTGGACCTCTGCGGTATATTTGTGATTGTTGTTTTGTATGCTGTGTATGTTTACTAGCATGTTTAGCCTAGGTGCTCGCTTCAATTCTCGATCGGCATGAACTCTTGTATTGTTTCTCATGTTAGCCCATGCTAGGTTGTTCTATTCTAGCATGTTCGATATCTGTTCTTGCTTCGTAGTATCATGCTAGGTTCTTTGTATCCGATGAGCACGTATTGGACCGCATTGATTGAATCGTTATTATTGTTAAGGTTTAGAATTGAGGTAGATAGAATCATCCGGGCCCGATGCATAAAGTATCTTGCATCTATGGCAAGGACGTTCGAGACGCATTCTCGCCCTTGGACCCCGTGAGGATTAGCTATCCCAACCGGTAGGCCCCGCAATCTTGGGTGAGGTGGCGATCGTTAAATGCCCCAACGGTCGGGATGATGACTTGGCATTGCCTCGTCCCCGGCGATCGACACGCCCTCGGCGTGTTCGGCCGTAGCCCTTGATTGCCACTGTTAGGGCAAGGACCGCTTCTGGTGTAAGCCTACCACGACCGGTTCCTTAGCCTCAAAGCGGTGGTTCAGTGACATAGTTCACGTGTCCAGTCTCACACCCTATGTCGCTGACACCGATCCGTAGATTTAGTTAGGCGTGGTGATCGGACATGGGCGGCTTGCCACTAGACCCGGCACCCCCATAGTCCGCAGTAGCACGCAAAGGCGCGATTACGCTCATTACAAACGCCGGCCGGAGAGCTCCTCGGGATCTTGAGCTAGTGCACCTTTCGTATCGACGCAGAGACAAACCGAGGCCGGACTCGTTTCTCGTATAGGGCGTATTGTGTGGTGGATTTATTTCCTGACTAAGACCACGAGATGGCATCCGAGGTCCAAGTGTGGACTTAAGCTATGTGCTCGCTACGTGTTTGTACTCATAGCTTGCATACAATCTTCTAGATGATCATGTATATCGTATTGTACCCCGGTTGGGGATTCTTCTTGGGTAATTCGTTACTCACCCTTATTCGTGTGGTTTCCACGGTAATCAAGGCGGGAGACAGGATGGTGAAGGAGGAGCTATGATCATGGAACTCTGCTGTCATCTCTGATTGTTTTATTTTAATTATCATGACTCTTCACTTTTGTTATTTCCCTGAATGCATGTAGACGGGCACAGAGCCCCGGGATGTTTTCTTACGTTTATGGATTCCAAATATTTGTACTTGTGGATTGTTTTAATGGTTTAAATAAATCTCCGATCGAGTGTGCTTTTAGAAATGTATGTTTTGGTTGTTGAATGTTTCTGCTTTTACTTGGAATCCAAATGTATTTTTCATAATGTCTTTTATTTTCACTACATGCATTGGGGTAAAGGCCCATTTAGAGCCCCTTTTGGGTCTGGGTCTTTACTGATTGGTATCGAGCTCGAGTCATAGATTCTGTGAGACCGACCTTTTGTTGTAGGTCGTTTTTCCATGATCATCAAGACTCAGGCGACCATCAGTGCGCCTAAGTTTACTATTTGTTGTTGAAAAAGGGTTAAGAGTTTACAATACTGTCATCTTGTGTATGCCTTGTGTAGTGTTGTGGAGCGAGACGAGCGGTGTTACTGTCTCGTTGTTGGTTTGGGCTTAGTGAGCCATCATGCCAACTTTCTCGCAGATCTATGCAGCGCTTTGTTTAGCGGCTTGTTGAGGTATCCAGATAGATTCGGATGCCCCCAGGACATCGTTCCGAGGGAGGCGAGCTTAGACTCCGCTGGCCATTTGTGGCCCGGGGGTTGCTTTTCCCCTAGTGAGAGGGTGGTGGTGCTTCGTGCGGTCGCCAAGATGTTGATCGCACCTGCAGGAGCAGGGCGCTTGGCATGTCCGGCCCGAGGAGTTGGACCGATCGTGTTGATGTTGAGGCGCGTCCAGGTTGTTAGGCCCGCATGCCGATTTGGCCCCGCGCTTGAATTGCCTAGAGGAGGGGGTAGAGGCTAGCGGCGCCTCAGTGAGACTCCTTGAGCAGAGTGTGCTCCACCCATGAGAGATTTGATGGCGTGTCTTTAGCTATCAAAGAGCGGAGACCCAGCGCAGCTTTGTAGCGCGTAGTGAGGAGTCCCGGCACAGATAGCCCAAATTGACAGAGTTTGTTTCAAAGATTTTTCCCCAAAGAGCTTTTGTAGCCCCTGAGGTTCCCTGGAGGGCATGATCAGCAGAGTTTATTCAGATGAGTTTGTTGGCGTTGATGGAGACGCCCGTGTTGGCAAATGGATGCCTCAGAGAGCTCGATGTTTTAGTAAGTCCTCTCCGCTAGTAGTAAAGTAGTTGGCCAGTTTGAGTTTAGCATCCGTGTGTGGGATGCCCCGCTGCTCGAGGCCGAGGTGTGCCGCCTCTGTGTCTTGCTTTGGTTCATCGGATGGTGGTGGAAGTCCCTTGTGAGAGGTGGACTAGCGAGTCTCCGCCATCGCCCGATTGTTTGGCAAGTTGCCGTGTTAGTGGCTTGAGGCGGATGAAGGGTCACCTTTGCCCTTTGCGAGCCTCTTTGTTGTTTAACGGCCACTTCCTCAGATGTGGATTTGGTAGTAGTAGCACTTGAGGTGCGTTGGTTGGTGTGCCACTTTGGCACTAAGTCTGGTTCAGGCTTGAGTTTTGCTTGGCATAGCAGATGGTTCTATGCCGTTCGGAGTTCAGCGTACTCCTTTAGCCTTGGATCTGTTTATGGCAGTTGCACCCGTTTAGGTCGTGCCAGAGGGCTAGTTCAGTGGTAGTCGATGGACTACAAGCGAAAGGATGCTCGAGAGGAGCCGAGTCTCTTCCCGATGTTTACGGAGGTTGAGTAAGTCAGCAGGTTGCCGGTTGGTAAATGTTGGTGCGCGTGAGTCTCGCGCTAGTGTTAAGGCCAAGAGATTTTCTTTGTGGTTGGTAGTGCGGTCAACTACCTTCGAGGGCCTAATCTGAGGAGAGTTGAGCATCGTATATGCGAGTTTGGTCCAGCAGAGGGATCCTGAGTTGGATGCTCATGAGATGAGCTGGATGCCTATGAGGCGAGATGAGCTGATGCCTTGCGAGAGGTTTTGGATGCCTTAGGGGTAAGCACCCTTGGTTGAGGCTTGGTACAAAGTAAGTTTGGTTTGGCATGATTATGCTTTGGTAGAGCAAGGTTGCCTCGGCTTTCAGTATATCGTGTGGAGATGGAACTTTTGGTGTTCCTTGGACTGCTTGTATCTCTCTGCCAGAGCTAGTGTTGCTTTTTGGGAAGAGCGCTTGTTAGTCTTGGATCTCTAAAGGAAGGTTGAGAGTTGTGCACACAAGTGTGTTTTGTGTGGTTCGTTAAGTGGCGAGAGTTTCAGATCCATGTAGGGTTTGCTTTGGGGATCTAGTGCTCAGTTCCTGGAGAAGTTGGACTCTAGATGGATGTTGTAAGGCTTTGGTTGAGGTGGTAAGGATACCGTGCTCGTGGTATCAAGTTGTTGCTTAGGCAAGATTTGTTAAGTTGGACCTAAGCTTGGTTGGTGGATCTTTTGTTGATCGTTGGTTGGAGTTCGATTGGAAACCAACAAGAGCGATGGTAGCTAAGCCGCGTGGTTTCGATCGGCATGGTGAGAGAGTTGTTCGGATCCTTCCTTGGATAGGAGTTATGTTGTGGTTAATGTCCGAGTAGGAAGATGACGCGTGCAGAGCGTTTCGGTCCCCAAGGTTCCCAAGGTGTTGGAGTTGGCCAAAGATGGTTGGGATGCCGGCAATTGGAGTTGTTTGTTCAGCAGCTTGTCCATTAGATCGTATGCCGCAGCAGTGTGTGTCGAGGGTTGCCGAAGAACCCTAGGTTGTGGAGAGCCTCTCGAGCTCAGTCGAGCCCAGCTAGTGAGTTTCAGATTGGCTAGCTGGAGGCGTGTAGTTTGTAGCCTCGGTGGAGTTGCTAGCGATCTTGGTAGACTAGCAAGCTAGTGTTTATTTGGAGTAAAGTCCTGAGTGGTTTCGTGTGGTGGCAAGTTGATGCTTGGTGTTGACCAAGGTGTGGATTGGAGTTGTTAGAGTTTAGTTTTGCTCGTGGGGGCGAGTGGTTTGTACCATGTTGGTTGTTTTTCCTGTTTCCAGGATGTTGAGTTGCCCCGTTTGGCATTTGGAGGTTCAGTCTGAGATGGACCCTTGTTGCGCCCCGTGAGATTAGATATTGTTGCTCTGGTGGAGCAAGACAGTGAGCGTATGTGGAGTTCTCTGTCCGTTGGTTGTCTGCTTGTAAGAGCCGTTTCCTTCGGGAGTTGTCGTTACTCCTTGGTCTTGGAGTTAATGGTGGAAGCGCTAGCTTGAAGGAAAAGTTTGTTGGCTGCTTGGAAGTAGTCGTTTGTCCAGTTAAGCGGATTCTTGGATGGTGTTCTAGAGGCTGCAGTAAAGGTTGTTCTGCCTCTTGTGAGTGTTTGGCCAAGATTTGGTTCGTTTGTTGTTTTGAGAGCTAGTTCGGTTCTAGCTGGAGGGCGTTGCCCTAAGGTCTTGTTCCTAGTCAGTAAGTTTTGGGAGTTGACCCCTCCCTCGTGATTGAGCAAGTCTTTGTTTGTTTCGGTTTGGTGGTCCGATTGGTTGAGTTTTCTCTTGGGTGTTGCTTCCAAGAGAGTTGGTTGTCGTTGCCTTGGGTTTGAGCAAGTCGGCGAGCGTGTGTGGAGTTCGCCGCCCTTACGAGTTTGCTTGCCGGGAAGTCGTTTCCCGTTTGGCGAGTCGACTTAGCTCCCGAGTTGTGTAGTCGATCGTGAGTAAGCGCAATGGCCACCCCAAATGAGGGGTCCCTGCTTTGTGTTGTTAGCAAACAAGAGTTGTTTGTTCCCGCAAGGGCGGAGGCCAGCCAGTAAGAGTTGAGTTGTTCTGGCAAGTTGTTGGTTCTTTTGGGGATTGAAGATTTCCTTTCCCTCTAGCCTCTGTGGTGGTTGAGTTGCTCCTTGGATGCCAGCCTCGAGTGATAGCTTGCGAGGTAGTCTTGCGGATTCGTGTGGCCCAGATCCGTAAGCTTTGAGGTTGTCGTTATCCGTTTTCCTTGTGAGGTTTTGGGAGTGGAGCTTACGATTGGAAGATGAGTTAGGCTTAGGCTTAAAGGGAAGTCCTTTGAGTAGCCGCTTGGATTTTAAGAGTTGAGTAGTAGCTTGAGGCGGCGTTGCTCGTTATAAGTTTGGGTTGAGTTCTCACGAGCAAGCCCTTCTCGGCTTTGTTCCTAGTTGTTGTGAGTTCCCAGTTGGCGTTAGTAGAGCCGCGTTTGATTGAGTTGGCACAGAGGTGCCGTGGCATTGGTTGGTAAGCTGTTGAGCTGTTTTCCTCGAGGTGTTGTGTCGCAGATAGCTGCGTGATGGTTTAGTCCTTGCTTCCCGAGTTTTCCTTGAGAGGAATGTTGGATGTTCCTTGCTGGGCGATTTTCTCCTTAAGATGGTTGCTTAAGTGTTGTGGTCGTGTTCTAGTTGGAGAAGTTTGTCTTTTTGGATCAGTCGCCAGTTGGTGGTTCGTTTGTATCTCGTTAAGGTTGTAGTCAAGGTTTGAGGTTTGTTGGTCTTTTGTGAAGTAAGAGTAGGCCGTTTAGTTTTGGAATCTGGAAGGTTCAGTTGTTTGTTTGATTTGTTTGTTGTAGGGTTGAGTTTGTTTGTTGACAGCTGTGCACAGTGTTTTTATGTATCGATGTTGGGGCAGCATGTGCCGGACCCATTGTTCATTGTGGACTTTGAGCCCTTGCAGCTGATTGAGGGTTTGGGCTTCGAGGAGAAGCCTATGAGTATTCTGGTCTTGAGTCGAAGACGTTGCGTAGAAGTGAGATCCGTTGGTAAAAGTTTAGTGAAGGAGTCTGAGTTCGGAGGTGGCGCTCGTGGCGGGAAGGACGGATGAGAATGCAAGATCCTCTGTGTTGTTTCAGTCTTAAGGACTTTCGAGGACGAAAGTCATAAAAGGAGGGAATATTGTAACGACCAGTGTTTTCATCCCGGTCTTCCGTATGCCCTAGGGGTATTTTAGTAATTTGGTCGGGCCGTCGGGACCGTTTATGTCTTTTTCCATTGCTAAAATTATTGGATGGATTTATGTAAGTTTTGAGGCTTTGTGGATGTGTTTGGGCATGGGGAGATGCAAAAGGAAAATTGTGTGTTAAAGTGTGTTTGGTGGGTTTCAACCCGTGTGTCCGAGAAGTCGTGTGGGTGGTGTGGCCGTTGAGCTATTGAGAGCTCTTGTTGCTCTTCTCGCATCACATCTTAGTTAACCTTGGATTTTGGAGTTTTGGTGCATTTGGTTAAATGAAATAGAATTAGGTTATTCCATCTTATTCTCCAAAACACCTCTTGGCCGCCCAAGCTCTCCATCTCCATAGCCTTGCCGAGTTCTTCATCCTTGCATCTCCTTGGGTTCGATCATCATCATTCCGGTAAGTCTTCGTCTTCTTCATCTTCTCATTTGGGTGTTTGTTGGCGAATGTAAGAAAAAGGGGTTGTGTGTGTGTGTGTGTTGTGCGGCCAAATGTAGAGAGGAGCAGCCATCATCCCCACCTCACCACGCCGCCCGGTCGGCTGAGCCACATCCGCGACGCCCAGATCGGCCGAGCCACCATCGCGACGCCCGGACGGTCGAGCCAGCCTGCCGCCGCCCGGACACTGTTCGCGCAGCGGCCTCGCTGTTCGCCAAAGAAGAGATCGCCCGATCGCTCGCACGCCCTCGCCGCCGTCCGCTTGCCGAGCCGCTCGCCGCGCGCCGCTCGAACATTCGCCGCCGCGCGCCCTCGCCGAGTTGCTCGCCGCGCGCCTTCGCCCGACGCCAGCAGCCGCCGCGCGCCTTCGTCGAGACGCTTCGCCGCGCAGCGCGTCCTCGTGTCCAAGCGCGTGCCGTGTAGCGCAGGCCAGCGCGTGTCCGTCTGCGTGCAGTAGCAAGCAACCAGCGCGTGTCCTGCCGTGCCGGTAGCGCGGCAGCCCGCCACTTCACCTTTTGCCGAGCCAGCGGCTTGCGCAGCGACCCCAAGCTCGTGTCGTCGCGCGCGTGAGTTCCCGAGCCGAGCTTGTCTGTTCTATTGTTGTTTAGATATTTTAGATCTCGATTATTGTTGGTTTGCTAGGTTTCCGCTCGCTAGCTCGGGATTGTTCCGCGACTTAGGATTTGTGTGTAAAAGTCTTCCGACCAAGGTAAGGATTTCTTACCGGGTTGTGTGGACCTCGCGTATATTTGTGATTGTTGTTTTGTATGCCCGTGTATGTTTACTAGCATGTTTAGCCTAGGTGCTCTGTTTCAAATTCTGATGGCATGAACTCTTGTATTGTTTCTCATGTTAGCCCATGCTAGGTTGTTCTATTCTAGCATGTTCGATATCTGTTCTTGCTTCGTAGTATCATGCTAGGTTCTTTGTATCCGATGAGCACGTATTGGACCGCATTGATTGAATCGTTATTATTGTTAAGGTTTAGAATTGAGGTAGATAGAATCATCCGGGCCCGATGCATAAAGTATCTTGCATCTATGGCAAGGACGTTCGAGACGAGCTCCGTCCTTGGACCCCGTGAGGGGGATTAGCTATCCCAACCTGTGTAGGCCCCGCAATCTTGGGTGAGGGTGGCGGTCATTAAATGCCCCAACGGTCGGGATGATGACTTGGCATTGCCTCGCGTCCCGGCGATGCGACACGTCCTCGGCGTGTTCGGCCAGTAGCCCTTGATTGCCACTGTTAGGGCAAGGACCGCTTCACGGTGTAAGCCTACCACGACCGGTTCCTTAGCCTCAAAGTGCGGTGGTTCAGCCGACATAGTTCACGTGTCCGTGTCTCACTATGTGTCGCTGACACCGATCCGTAGATTTAGTTAGGCGGTGGTGATCGACATGGGCGGCTTTTGCCACTAGACCCGGCACCCCATAGTCTGCGGTGAGCACGCGGGCGCGATTACGCTCATTACAGCAGCCGGCCGGAGAGCTCCTCGGGATCTTGAGCTAGTGCACCTTTCGTGTCGACGAGATGAGAGCGGTGAGGCCGGGACTCGTTTCTCGTATAGGGCGTATTGTGTGGTGGATTTATTTCCTGACTAAGACCACGAGATGGCATCCGAGGTCCAAGTGTGGACTTAAGCTATGTGCTCTGCTCGTGTTTGTACTCATAGCTTGCATACAATCTTCTAGATGATCATGTATATCGTATTGTACCCGGTTGGGGATTCTTACTGGGTAATTCGTTACTCACCCTTTATTCCGTGGTTTTCCACGTGGTAATCAAGGCGGAGACAGGATGGTCAAGGAGGAGCTATGATCATGGAACCTGCTGTCATCTCGATTGTTTTATTTTAATTATCATGACTCTTCACTTTTGTTATTTCCCTGAATGCATGTAGACGGGCACAGAGCCCCGGATGTTTTCTTACGTTTTATGGATTCCAAAGATATTTGTACTTGTGGATTGTTTTAATGGTTTAAATAAATCTCTCGATCAGAGTGTGCTTTTAGAAATGTATGTTTTGGTTGTTGAATGTTTCTGCTTTTTACTTGGAATCCAAATGTATTTTTCATAATGTCTTTTATTTTCACTACATGCATTGGGGTAAAGGCCCATTTAGAGCCCCTTTTGGTCGGGTCTTTATAGCAGGACGCCTTGTGCCCGCGCTACCGCACACAAGACGGCAGAGGGACGCGCGCGGGCGAGTCTGGGCGTCGCGCGAGCGAGCCGCTCGGGCGGCGAAGCGCGCGGGCGCTAAGCGTCGACGACGACGCGCGCGGACGCCGGCTGGCGCGCGCGGCGAAAGCAACTCGGGCGAAGGTCTTGCGGCGCTGCGTCTGCGTCTGCGTCTGCTGCTGGCGCGATCCGCACGATCGGCGTCTCTGCTTGGCGCGATCTGCACGATCCGCGAGCGATGGCGCGCGCGGGAGGATCGCTTCAACAGATCTGGGCGATCGTGCGACGGCGGGGCGCTGCTCAACGGATCTGGCGATCCGGTTCGCGATGGCGTCGCGGACGGTCTCGCGGCCGCCTGCTGTCCGCTCGGCGATCGTGCGACGGCGCAGGGGCGATCTATGCTTCTTTGCTTCTCTCGGTGTCGCAATCAACACAACACACACAACACTCCACTTCTTACCTTCGCCCAAAGATCAATAACCAAATGAGGAGATGAAGAGGATGAAGACTTACCCGGAATGATGATGATCGAACCCAAGGAGATGCAAGGGAAAGAAGAATCGGCAAAGGCTATGGAGAGGAGAGCTTGTGCGGCCAAGAGGAGATTTGGAGAAGAAGATGGAATAAACCTAATTCTATTTCATTTAACCAAATGCACCAAAACTCCAAAATCCAAGGTTAACTAAGATGTGATGCAGAAAGAACATCAAGAGCACCTAATGGCTCAATTGGCACACATCTCTACAAGCTTCCCGGAGACCCGGGTTCAAACCCTACTGCAAAGACAATTTCCTTTATTTTTACTTTTGCATCAAACCTTGCTCAAACCAAACCACAAACCCCTCCAAAACCTACATAAAACCATCCAATAATTTTAGTAATCGAAAAGACACAAACGACCACGACGGCCCGACCAAATTACCAAATTACCCATAGGGCATACCGGAAGACCGGGAAGAAAAACTGGTCGCGTACAAGACGCGTCCTCGGCGTGTTCGGCCGTAGCCCTTGATTGCCACTGTTAGGGCAGGGACCGCTTCGGGTGTAAGCCTACCACGACCGGTTCCTTAGCCTCAAAAAGCGGTGAGTACAGGTGACATAGTTCACGTGTCCGTGTCTCACACCCCTATGTCGGTGACACCGATCCGGAGAGATTTAGTTAGGCATGGTGGTGAACTCGGGCGGCTTGCCACTAGACCCGGCACCCCGAGTTTGCGGTAGCATGCGGTGCGCGCTTACGCTCATTACAAATACTAGAGAGCTCCTCGGGATCTTGAGCCAATGCACCTTTCGTATCGACGATGAGATGCGCCGAGGCCGGACTTGTTCCCGTATAGCGCGTATAGTGTGTTGTGGTATTTTCCGGACTAAGACCACGAGTTGGCATCCGAGGTCCAAGTGTGGACTTAGCTATGTGCTCCGCTCTGTGTTTGTACTCATAGCTTGCATACATTCTTCTAGATGATCATGTATATCGTATTGTACCCCGGTTGGGATTCTTACTGGGTAATTCGTTACTCACCCTTATTCTCGTGGTTTTCCACGGTAATCAAGGCGGGAGAGCGGGATGGTGAAGGAGAAGCCGTGATCATGGAATCCTGCTTTGTCATCTCCGACCATTTTATTTTATCATGACTCTTGACTTTTGTTATTTCCCACGAATGCATGTAGACGCAGACGCGAGCCCCGTGATGTTTTCTTACGTTTTATGGATTCCAAAGATATTTGTACTTGTGGATTGTTTAAATGGTTTAAATAAATCTCTGATCGTAGTATGCTTTTAGAAATGTATGTTTTGGTTGTTGAATGTTTCTGCTTTTTACTTGGGATCCGAAATATATTTTTCATAATGTCTTTTATTTTCAATACATGCATTGGGGTAAAGGCCCATTTAGAGCCCCTTTTGGGTCGGGTCTTTACATTTATAAACAAGTGTACTAGCAGACATACTGAATAGTAAAAAATAGGAGAGCGCAATAGCAAGGTACAATGTACTAAATGCTAAGCCCTAGCAGACAATTCAGAAAATCCTATCCACTAACATGCTTAATCACAACATATACATCAAGTGTAAGAACCCGACCCAAAAAGTGGTCCTAAACCCGGTTCTCACCTAGCATGCTTGAATTTAAAAACATTTAAATTAACTTTGAAACTGCTTAACAAGAAAGCTCATTTATTAAATATGTAGGAAAACATCCATTCAAATAAACATCATTAAACAAGTCATGGCCAGTAATTAAAACCCAATAATTAAAACAACTTCTCACAAAAAAAACAGTTTCTCTAGCATGCTATCAAGGAATTAAAGACTCATAAAGACAAATAGAAAGACAGAGTGCCGCGGCTCCCATGATTAGTCAGCTCCCTCCGCTAGCCGTCTCGGTGCTGTCCCAAGTTACCAGGTGGAAAAAACCACAGAAATAAGGGTGAGTACAAACATACTTAGTAAGAATCCCCAACTGGGTACAATACGAAATAATAGTCATCAGTCATCCTAGTATACATGAGAACAGTTACCAACATAGAATCATGCTCAACGAGCTAACGGGGCAAATCCGGAATCCTGAGAAGTCTCCAACTTTCGGCCTAATGATTGGCTCTCCTAACCAATCCCAAGACATCCTCGAGGGTCTTTCTCCCTCGGCCAAATGATCAGCTAAAAAACCGATCCAAAATAGATGTCAGACACCCTCGAGGGTCTTTCTCCCTCGGCAGTATGATCAGCTAAAAAACCAATCCTAAATAGGTGTCATCGAAGGCCTCTTACCCTCGGCTAGCTAAAACTTGACTAACGGGAGAGTACCCAAAGTCTGGCTCTAAACTGGAATGGAGTGGTGTACTAACGAGCATTATCCCGGGGGAGCGCTCGGAACTGGCGACTAACGCGTGTGCGCGCACACCCGCATGCTGCTGTAATCGGCGTCAATGTGGGGGCCTAGGGACAAACTACGCGGGCCAGGTACGCATGACTAAGACTAAAAAATGGCATCACTGAATACAGTAGTGCGAGGCCCTCGACACTCATCTATAACAGCTTGTACCACCGACCTGAAGTTAAGAACCAGCCCAGGTAGGCTTACACCGTTGGCAGGGTTCCGATCTAGCAGGCTACAAACTAGGCTTATGCCGATGCGTGAGCAAATCTCCATCGACTGTCGGAGTGAAAGAAAAGTACGTTATGCTTCTGTAACGGCCCAATTTTCTATTTCGGTTACCCAGGTGATTTCAGGTCATTATTTGTAAAGACCCGACCCGAAGATGGGACTAAATCTAGATCTTTACTCAGCATGCAAGTGAAAAGCTTAAAAGGACCCAGCTGGGGTCGGTTTGTAAAATTTTCAAATATAAGAGTGGAAAACATTAAAAACAAAGTAAACATTCATTAAGCAGAAACGAACCATTCAAATTAAAAACGAAATGGTAGTCAAGATTTCCTTAAAACATAAAATAGTTCAAATCATAGTTTTCCTTACGGACCTAAGTCCAACTACATGCTTTGAAATCCAAAAACAAGAAAATAAGACACGGCAGTGTGTCGAAGATCCATGATCTCCCAGCTCTCTCCGCTAGCCACCTCGGTCTTTGTCCCCAAGTTACCCGTGGAAGAAACCACGATAAGGGTGAGTATAAACATACTCGGTAAGAACCCCGACCGGGTAGTGCGATACGATGCAATCTATCATCTAGCAACCTAGTACACATGCCACAAATATCAACACGGATCTTAGCTCAACGAGCTCACAAGGCAAATCCGGAATCCTCGGAAGGCTCCTACTTCCGGCCTAATGATTGGCTCTCAAACCAATCCCGGGACATCTCCAAGGGTCTTTCTCCCTTGGCCACTTGATCACGACTCTAAAACCGATCCCAAGATGTCCGACACCCTCGAGGGTCTTTCTCCCTCGACCAATTGATTAACTCTAAAGTCAATCCCAATGGGTGTCCTCAAGGGCCTCTTACCCTCGCTATAAATCTGGACTATCGGGAGAGTACCCAAGTCTGGCTCTAAACGGGAAGGAATTGGTGTACTCACGAACATTAGCCCGGGGGAGCTCTCCGAACCGGCTACTAACGCTGCGTGTCTTGCGCCGCGCACCGCATGCTCTTCTCGCAACCGGCGTAAATGCGGGGCCTAAGGGCAAACTACGCGGGCAGTGCACGCATGCCTAAGACTCGGAAACGGTGTCACCGAACACGATGGTGCGAGGCCCTCGGCACTCATCTGTGCGACTGTACCACCGACTGGCTAAGAACCGCCAAGGTAGGCTTGCACCGTTGGCGAGGTTCCGCTCTAGCAGGCTACAAACTAGGCTTATGACAATGAGGTAGCTAATCCTCACCGGCTGCACGGGGAAGCAAGGTGCGTTATGCTTCGCTCTACTCCCGACCGGTGGGGACAAGGTGCGTTATGTCCGCTCTCACCTCTAGATGATGACAAACCCTATCATACTAGCTTAGACTACCAAGTACGTGATTCTGGCTAACATTCACAAAGACATCTCATCATACATAGCCTAGCATGATACTACGAGCTTAAAGCAGAATCTCAAGCATGCTTTGGAAGAACAAACCTAGCATGGCACTAACATGTACAAAAAGGCAAAACATGCTAGCAAGAATTCAATCACTAGCTATCCTATCCACTAACATGCTCATAAAGGTAAACAAGCATACAAGGCACAATTAAGAAAGCATAGCAGGGTCCACACAACCACGGTAGGAAGTCCTTACACCGAAACAAGTGGAGAATAGCTATCACAACCAAAAAGACCCTCGAGCTTAATACGAACTCGAGCAACCACCGAGAGGACACGGGCCTCGGCGGCAAGGTGGGTGGCTTGGCGCCTTCTTGTGTGCGGCTGGGCGCTGGCGCGCTTTCGCTGAAGCTGGGCGCGGCGCGCGCAACACGTCGAGGGACGCTTGCAGGCGCGCAGCGGTGTCTGCGGCCGCAAGGCGACGCACGAGCGAAGCGCTCGCAGCTGGGTTAAGCGCGCGGGCGAGTCGCGCCGAGCGGCGCGGCAGCGTGCGCGGGCGGCACTGTCGCGACCACGAGTGACGTCGGCGGTCTTTGGCGCCACGCGCGCCGTCGGCGGCGATGGGTGTCGCGACGGTGGGCTTCCGAGTGCGCGCGCGATGGGCGAAGCGGCGTAGGTTGGGCGCGCAGGGGCAGCGGGGCGGGTGGTGCGATGGGAGCAGTGGTGCGCGCGCCTAGGGTGCCGGGTGGCTCGGGGGTGGTTCGATGGTGGTTCGATGGTGTGGCTAGGGCTGCTCGGCTAGGGTTTTAGGAGAGAGAGAGAGAGAGAGAGAGAGAGACGGCCAACAAAGGGAAAAATAGGGGTTTCTTGATTTTTTTCCTTCTCTTCCTTATTTTAAATAGGGCTAGGAAACCTAAAATTCCCTTCCCAAGGATTTTTCTCTTGCGGGTCCCGGCTAAAGAAATTCTTTTCTCTTTTTAGTTCAAATTCTTTTTTAAAACTCCAATTCCACCATCTAGGGCAAGGGTTCAATTCCCAAAGGATCCAATTAATTCCCAATTAATTTTGCTATTAACCGGGAAGGAAAACGGGGCCGTTACATTATTCGGTTGTTCGGATGGGCCGTTAGAGCTGTTTTAACCCTTAGGGGTATTTTGGTCTTTTTGCCCCCGGTTAGGGTTTTGAGGATTTTCAAGATTTTAGATCCTTTCCTGCCTTCGTCGAAGTTTGGTGGTTGTTGGTTGCAAGACCCAAAAGGTTTGGGCAAGTTGTTTGGGAGTTTGGAGGTATTTTAGTTATTGGCAAAATTAATGGGTTTTTTTTTAGTGCTTCCTTTGGGATTTGAACCCTTGCCCTAAATGGTTTTGGGAGTTTGAAGGAAAAAGAGTTTTATTAGAAAGAAAAGTTTGTTTGGGCCGGGTTTTGAAAGAGGAAGCTTTGGGAAGGGATTTTAGACCCATTTCTTTTAGGAAGAAGGGAAGAAAATCAAGAAAGTTCCTTTCCCCTTGTTTTGCAATCTCTCTCTCTCTCTCTCTCTCTCTCTCTCCTAGACGACCTCACCAAGAAAACCCAACCCTAGCCGACCAGCCATGCCCTAGCCGCACCACACCCTGGCCGCATCAGACCTCTCGGCCCAGAGCCACGTACTGCGCGCGCACTCTTCTTCACGGGCCGCTCCGCACAGCCCAGCCATTCCGCCTAGACGTGTCGCGCCGCCCGCACCAGAGCCCACTCACGCGCTGCGCGCTTCGTTGCCGTCCGCCGCACGCGTCGCCAGCGCCGCCGTCCGTGCCGCTTCCAAAAGGCGCCCGAGACGCGCGCGCGCGCGCATTCGCACTGAGCCGCCCAAACGCGCCGCGCCGCTCGCTTCATTTGCCGCCGCCAGACGCTGTCGCCGGCCCCGTCCTCGCGACCCGACGCGTCTCGCCCGCGCGCCCGACCCAGCGTGTTTGCTCTCCTGCGACAGCCCGCGTCTGCACATCCCCTGCCTCGCTAGCGCCAGGCGCCAGTGCCGGCTTAGTAGCGCCACCGCTTGTCCTTGCGACGGACAACCCGCCTGCGCGTGCGAAGTTGGGGCGTGACCTTGTGTCTTCTCGGTCCAGTAATTCCTAAGTCTTTTCTCCTTTGGGCACTAGGGTCATTGGCTCTTGCTTATTTTTAATTAGGTTGTTTTTACTAAAATGCTTAGGTTGCTCGGTTTCGCTTTAAAGCTCGAGGGTCATTATTTGATTGTGAAAGTTATTTCTGCTCGTTTGCAGGTAAGGATTTCTTACCGTGGTTGTGTGGACCCTGCGATGCTTTCTTGATTGTGCCTTATATGCATGTTTACTTCTATGAACATGATTAGTGGATAGGACGGCTTGTGATTGCATTCTTGCTAGCATGTTTGCCTGTTTGTACATGTTAGTGCCATGCTAGGATTGTTCTTCCAGCATGCTTGAGATTCCTGCTTTAAGTTCGTAGTATCATGCTAGGTTATGTGTGATTGATGTTGATATGTATGTTTAGCCAGAATCGCTTATTTTGTACTCCTAGCTAGTATAGTAGGGTTTGTCATCATCCGAGGGCCGAGAGCGGACATAACGTACCTTGTCCCCACCGGTCGGGTGTAGAGCGAAGCATAACGTACATTGCTTCCCCCCGGCAGCCGATGTGGATTTAGCTACCACATCGGCATAAGCCTAGTTTGTAGCCTGCTAGAGCGGAACCCTTCCAACGGTGCAATCCTGCCTTGGCCGGTTCTTAGCTTCAGGTCGGTGGTATAGGCTGCACAGATGAGTGCCGAGGGCCTCGCACTACTGTGATCAGTGACACCGTTTCTGACGAGTCTTTAGGCATGCGTACCTGGCCCGCGTAGTTTGTACTTAGGCCCCCACATTTACGCCGGTTGCAGCAGCATGCGGTGTGCGCGCACACGCGTTAGACGCTGGTTCGGAGAGCTCCCTCGGGCTAATGTTCGTGAGTACACCCGTTCTTTCCAGTTTAGAGCCAGACTTCGGGTACTCTCCCGGTAGTCCAGATTTATTAGCGAGGGTAAGAGGCCCTTGAGGACACCCATTGGGATTGGTTTTTGAGCTAATCATATGATCGAGGGAGAAAGACCCTCGAGGGTGTCAGACATCTTTGGGATCAGTTTTTGAGCTGATCAATTGGCCGAGGAGAAAGACCTAGGAGATGTCCCGGATTGGTTATGAGAGCCAATCATTAGGCCTGAAGTAGGAGACTTCCGAGGATTCCAGATTCTGCCTTGTAAGCTCGTTGAGCTATGATCTGTGTTGGTAACTGTTTGCATGTATACTTGGGTGCCAGATGATTGATGTATCGTATTGTACCCCGGTTGGGGATTCTTACTGAGTATGTTTATACTCACCCATATTTCTGTGGTTTTCCACCAGGTAACTTGGGACAGCACCGGGACGGCTAGCGGAGGGAGCTGATTGATCATGGGAGCCGCCGGCACTCTGTCTTTTATTGTTTGCATAATTTGTTCAGCATGTAGTCGGATAGGAGTCCTAGGGGGATGTTTTTAACAGTTATTTAAATTGTATTGTATGATTTCATAAACACTGGCCAGGCTTGTTTTACTTTGTTGGTTTGCTTAAATGAAGGTTGTTGTTATGTTTTAAGTGTCCCCGCTTTAAAATGATTTGAAAGGTTTTAAATATGAAGCACTAAACCGCTTGATGAAGTATTTACTTGCATGCTGAGTGAGAACCTAGGTTTAGGACCGCATTTTGGGTCGAGTTCTTACAGTTGGTATCAGAGCACAGAGTCATAGATTCTGTAGACTAACCTGCTTTGCAGGTTGTTGCCCCCATGATCATCAGCACTCCGCGGCCGTCAAGTTTATCTGAGTTCATTAAGCTAAGGGTTTTATTTTACAATACTGCATCTAGTATACATGTGTTACCCTTGATTGGCAGTGAGAGCCCCAGCGTGGGCTAGCTTTTATGCTTTGTGTGGATCGCTAGTAGGTTGATTGCACTTATAGGAGCAGGGACGTTCGGTATTTCCAACCGAGGAGTTGGACTATTCCTGTTGATGACTAGACCGCGTCCAGGGTTGTCTAGACCCGTAGGCCACCTTTGGCCCTGGCAGATGAGTTGCCAAGAGTAGGGGGGTTGAGGCTAGCACGCCTCACAGTGAGACTCCTTGAGCAAAGTGTGCTCCAGCCATGAGGGAGTTGATGGCAGGTCTTTTAGCTAACAGAGAGCGGAGACCCAGGTGCAGTTTGTAGCGCTTAGTGAGGAGTCTTGGGCACAGATAGCCCAGCTGGCAGAGTTTATTTAGGAGACACCCCTCCTTGTAGCTCCAGTAGCCCCGGAGGTTCTCGGGAGGGCTTGATCAGCAGGTTTATGCTGATAAGATAGTTGGCGTTGATCGAGCCGCCGAGTTTGGCAAGTGGAAGCCTGTAGAGAGTGGATGTTTTGAGACCCATCGCTAGCGGCGAGGTGGTTGGCCAAGATCGAGTTTATCATCCAAGTGTTGTGATGACACGGTGTTCAAAGGCCGATGACCGATGTTCGAGGTCGAGGCGTGCCGCCTCGTGCTTTGTTTGATGCGATGAGTGTGGTGGTGGAAGTCCCCGTGAGAGGCGGACCATGAGAGTCTCCACCACCCACCCGGTCGATTGGCAAGCCGCCATGTTAGTAGCTTTTGAGGAAGATGTAGAGACATCTTGTCCTCCCCCGCAAGCTGCAGCTGTTTTGCACCCAGCTTCTTTTAGTACCCTCGTAGCCGGGGGTAGTGTGGAGTTTGCTTGTCGGGACTTAATCCGTCCGTGGTTTTCACCGGCTAGTAGAGAGAAGCACCTTCATTAGCATGTTCCGTGTGGAGCTAGGTGCTTTGCCACCCTGTGGTTGGCCTCGAGTATTCGTTGAGCATCGAGTGGGATGCGGGGAGTAGGTCGTGGCATGTCCATTGGCCGGATGCCGAGTTTAGGCCGCTCAGTGTTTGGACTCTTGTGTTGAGTGCCTTTGCCCGTCACTTGGAGTGTGACCTTCCCTATCCTCAGAGGGGCATAAAGCTTGTTTTGGGCTGATTTGTGTTGTAAAGGATGTTGTGCCTGTTGGCACCAAGCTTTGAGAGGAGGCCTAGATTCGGGCCAGTTGGCACTTTTGGTGCAGATGGTTCCATGCCCGCCCGGAGTATAGCACCCCCACCAGCCTTGTACCCATTTTTCTGAAGTTGCATCTGTTGGATTGCTTAAGAGATCTAGCTCGGTGGTAGTCAGAGAACTACAAGTGTGAGGTCGTTCGAGGGAAAAGTAGGAGCTTTTCAGGGTCACCGAGAGATGGGTGCAAAGGATGTTGTAGGTTGGTGAGGGATAGCGCATCCGAGTTCTCGCGCTTGTGTGTGGGCTTGTGAGCCAGCTTGATGGTAGTGTGTTTCGACTACCCTTGGAGTTACCCTAATATGAGTAGGGTTGGCATCGATGATGCGTGGTTGATCCAGTGTTAGAGCCATGAGTTGGATGGTTGAGTGGAGAATTTAATGGGCACATTGGTATGAGGTATGTCGGCTTGGTGTAGTTATGCTCTGGTAAGAGTGAGTTGACCAATGTAGCTTTTCGTGGTGAGTTGCCCCCGAGTGGTTTGAACTCTTGTTGCTCCTGTGCTAATTGTGACTCTATTGGGAGGCGAAAGTTGCCTTGTGTGAGAGTACTTGTTGAGTTTGGATCTTAAGGAACCAAGTTGGAGCTGAACACGCCGGTGTACTTTTGTGTAGCTCGTTTCGTGGTTATGTTTCAGGAACCACGAGAGGTAGGCAACCTTGCTCTACCAAAGCATAACAATGCCAAACCGAACTTACTTTATACCAAGCCTCTACCAAGGGTGCTTACCCATAAGACATCCGAAACCTCTCACAAGGCATCAAACTCACCTCATAGGCACCCAACTCATGGTCCCTCAGCTGGACCAAACTCGCATCTACAACGCTCAACTCTCCTCAGATTTAGGCACTCGAAGGTAGTTGACCGCACTACCAACCACAAAGAAATCTCTTGGCCTTAACACTAGCGCGAGAATCACGCGCACCAACACTTACCAACTGCCAACCTGCTGACTTACTCAACCTCCAGTAACACTGGGAAAAGGCTCCGGCTCCTCTCGAGCATCCTTTCGCTTGTAGTCCATTGACTACCACTGAACTAGCCCTTTTGCACGACCTACACAAGTGCAACTACCATAAACGGATCCAAGGCTAAATGAGTGCGCTAAACTCCGGACGGCATAGAACCATCTGCTATGCCCATGCCAAACTCAAGCCTGAACCAGACTTAGTGCCAAAACGGCACACCAACCAATGCACCTCAAGTGCTACTGCTACCAAATCCACATTTTACTACAGATGGGGCCAACAAGGTCACTACCTCAAGTGACAACAATTCTGGCTAGGCATACGAGGGCTCAACTCAAACAACCATGACTATGGCATCTCATCAAACCGGACGCTCACGGCCTACTCTTGCATCTCCACATGATGCTCAACAAAACACTGGCCGGCTCTCTCAACATGCGGCAGCCTAGCTCCACTCCGAGAGCTCACCAAAAGAAGAGTGCTCAACTCTACCAAACATCCGAGAGAAAACACCAACGGATCCAAATCGAAGGAACACTACTCACTTGCACTCCTTAACCACGGGTTCCGACTTCATGGCCGCAAACAACAACACTTTACAGGAGCACAAAAATGCCTCAACAATCTCCTCGAAAGTGCCAACTCTGCAGCCTACTCACCGGGCAATCAAACAATGCGCTAAGGCTCAAGATCAACACTTGAGCTACCCAGTGCTAGTCCACACGGGGACTGCTCCACAAACATCCACATAAGCACACCATAGCTAACTCCTCTCTTGGAGTGGCACTCCAAGGCAAAGCACCTCCACCCTCTCACTAGGGAAAACCAACAACTGGGCCACAATTGGCCTACGGGAGTCCAAGCTCTGCCTCCCACGGGGACGATGTCCCAGGGCATCCGAATCTGTCTGGATACCTCAATAAGCCACAACATACATCACACACTACGGGAAGTTGGCATGATGGCGCTCTAAACCCAAACCAACAACGAGTCAGAACCTGCTCGTCTCCGCTCCACAACACTACACAAGGCATACACTAGATGACAAGTATTGTAAATTCTTAACCCTTTTTCAACAACAAATAGTAAACTTAGGCGTGCTGATGATCGCCGTCGAGTGCTTGATGATCATGGAAAAACGACCTACAACAAAAGGTCGGTCTCACGAATCTATGAATCGAGCTCGATACCAATCAGAATGACCCGACCCGAATGGGGTTCTAAATAGGCCACTACCTCAATGCATGCATACAAATCTACAGAAAATTTGCAAGATGGTGTTTGGATTCTAAGTAAAAACTAAAACATGAAAACATCCATTTAAAAATCAACATAAATTCTCAAAACTCATCCTGTTTCCAAGCACCTGTTCCAAGACAAATACATTTCCAAAACATACTCTGATCAGAGATTTATTTAAAACATACAAACTTTACAATAATGCTAGAATCCGGAAATACATTCAGAAAACACCCTAGGGCTCCGTGCCCAACTACATGCATTCAGAGGACACTTAAATCATAAACATAAACATAAGACTCAGAGTTGAACAACGGGTTCCATGATCACAGCTCCTCCTCCAGCCATCCTGTCTCGCACCATGGTTACCTGTGGAAAACCACATAATAAGGGTGAGTAACGAATTTGTAACGACCCAGGTTTTCATCCCGGTCTTCCAGGTATGCCCTAGGGGTATTTTAGTAATTTGGTCGGGCCGTCAGGACCGTTTATGTCTTTTTTCAGTTGCTAAAATTATTGGATGGATTTATGTAAGTTTTTGAGGCTTTGTGGATGTGTTTGGGCATGGGGAGATGCAAAAGGAAAATTGTGTGTTAAAGTGTGTTTGGTGGGTTTCAACCTGTGGTCCGAGAAAGTCGTGGGTGGTGTGGCCAGTTGAGCTATTGAGAGCTCTTGTTGCTCTTTCTGCATCACATCTTAGTTAACCTTGGATTTTGGAGTTTTGGTGCATTTGGTTAAATGAAATAGAATTAGGTTATTCCATCTTATTCTCCAAAACACCTCTTGGCCGCCCAAGCTCTCCATCTCCATAGCCTTGCCGAGTTCTTCATCCTTGCATCTCCTTGGGTTCGATCATCATCATTCCGGGTAAGTCTTCGTCTTCTTCATCTTCTCATTTGGGTGTTTGTTGGCCGAATGTAAGAAAAAGGGGTTGTGTGTGTGTGTGTGTGCAGTGCGGCCAGAGAGGAGCAACCATCATCCCCACCCACCAGACGCCCAGATCGGTCGAGCCACCACGCCGCGACGCCCGGATCGGCCGAGCCACCTCGCCGCACGCCCAGATCGGTCGAGCGACCGCCAGACGCCCGCACTGTTCCGCAGCAGCCTCGCCGTTCGCCAAAGAAGAAGATCGCCTGATCGCTCGCCGCGCCCTCGCCGTGTCCGCTTGCCGCGCCGCTCGCCGCTAGCCTTGCGCCGGCGCTCGGACATTCGCCGCGCGCTGCCCCTGCCGAGTTGCTCGCCCGCGCGCCTTCGCCCCAGACGCCAGCGCCGCGCGCCGCCGTCGAGACGCTCGCCAGCGCGCGTGTCCTGCTGCCGCCGTGCACGCAGCGCGGCGGCGCGTGTCCGTCCGTGCAGCGGCATACATAGCGCAACAGGTAGCGTGTCCTGCCGTGCACATACAGCGCGCCAGCGCCCACCTTTGCCGAGCCAGCTTTGCCAGCAGCCCCAAGCTCGTGTCGTCGCGCCCGCGTGAGTTCCCCTTTGCCGAGCTTGCTGTTCTATTGTTGTTTAGATATTTTAGATACTCGATTATTGTTGGTTTGCTAGGTTTCCGCCGCTAGCTCGGGATTGTTCCGCAGCCTTAGGATTTGTGTGTAAAAGTCTTCCACCAAGGTAAGGATTTCTTCACCGGGGTTGTGTGGACCTCGCGGTATATTTGTGATTGTTGTTTTGTATGCCCGTATGTTTACTAGCATGTTTAGCCTAGGTGCTCGCTCGAATTCTGACCGGCATGAACTCTTGTATTGTTTCTCATGTTAGCCCATGCTAGGTTGTTCTATTCTAGCATGTTCGATATCTGCTTCTTGCTTCGTAGTATCATGCTAGGTTCTTTGTATCCGATGAGCACGTATTGGACCGCATTGATTGAATCGTTATTATTGTTAAGGTTTAGAATTGAGGTAGATAGAATCATCCGGGCCCGATGCATAAAGTATCTTGCATCTATGGCAAGGACGCGTTCGAGACAGTTCTCCGCCCTTGGACCGTGAGGGATTAGCTATCCCAACCGGTAGGCCCCCGCAATCTTGGGTGAGGGTGGCGATCGTTAAATGCCCCAACGGTCGGGATGATGACTTGGCATTGCCTCGTCCCCAAGCCGATCGACACGTCCTCGCGTGTTCGGCCGTAGCCCTTGATTGCCACTGTTAGGCAAGGACCGCTTCTGGTGTAAGCCTACCACGACCGGTTCCTTAGCCTCAAAGCGGTGGTTCAGCCGACATAGTTCACGTGTCCAGTCTCACACCCCTATATGTCGGTGACACCGATCCGTAGATTTAGTTAGGCGTGGTGATCGGACATGGGCGACTTGCCACTAGACCCGCACCCCATAGTCTGCGGAGTACGCACGCGATGCGCGATTACGCTCATTACAACGCCGACCGGAGAGCTCCTCGGGATCTTGAGCTAGTGCACCTTTCGTGACGACGAGAGAGACGGCCGAGGCCGGACTCGTTTCTCGTATAGGGCGTATTGTGTGGTGGATTTATTTCCGGACTAAGACCACGAGATGGCATCCGAGGTCCAAGTGTGGACTTAAGCTATGTGCTCTGCTCGTGTTTGTACTCATAGCTTGCATACAATCTTCTAGATGATCATGTATATCGTATTGTACCCCCGTTGGGGATTCTTCTTTGGGTAATTCGTTACTCACCCTTATTCCGTGGTTTTCCACGGTAATCAAGGCGAGACACAGATGGTGAAGGAGGAGCTATGATCATGGAACCTCGCTTGTCATCTCTCGATTGTTTTATTTTAATTATCATGACTCTTCACTTTTGTTATTTCCCCGAATGCATGTAGACGGGCACAGAGCCCCGTGATGTTTTCTTACGTTTTATGGATTCCAAATATATTTGTACTTGTGGATTGTTTTAATGGTTTAAATAAATCTCTGATCGTGTGTGTGCTTTTAGAAATGTATGTTTTGGTTGTTGAATGTTTCTGCTTTTTACTTGGAATCAAAATGTATTTTTCATAATGTCTTTTATTTTCACTACATGCATTGGGGGTAAAGGCCCATTTAGAGCCCCTTTTGGGTCGGGTCTTTACAGATTGGTATCGAGCTCGAGTCATAGATTCTCAGAGACCGACCTTTTGTTGTAGGTCGTTTTTCCATGATCATCGGACCTCTGAAGCCATCATCAGTGCGCCTAGGTTTTACTATTTGTTGTTGAAAAAGGGTTAAGAATTTACAATACCTGTCATCTTGTGTATGCCTTGTGTAGTGTTGTGGAGCGGAGACGAGCAGGTTCTGACTCGTTGTTGGTTTGGGCTTAGTGAGCCATCATGCCAACTTTCTCAAAGATCGCGGCAGCTTTGTTTAGCAGCTTGTTGAGGTATCCAGATAGATTCGGATGCCCCTGGGACATCGTCCCCGAGGGAGGCAGAGCTTAGTCTCCCATTGGCCATTTGTGGCCCAATTGCTGCTTTTCCCCTAGTGAGAGGGTGGAGGTGCTTTGTGCAGATCGCTAGTATGTTGATCGCACCCAGAGAAGCAGGACGCTTGGCATGTCCGACCGAGGAGTTGGACCGATCGTGTTGATGTTGAGGCCGCGTCCCGGGGTTGTTAGGCCCGCATGCCGTTTGGCCCCGCAGCTTGAATTGCCTAGAGGAGGGGGTAGAGGCTAGCAGCGCCTCAGTGAGACTCCTTGAGCGAGTGTGCTCCAACCATGAGAGATTTGATGGCGTGTCTTTAGCTATCAAAGAGCGGAGACCCAGCGCAGATTTGTAGCGCGTAGTGAGGAGTCCCGGCACAGATAGCCCAAATTGACAGAGTTTGTTTCAAAGATTTTTCCCCAAAGAGCTTTTGTAGCCCCGAGGTTCCCTGGAGGGCATGATCAGCAGTTTATTCAGATGAGTTTGTTGGCGTTGATGGAGACGCCCGTGTTGGCAAATGGATGCCTCAGAGAGCTCGATGTTTTAGTAAGTCCTACTACTAGTAGTAAAGTAGTTGGCGAGTTTTGAGTTTAGCATCCGTGTGTGGGATGCCCCGCTGCTCGAGAGGCCGAGGTGTGCCGCTCTGTGGCTTCTTGGTTCATCGGATGGTGGTGGAAGTCCCTTGTGAGAGGTGGACTAGCGAGTCTCCACCATCGCCCGATTGTTTGGCAAGTTGCCGTGTTAGTGGCTTGAGGCGGATGAAGGGTCACCTTTGCCCCTTGCGAGCTCTGCTTGTTGTTTAAACAACCAGCTTCCTCGGATGTGGATTTGGTAGTAGTAGCACTTGAGGTGCGTTGGTTGGTGTGCCACTTTGGCACTAAGTCCGGTCGAGCTTGAGTTTTGCTTGGCATAGCGGATGGTTCTATGCCGCTCGGAGTTCAGCGTACTCCTTTAGCCTTGATCTGCTTTATGGCGGCTGCACCCGTTTAGGTCGTGCTGCAGGGCTAGTTCAGTGGTAGTCGATGGACTACAAGCGAAAGGATGCTCGAGAGGAGCCGAGTCTCTTCCTGATGTTTCGGAGGTTGAGTAAGTCACAGTTGCCGGGTTGGTAAATGTTGGTGCGCGTGAGTCTCGCGCTAGTGTTAAGGCCAAGAGATTTTCTTTGTGGTTGGTAGTGCGGTCAACTACCTTCGAGGGCCTAATCTGAGGAGAGTTGAGCATCGTATATGCGAGTTTGGTCCAAAGAGAGGATCTCGAGTTGGATGCTCATGAGATGAGCCGGATGCCTATGAGGCGAGATGAGCCGATGCCTTGCGAGAGGTTTTGGATGCCTTAGGGTAAGCACCCTTGGTTGAGGCTTGGTACAAAGTAAGTTTGGTTTGGCATGATTATGCTTTGGTAGAGCAAGGTTGCCTCGGCTTCGAGTATCGTGTGGAGATGGAACTTTTGGTGTTCCTTGGACTGTTTGTATCTCTGCCAGGAGCTAGTGTTGCTTTTTGGGAAGAGCGCTTGTTAGTCTTGGATCTCTAAAGGAAGGTTGAGAGTTGTGCACACAAGTGTGTTTTGTGTGGTTCGTTCAGGGCGAGAGTTTCAGATCCATGTAGGGTTTGCTTTGGGGATCTAGTGCTCGGTTCCTGGAGAAGTTGGACTCTAGATGGATGTTGTAAGGCTTTGGTTGAGGTGGTAAGGATACAGTGCTCGTGGTATCAAGTTGTTGCTTAGGCAAGATTTGTTAAGTTGGGCCTAAGCTTGGTTGGCGGATCTTCTTGTTGATCGTTGGTTGGAGTTCGGTTGGAAACCAACAAGAGCGTGGTGGTAGCTAAGCCGCGTGGTTTCGATCGGCATGGCTAAGAGAGTTGTTCGGATCCTTCCTTGGGTAGAAGTTATGTTGTGGCCGATGCTTTGAGTAGGAGGATGACGCGTTCTCAGTAGCGTTCGGGTCCTCTAGGTTCCCAAGGAGTTGGAGTTGGCCAAATGGTTGGGATGCCGGAAATTGGAGTTGTTTGTTCGTAGTTGGTTGTTAGACCGTTAGACGCAAAGCAGTGTGTGTCGAGGGTTGTCGAAGAGCCCTAGGTTGTGGAGAGCCTCTCCGAGCTCGGTCGAGCCCAGCTAGTGAGTTTCAGCTGGCTAGCCGAGGCGTGTAGTTTGTAGCCTCGGTGGAGTTGCTAGCGATCTTGGTAGACTAGCAAGCTAGTGTTTATTTGGAGTAAAGTCCGGAGTGGTTTCTGTGTGGTGGCAAGTTGATGCTTGGTGTTGACCAAGTGTGGATTGAAGTTGCTAGAGTTTAGTTTTGCTCGTGGGGCGAGTGGTTTGTGCCATGTTGGTTGTTTTTCCTGCTTCCGTGGATGTTGAGTTGCCCCGCTTGGCATTTGGAGGTTCAATCGAGTTGGACCCTTGTTGTGCCCCGTGAGATTAGATGTTGTTGCTCTGGTGGAGCAAGACAGTGAGCGTATGTGGAGTTCTCTCGTCCGTTGGTTGTCCGCTTGTAGGAGCCGCTTTCCTTCTGGGAGTTGTCGAGTTACTCCCTTGGTCTTGGAGTTAATGGTGGAAGCGCTAGCTTGAAGGAAAAGTTTGTTGGTTTGCTTGGAAGTAGTCGTTTGTCCAGCTAAGCGGATTCTTGGAGGGTGTTCTAGAGGTCGCAGTAAAGGTTGTCCCGCCTCTTATGAGTGTTTGGCCTAGTTGGTTAAGATTTTGTGTGTTGGCATGGAAGATGTTGCACCTTTGTAGTGGAAGATCTCCTTTGTATCGATTGTGGGTTGAGGTTGCACCATTGTGGTGTTGGATTAGGTCCGACTTATCGAGGATCCTTGCTTGGCTAGTGTAGCTTGCACTCTGCCACCATTGTTGGTATTCTTGTTCTTGGTAGTTGGTGTTGACCGTAGTGGAGTTCCGTTATGAAGTTTCGGTGGGAAGGTGCATTAAGCCTAAGCTTGAGGGTTAAGCTGTATGTGTTATCGTTTGGACTTGTGAGATGTGTTTCATATTTGAGGCGAGCCTTGTTCCGTTGTTTGCATGGAGGTAAGTTTAGTGGATGGAGCCCTCTCAGGGCCTGGTTGTTTGCAAGTTGTCTTGCCCACTAGTGATTTGAGTCGAGCTAGAGATGAGTGGATTGGCATAGCTATGCAGATTGTAGTTGTTTGAGCTTCCTAGTTCGTAGCACTCAAGTTGTTGAATTGTAAGTTTCCGTGTGGGAGCTGCCACCTAGTTGAGGTTGTTGTGTGAGTTCGGATTTTTGGAGTATTGACTTCAGTGGCTAGAGCTCGCACCACGGTTGGTGTGCGAGATGCCATTTCTATGGAGTAGAGGCATGTCGATTTCAGTTGGAGATGTTGCCATTAGGGTGGCAACAAAGGTTTGTTCTAGGCGGTGCGTGGGTGAACCGTGATTCAGAGAGAGTGTCTTAGAGGCTTATGAGCCGAGTGCGATTCTGTAGTGTTTTCACCCTTTTGTCCGATGGTCTTTTGGGAGGAGTGAGCCGATCCTTCTGAGCTTGTTGCGAGTTGGTGTTTCCGTGATTAGGCAAATGGAGACCAGGTGTGGTTTTAGGAGGTTGCCTTGGGTAGCGATTCTCGTGGTCGATTCTTGTGGTTCCATTGAGGCATTGTATGGTAAGTGTTGCGAGTCTCTAGTCTTTGTGAGGAAAGGTTGGTGGCCGTCGTTGTTGTTTTGGGTCCCGTGTTGCTGCAGATTGACCGAGGTGTTGTGCGGGAGGTTGAGCTCGTTTGTGGTTAGCTCAGAGCGAGCATGAAAGTTTCGCCGATGTTCGGCGTCGAGTTTTAGAGTTTGAGGTTGGACAATGGCGTGCTTTTAAGGTTGTGCCGCCGTTGTGAGTTGTGTTGAGGTTTGGTAAGCGGGAGAAGTGGAGTCTCCTCGTTGTTGAACCATTTGAGATTCTCGAGAGGATTGGCGAGTTGCATATCGGTTAGCTTTTTCTGTCATTGTCACCGTGTGTGCGTGTTCTCATGTATCGGTGTGAGGCGGCATGTGCCGACCCATTGTTCATTGTGGACTTTGAGCCCTTGCGGTGATTGAGGGTTTGGGCTTCGAGGAGAAGCCTATGAGTATTCTGGTCTTGAGTCGAAGACGTTGCGTAGAAGTGAGATCCGTTGGTAAAAGTTTAGTGAAGGAGTCCGAGTTCGAGGTGGCGCTCGTGGCGGGAAGGACGGATGAGAATGCAGATCCTGTGTTGTTTCAGTTTTAAGGACTTTCGAGGACGAAAGTCATAAAAAGGAGGGAATATTGTAACGACCAGTGTTTTCATCCCGGTCTTCCGTATGCCCTAGGGTATTTTAGTAATTTGGTCGGGCCGTCAGACCGCTTATGTCTTTTTTTCATTGCTAAAATTATTGGATGGATTTATGTAAGTTTTTGAGGCTTTGTGGATGTGTTTGGGCATGGGGAGATGCAAAAGGAAAATTGTGTGTTAAAGTGTGTTTGGTGGGTTTCGAACCCAGGTGGTCTGAGAAGTCAGGTGGGTGGTGTGGCCAGTTGAGCTATTGAGAGCTCTTGTTGCTCTTTCTGCATCACATCTTAGTTAACCTTGGATTTTGGAGTTTTGGTGCATTTGGTTAAATGAAATAGAATTAGGTTATTCCATCTTATTCTCCAAAACACCTCTTGGCCGCCCAAGCTCTCCATCTCCATAGCCTTGCTTTAGAGTTCTTCATCCTTGCATCTCCTTGGGTTCGATCATCATCATTCCGGGTAAGTCTTCGTCTTCTTCATCTTCTCATTTGGGTGTTTGTTGGCCGAATGTAAGAAAAAGGGGTTGTGTGTGTGTGTGTTGTGCAGCCAGCCGAGAGGAGCAGCCATCATCCCCAGCCCAGCTCGCACGCCCAGATCGGTCGAGCCAGCCCTGTCGCACGCCCAGATCGGCCGAGCCAGCCCTGTCGCACGCCCAGATCGGTCGAGCCCAGCCGCCAGCGCCGCCTGACTGCTCGCAGCAGCCTCGCCGCTCGCCCAAAGCAAAGCGATCGCCTGATCGCCGCGACGCCCTCGCCGTGTCCGCTTGCCGAGCCGCTCGCCGCGCGCGCTCGCCTTCGCTCGATATTCGCCCGCAGCGCGCCTCGCTGCCGAGTTGCTCGCCGCGCCGCTTTCGCCAGACGCGCGCGCCACGCGCGCCTTCGTCCAGACGCGCTGCTCGCCACGCGCGTGTCCTCGCTGTTGCGCAGCGCCAGCGCAAGCGTGTCCGTCCGTCGTGCGTGCACAGCAACAAGAACCGGCGCGTGTCCTGCCGTGCCGGTAGCGCGCAGCAAGCCAGCCAAATTTTGCCGAGCCACTTGCGGCCCCAGCTTTCAAGCTCGTGTCGTCGCGCCGCGCCGTGAGTTCCCTTTGCCGAGCTTGTCGTTCTCTATTGTTGTTTAGATATTTTAGATACTCGATTATTGTTGGTTTGCTAGGTTTCCGCCGCTAGCTCGGGATTGTTCCGCAGCTTAGGATTTGTGTGTAAAAGTCTTCCACCAAGGTAAGGATTTCTTACCGGGGTTGTGTGGACCTCGCGTATATTTTTATTGTTGTTTTGTATGCCCATGTATGTTTACTAGCATGTTTAGCCTAGGTGCTCTGCTCAATTCTCGATCGGCATGAACTCTTGTATTGTTTCTCATGTTAGCCCATGCTAGGTTGTTCTATTCTAGCATGTTCGATATCTGTTCTTGCTTCGTAGTATCATGCTAGGTTCTTTGTATCCGATGAGCACGTATTGGATGCATTGATTGAATCGTTATTATTGTTAAGGTTTAGAATTGAGGTAGATAGAATCATCCGCCCGATGCATAAAGTATCTTGCATCTATGGCAAGGACGCTCGAGACAGTTCTCCGCCCTTGGACCCCGTGAGGGATTAGCTATCCCAACCGGTAGGCCCCGCAATCTTGGGTGAGGGTGGCGGATCGTTAAATGCCCCAACGGTCGGGATGATGACTTGGCATTGCCTCGTCCGGCGATCGACGCGTCCTCGGCGTGTTCGGCGTAGCCCTTGATTGCCACTGTTAGGGCAAGGACCGCTTCTGGTGTAAGCCTACCACGACCGGTTCCTTAGCCTCAAAGCGGTGGTTCAGCCGACATAGTTCACGTGTCCGTGTCTCACACCCCTATGTCGGTGACACCGATCCGTAGATTTAGTTAGGCGTGGTGGATCGGACATGGGCAAATTTGCCCACTAGACCGGCACTTCCCATAGTCTGCAGTAGCACGCAGTCGCGCGATTACGCTCATTACAAATACGACCGGAGCTCCTCGGGATCTTGAGCTAGTGCACCTTTCGTGACGACGGTGAGACAGCGCCGAGGCCGGGACTCGTTTCGTATAGGGCGTATTGTGTGGTGGATTTATTTCCTGACTAAGACCACGAGATGGCATCCGAGGTCCAAGTGTGGACTTAAGCTATGTGCTCTGCTCGTGTTTGTACTCATAGCTTGCATACAATCTTCTAGATGATCATGTATATCGTATTGTACCCCTGTTGGGGATTCTTACTGGGTAATTCGTTACTCACCCTTATTCTCGTGGTTTTCCACGAGTAATCAAGGCGGCGAGAGACAGGATGGTCAAGGAGGAGCTATGATCATGGAACTCTTTGTCATCTCTCGATTGTTTTATTTTAATTATCATGACTCTTCACTTTTGTTATTTCCCACAGAATGCATGTAGACGGGCACAGAGCCCCGTGATGTTTTCTTACGTTTTATGGATTCCAAAGATATTTGTACTTGTGGATTGTTTTAATGGTTTAAATAAATCTCTCATCGTCAGTGTGCTTTTAGAAATGTATGTTTTGGTTGTTGAATGTTTCTGTTTTTACTTGGAATCAAAAATGTATTTTTCATAATGTCTTTTATTTTCACTACATGCATTGGGGTAAAGGCCCATTTAGAGCCCCTTTTGGGTCGGGTCTTTACAGAATTACTCAGTAAGAATCCTCAACCGGGGTACAATACGATACACATGGTCATCTAGCAGAAAGATATGCAAGCTATGAATATAAACACAGAATAGAGCACATAGCTTAGCCCACACTTGGGCCTCGGATGCCAACTCGTGGTCTTAGTCCGAAATCAATCACCACATCCACACAATACACAAGTCGCCTATACGAGAAACAAGTCCCGCCTCACTGCTCTCTTGTCGAATGAAAGGTGCACTAGCTCAAGATCCCGAGGAGCTCTCCGATCGACGCTGTAATGAGCGTAAGCATGCACCGCGTGCTTCTACAAACTACGGGGGGTGCCGAGTCTAGTGGCAAGCTGCCCATATCCGGATACCACGCCTAACTAAATCTCTCGATCGGTGTCACCGACATAGGGGTGTGAGACTGACACGTGAACTATGTCACCTGTACTCACCGCACTTTGAGGTTAAGGAACGGGTCGTGGTAGGCTTACACCGTGAAGCCGCCCTTACCTTAACAGTGGCAATCAAGGGCTACGCCGAACACGCCGAGGACGCGTCGTGCACGTCGGGACTAGGCATTGCCAAGTCATCATCCCGACCGCTGGGGCATCGCTTAGACTACCACCCTCACCCAAGATTGCATGGCCTACCGGTTGGGATAGCTAATCCCTCACGGGGTCCAAGGACGGAGAATCGTCTCTCGAACGTCCTTGCCATGGATGCAAGATACTTTATGCATCGGCCCGGATGATGCTATCTACCCGATTTCTAACTCCGCCTTAACAATCAAAGAAACAATCCAATACAATCCAATGCGTGCTCAAGAGGAAAACAACGAACCTAGCATGATACTACGAAGCAAGGATGATACGAGCATGCCGAGAAGGAACAACCTAGCATGGACTAACATGAGAAACAACACAGAAATCATGCCACTGGGAATTCAGAATAGAGCACTTATCACCAAACATGTCATTAAACACAAACAAGCATACAATCAAAGAATCACATATAATATCGCAGGTCCACACAACTCCGTAGAAGAAATCCTTACCGCCCTAGGCAACAACACACAAGAAACTTAAGCCGCGATCGAACCCGAGCAACCTAAAACGAACCTAACAAACACATCAAAAATCATAATCCATAGGCCTAAATATAATAAAATAACGAGGCACGGCTGGAGCAACTCACGAGGCACGGCCGACACGCTGAACGAGCCGGCCGTGACGGGCGCCGAGGCGCAGATGGCGCAGGGCTGGCGGGCGGGTGCGCTGACCACGCCATCGGGCGAGCGCGGCGCTGCGCAGCGCAGACGCTAACGCGCGCGCGCGAAGCTGAGGCGAGGGCGTCGCGCGCTTCGGCACAGGACGGAGCGCGCGCGCGCGCGACGCGACGCGACGCGCTACAAGACGCTTCGATCCGCATGACGAGCTACACGGATGCTCGATCGACACGAGGCGCTCGGATCTAGGCGGCACGCGCGCGGACAGGGACGAGCGCAGACCGCACGGCCGGGCTGGGCGACGCGACCTGGCTGGGCGGGCTCTGGCCGGAGACGCGATCTGGGTTGCGAGCTCGGGCTGGCGACCTGGCTGGGCGAGCTGGGCGAGTAGGCTCGGGCTGGGGGCGACCTGGGCGAGCTGGGGCTCGGGCTGGGCTAGGCTCGGGCTGGGGGGAGAGAGAGAGAGAGAGAGTGATTTTTGAAAAGAAAAGGAAAAATGGGAAAAATAAAAGGAAAAATAGGGATTTTAATCCTAATTTCCATCCTTATCAAAATCAAAACCTTAAAATCCCATTTCCCGGCTTCCTCCTTCGAGACCCGACCGAAGCAACCACTCCCAATAAATAAAACTCGCTAAATCCAACTCCCAAAATCAACACCAAGGGCCCGGGCTCGAATCCCAAAGGAAGCACACAACCAACCATCACTTTGCCAAAACCCAAAATCACAACCGAACTTCCAAACGACTAGCCCAAACATCTCGAGACTCGCAGCCACCAACAAACAAGCCTCGACAAAGCGCGTGCTGCGCCTCGAAGCCCTAAAAATCCACAAATCCCGCCCGGGAGCAAAAGACCAAAATGCCCTTAAGGGACAAAATAGCTTTCTAACGGCCCAACCGAACCACTGGCCCGAACCGAAGCACCTCGAGAACCGGAATAGAAAACTGGGCCATTACAGGTAGCGTTTCGGATCCTCTTGGTTCCCAAGGAGTTGGAGTTGGCCAGCATGGTTGTGATGCTGGAAAAAGGAGTTGTTGTTGTTCAGCGATTGCTGGTCATTAGTCCGTTAGTTGGCAGTGGGTGTCGAGGGTTGTCGGAGAACCCTGGGTTGTGAAGAGCCTCTCTAGAGCTTAGTCAGGCCCAGGTAGTGAGTTTCAGTTGGCAAGCTGAAGCCGTGTAGTTTGTAGCCTCGGGTGAGTTGCTGGCAGTCTTGGAAGCCTAGCAAGCTGGTATTTGTTTGGAGAGGAGTCCGGATTGGTTCCGGTGTGGTGGCAAGTTGATGCTTGGTGTTGACCAAGGTGTGGTTTGGAATTGCTAGAAGTCAGTTTTGCTCGTGGGGCGAATGGTCCGTGCCCTGTTGATTGTCTTCCTGTTTCCATGAAAATTGAGAGTTGCCCCGTTGGTATTTGGAGGTTCAGTCCGTGGTGAACCCCTGTTGCTACCCCGTGAGATTTTGATCTTGTTGCTTTAGTGGAGCAAGACAGTGAGTGTATGTGGAGCTCTCTGTTCTTCGGTTGTCTGCTCGTAGGAGCCGTTTCTTTCTGGGTTGGCAGTTTGATGCCGTCGGTTTGTTAAGGATTTTTCCGCCATAGCCTCGCCCCTCACTCGTTTGACGAGGAAGGGTGTCGAGTTTATTTGGAACAGTAAGTGTGATGAGAGCTTTGCCAGGCTCAAGCGCGCGCTTTGACTTCAAAGACTGTGTTGGCAATCCCGAGGGGACAGGTGGTTTGGTGGTCTACAGCGATGCTTCCAAGTTTGGGTTGGGTTGTGTGTTGATGCAGCACGGGAAGGTCATTGCTTATGCTTCCCGTCAGCTGAAGCCATATGAGCTGAACTATCCGACTCATGTTATGAAGTTGGCAGCAGTGGTTTGCACTGAAGATTTGGAGGCATTACCTGTATGGTGAGCGGATTCAGATGTTTTCCGATCACCAGAGCCTCAAGTATCTGTTTACTCAAAAGGAATTCAATATGAGGCAGAGGAGATGGCTAGAGTTGGTGAAGGATTATGATCATGAGATTTTGTACCATCCGGGTAAAGCCAATGTTGTAGCTGATGCTCTGAGTAGGAAGACGTCGCACTCCGCGGTATTGTTGAGTTCCCAGCCCAGATTACGGAGAGAGTTCGAGCGGGCTGAGATTGCAGTGTTGTTGGGTGAGGTTACTGCCAGAGTAGCTCAGTTGACAACGGATTATTGATAGTCAGCTGAGTGACCCCGCACTTAAGTGATTGTTTGACAGAGTTAGTGCTGACAGAGATTTTGATTTCGTATATTCACCAGACAGTGGGCTGACGGACGGAGGCCGGTTGTGTGTTCCGGATGTTGCAGGATTGCGAGTAGAGTTGCTCTCAGAGGCCCACAGTTCTCCGTTTGCTTGGCACCCCGGGGGTACCAAGATGTATCAAGATCTTAAGCGAACATTCTGTGTGGATGGGTATGAAAAGAGATGTTGCGGAGTTTGTCACGATGTCTCACTTGTCGGCCGAGTGAAGGCACCTGTGCAGAGACCACCCGGTTTGTTGCAAAACACCGAGTGTACCTCAGTGGAAATGGGAAGAGATCTCCATGGACTTTATTTCTAGTTTGCCGAGGACTCCGAGGAAGTTCTCTCAGATTTGGGTGATAGTCGACCGATTGAATAAGAGCGCACACTTCATTCCCAGTAGAGACACTTATACCGTGGAACAGTGGGCGCAGTTGTTTTTGGAACAGATTGTTCGCTATCACGGTGTGCCTGTGAGGATTGTGTCTGACGGCGATTCGAGGGCTTGTGTGTTGGATTTCCGGGCGATTGGGACCATGCACTCAGATCGATGGAGTTTGCATATAACAACGATTATCGATCGACGATCGAGATGGCTCCATTCGAGGCTTTATATGGTAAGCGTTGCCAATCTCCTGTGTTCTGGGAAGAGGTTGGTGACAGGCAGGTTTTGGGTCCCGAATTGCTGCAGCTTGACCAATGGTGCCGTCACGAGAAGATTAGAGCTCGTATGTTGACAAACTCGGAGCGCATGTAAGAGAACGCCGATGTCCGAGTCGGAGTCGGGATTTAGAGTTTGAGGTTGGTCGACATGTATTCCTAAAGGTCGCACCGATGCGAGGTGTTTTGAGGTTTGGCAAGCGTGGAAAGCTGAGTCCCCGTTTTATTGGCCCGTTTGAGATTCTGGAGAGGATCGGCAAGATTGCTTATCGATTAGCCTTGCCTCCGCCATTGTCGGCAGCGTACGCGATGTTTTCATGTTTCAATATTGAGGCGATGACGCGCGGACCCGTCGCACATTGTTGATTTTGAGCCTTTGCAGCTGAATGAGGATTTGAGCTTCGAGGAGAAGCCAATGGGGATTCTTGCTTTTGAGATAAAGACACTGCGTACTCGTGAAATCTGGTTGGTAAAAGTTCAGTGGAGGAGTCAGAGTTCAGAGGAAGCCACTTGGGAGCGGGAGGATGAGATGAGATTGCAGTATCCCGAACTGTTCCAATCTTAAGTGACTTTCGAGGACGAAAGTCTTATAAGGGGGGAATATTGTAACGCCCCGAAAATTTCATCCTGGTCTTCTCGGGAGGCCCAGGGGCATTTTGGTAATTTTTGGTCGGGCCGACAGGGCCGGTTATGTAATTGTTAATTGCCGTAAAAATTATGAGTCAATTTGAATGGGATCGGGAATTTTGGTGAAGACTTTTGGGCTTGGAAAAAGGTAAAAATAAATAGGGAATTAAATAGCGCGTCGAGTGAAATTCGAGCCAAGGACGCGCTGCAAGCTAGGCAAGGGTCGCTGCCAATCGAGCCACTGAGCGCTCTTGTGCTTTTAAACGCGCGATCTTCTATATGAGCCTGTTCGACGCGAGTTTTGGTTTAAAGGCCGAGCTTCTCCTTCTTCTTCCCCATTTCCTTCGCGACTCTTCTCCGACCGACCAGCGAATCTCCTTCGCGATTTCTTCCTTCTCCAGCATGTTCGACCGAGTTTCCTCTCCCAAATTCGAAGTTGATCTCACCCCGAGCAGCAGGTACATCTTCTTCTTCTTCTTCTCCTTCAAAATTCGATTTCTTCTCCCCTGTTTCGGGCTGTGCCATTTCCGGCCGAGTCGAGGTGATTTGAGGTATGGGTTTTGTGCAGCTAGTGTAGGGGAGTTCGCCATCAACGAATCGCTCGTCGAATCCTCTCGGATTGCTCGATTTTGGATTTTCTCCATCGCCCCTGTTCACGCGCAGAAACAGAGCCAGGCGCCGAGCTCGCCAACGCGCTGTCCGTCCGCGCGCAGAAGATGGTCCGGCGCTGCCGCGCTCCTCGCCGCCGAAACCCGCGCGCGCCCGAAGCGCCTCAGAGCCGCCTGCCGCTCGCGTCGCCAGCGCCAGCCGAGCCGCATCGCTAACGCCTGTTCGTCCGCGCGCGCAGTTGCGCTTCAGCCGCTCGTCGTCGCGCCACGCCGCCCGCGCGCGCACGCCCCATTTCTCGCGCTTCTAGCGCGCCCAACCCGGCCCAGATTCTTTGCGCGTTAGTTCGTGTCAATCGGCTCGTTCGCGGCGTTAAATCGCGCCTCGTGAGTTGCTCCCGAGTTGAGCCTTGTTTATTTTATTGTATTTAGGCCTATTGTGTGATTTTTGTTGTGATTGATAGGTTCTCGGTAGCTAGTTCGGGTTCGTTCGCCATTTAGGTTTTTGTGTCAAATCGTCCTCGACCAAGGTAAGGATTTCTTACCAGAGTTGTGTGGACCCTGCGATATTATATGTGATTTCTGATTGATTGCTTGTTGTGTTTATTGACATGTGTAGCTAGGTTCTCTATTATGAATTCCCGATTAGCATGATTTTCCTGATTAATTCTCATGTTAATCCATGCTAGGTTGTTCCTTTCTGGCATGCTCGTATCTGTTCCTTGCTTCGTAGTATCATGCTAGGCTCGTTGTATTCTTATTGAGCACGTATTGGATTTTATGGAATTGTTTGCTGATTGCTAAGGCAGGTTAGAGTGGCAGGTAGATAGCATCATCTGGGCCGGGTGCATAAAGTACCTTGCATCCACGACAGGGACGTATGAGATGGAGCTCCGCCCTGATCCCGTTAGGGAATAGCTAACCCTAATGGCTCGCCCCGCAATTTTGGGTGAGGGTGGCAGACTGTTAAATGCCCCAACCGTCGGGATGATGACTTGGCATTGCCTCGTCCCCAGCAGTCGGCACGTCCTCAGCGTGTTCGGCCGTAGCCTCTGATTGCCACTTGTTAAGGTAAGGGCGGCTTCCTGGTGTAAGCCTACCACGACCCGTTTCCTTAGCCTCAGGTGCGGTGGTTCAGGCTGACATAGTTTACGTGTCCAGGTCTCACACCCCTATGTCAGTGACACCGATCCAAAGATTTAGTGTAGCGACCCAGGTTTTTCTTCCCGGTCTTCCAGGTATGCCCTAAGGGTAATTTGGTAATTTGGTCGGGCCGTCAGGGTCGTTTGTGTCTTTTCCAGTTACTAAAATTATTGGATGGTTTTTGTAGGTTTTTGGAGGGGTTTGTGGTTTGGTTTGAGCAAGGTTTGTTGCAAAAGTAAAAATGAAGGAAATTGTCTTTGCTAGTTAGGGGTTGAACCAGTCTCTCCTGAAGCTTGTGGAGATGTGTGCCAATTGAGCCATTAAGTGCTCTTGTTGCTCTTTCTGCATCACATCTTAGTTAACCTTGGATCTTTGGTGTTTGGTGCATTTGGTTAAATGAAATAGAAATTAGGTTTGTTGTGTTTTCTTCTCCAAAAGAGTTGTGGCCGCCCAAGCTTTCTCCCAAGCTCTCCTTGCCGATTCTTCATCCTTGCAGCTCCCTTGGATCGTTCATCATCATTCCGGGTAGGTATCGATCTTCCTCTTCTTCTTCTCATCCGTTTGGTGTGCTTTTGGCCAAGTGAAAAGAGGTGTGTTGTGTGTGTTTGTGTTGATTGCAGCCAGCCGAGAGACGCCCAGCCAGCAGCCATCGTCGCACGTCTAGCCGGCCAGATCGCACGCCGGATCGCGCCAGCAGAAGCACAGATCGCCCCTGCCGTCGCGCCAGATCGCCAGCACGCCATCGCTCACCAGGTCGCCCGGATCTGTTGAAGCATCCCTGCCGCACGCCATCGCTCGCTGGGATTGCCAAGCCACGCCATCGCTCGCCAGGTCGCGCGAGATCCACCGTCGCAGCCCTCCCGCGCGCCATCGCTGCGTCGTCGTGCGAATCGCGCGCGCAGCAAAGAGCGACGCCAGACGCCAGCCAGCGCCGCCGCCGCGCCCGCTTCGCTGCGCGCGCCAGCCGCCAGCCGCGTCCGCGCCGCTCGCCGCGCCGGCCCGCTGCGTCGCCTTCGCTCGAAGTTGCTCGCCCGCGACGCCAGATGCTCGCCGCGCTACGCGTCCTCGCCGTCGCGTCCGTCGCGAAAGGTTTTGCTTGCCGTCGCACACCGCGCGCCCAGCGCCCATCCGCCCATGTGCGCGCAGACGCGCCAGCCAGCAGCGCGCCACGCCACAGCGGCGAGCCAGCCTGCCGTGGATACTGCCAAAGAACTCCAAGTTCGTGTCGCCGTGCGCGTGAGTTCCCGAGCCGAGCTTGCTTGTTCTTTTGTTGTTTAGACGTTTTAGATGCCGATTATTATTGGTTTGCTAGGTTCCCGCCGCTAGCTCGGGATTGTTCCGCAGCTTAGGATTTGTGTGTAGAAGCCTCCCGGACCAAGGTAAGGATTTCTTACCGGAGTTGTGTGGGCCTCGCGGTATATTTGTGATTGTTGTTTTGTATGCTGTGTATGATTATTAGCATGTTTAGCCCTAGGTGCTCGTTTCAATTCTGACGGCATGAACTCTTGTATTGTTTCTCATGTTAGCCCATGCTAGGTTGTTCCATTCTCGCATGTTCGATATCTGTTCTTGCTTCGTAGTATCATGCTAGGTTCCTTGTATCCGCTTGAGCACGTATTGGACCGCATTGATTGAATTGTTATTATTGCTATGGTTTAGAGTTCGTAGGTAGCATCATCCGGCGGATGCATAACGTAACTTGCATCCCCCCAGACGAGGGCGCATGCGAGATGGTACTCCGTCCACGATCCCGTTAGGGTTTAGCTAACCCTAACGGTGGCCCCGCAATCTTGGGCAAGGGTGGCGATCGTTAAATGCCCCAACGGTCGGGATGATGACTTGGCATTGCCTCGCCCCCGGCAGATCGGCACGTCCTCGGCGTGTTCGGCGTAGCCCTTGATTGCCACTGTTAGGGCAAGGGACCGCTTCTGGTGTAAGCCTACCACGACGGGTTCCTTAGCCTCAAAAAGCGGTGGTACAGTGACATAGTTCACGTGTCCGTGTCTCACACCCCTATGTCGGTGACACCGATCCGGAGATTTAGTTAGGCATGGTGGCCGAACTCGGGCGGCTTGCCACTAGACCCGGCACCCGTAGTTTGCGGTAGCATGCGGTGCGCGCTTACGCTCATTACAACGCCCGATCGAGAGCTCCTCGGGATCTTGAGCCATGCACCTTTCGTATCGACGATGAGACAGCCGAGGCCGGGACTTGTTTCCGTATAGCGCGTATAGTGTGTTGTGGTATTTTCCGGACTAAGACCACGAGTTGGCATCCGAGGTCCAAGTGTGGACTTAGCTATGTGCTCCGCTCTGTGTTTGTACTCATAGCTTGCATACATTCTTCTAGATGATCATGTATATCGTATTGTACCCCGGTTGGGGATTCTTACTGGGTAATTCGTTACTCACCCTTATTCTCGTGGTTTTCCACGAGTAATCAAGGCGGGAGACAGGATGGTGAAGGAGAAGTCGTGATCATGGAATCCTGCTTGTCATCTCTGACCATTTTATTATATCATGACTCTTGACTTTTGTTATTTCCCATCGTGTATGTAGACGGGCACGGAGCCCTAGGATGTTTTCTTACGCTTTATGGATTCCAAAGATATTTGTACTTGTGGATTGTTTAAATGGTTTAAATAAATCTCTGATCGTAGTATGCTTTTAGAAATGTATGTTTTGGTTGTTGAATGTTTCGCTTTTTACTTGGGATCCGAAATATATTTTTCATAATGTCTTTTATTTTCAATACATGCATTGGGGTAAAGGCCCATTTAGAGCCCCTTTTGGGTCGGGTCTTTACATTTAGTTAGGCGTGGTGACTGGACATGGGCAGCTTGCCTCTAGACCCGGCACCCCCCATGGTCTGCAGTAGCACGCGGTGCATGTTTACGCTCATTGCAGCGCCGATCGGAGAGCTCCTCGGGATCTTGAGCCGGTGTACCTTTCGTCGATGCAGATGTGCCGAGGCCGGGACTTGTTTCTCGTATAGGGCGACTTTTGTATTGGACTGTGTGGTGATATTATTCTGGACTAAGACCCTAAGCTGGCATCCGAGGCCCAAGTGTGGGCTAAGCTATGTGCTCTATTCTGTGTTTATACTCATAGCTTGCATACATTCATCGAGATGACCATGTATATCGTATTGTATCCCGGTTGGGGATTCTTACTGAGTAATTCGTTACTCACCCTTATTATTGTGGTTTTTCCACAGGTAACCAAGTTGCGAGACAGGATGGTCAAGGAGGAGCTGTGATCATGGGGCTCGATCATCAAACTCGATTTTGTGTTATGACTCTTTATGTTTTATTTTCCCGAATGCATGCATGTAGCAGCACGGTGCCCTAGGATGTTTTCTCGAATATTTTGTGGATTCCAAAGATTATTGTATTTAGACATGTTTTGAATGATTTTAAGAAATCTCTGATCGGAGTATACTTTGGAAATGTATTTATCTTGGAACAGGTGCTTGGAAACAGGGACAGGTTCTAGGGAAATTGTCTAGTTTTTAAAGGAGTTATTTTGAATGTTTTGTTTTAATTGGAATCCGAAATCATGTTTGTTTAATGTCCTTTACTTTGAATGCATGCATTGGGGTAAGGGCCCATTTAGTGCCCCATTCGGGTCGGTCCCTTACAAGCTTACACCAGGAAGCCGTCCTTAACTTAACAGGTGGCAATCAAGGGCCACGGCCGAACACGCTGAGGACGTGTCGACTGCCGGGGACGAGGCAATGCCGAGTCATCATCCCGACCGTTGGGGCATTTAACAGTCTGCCACCCTCACCCAAGATTGCAGGGCCTACCGGTAGGGTTAGCTAATCCCTCACGGGGTCCAGGGACGGAGAACTGTCTCGAACGTCCCTGCCATGGATGCAAGGTACTTTATGCATCAGGCCCGGATGATGCTATCTACCTGAACTCTAACCTGCCTTAACATTTAGCAAACAATCCAATACGTGCTCAAGAAGAATACAATGAACCTAACATGATACTACGAAGCAAGAACAGATACGAGCATGCCAGAAAGGAACAACCTAGCATGGACTAACATGAGAAACAACATAGGAAAATCATGCCGGTCGGGAATTCAGAATAGAGCACTTATCACTAACATGTCAATAAACACAAACAAGCATACAATCAGCAATCACATAATATATCGCAGGGTCCACACAACTCCGGTAAGAAATCCTTACCTGGGCAGAAGGCAACAACACATAATTAAACTAACTGCGATCGAACCCGAGCAACCTATAGCGAGCCAAACAAACACATCAATAATCACACAATAGGCCTAAATACAATAAAATAAATAGGGCTCGGCTCGGGAGCAACTCACGAGGCGCGGACCGACACGAAACGAGCCATTTGCTCTAGCTAGGCAAAGAGCCGGCGCAGACAGCGCGAGGATGGGCGCCGGCGTCTGCGGCTCGCGCTGGGCGCTGGGCGACAGAAGCGCGGCATTTGGCGCGCTGACGCTTGCTCGCTGCTCGGCTAAGCGCTCCCGACACGAGCTTGGCGACGCGACGGCACGGCGAGGGCGCGCGCGGGCGATCTGGGCTGCAGCGACGGGCAGATCTGGTGCGCGACGGCCTCACTGGTGCGACGGGCGAGCTGGCGACCGGGGCGACTCCGGGCGGATCTCGGGCGTCTGGCGGCGTCACGACGAGCTCGGCTGGTGCGACGGGCTTCCTCTCTTTGGCTTTGGCTTTGCGGCGCGAGCGAGTGGTGGCAATGGTGAAATGGGCTGAAGTGCTCGGGGAGAGAGAGAGAGAGAGAGAAAAAGAGAAAAAGGGATTTTGGGAAAATAAATAAATAAAAGAAAATGGGAATTTAGAAAGAAAAAGGAAAATGGGAAAATAAAAAGGAAAATAGGGATTTTATCCAAAAATCCATCCTTATCCATTTAATCCAATTTTCTAAAAATCCTAAAAATCCTTAAAATCCCATTTCCCGGCTTCCTCCTTCGAGACCCGATCAAGCAACCTTTTCAATAAATAAATCTCACTTAAATCCAACTCCCAAATCAACACTAAGGACCCGGCTCAATCCCAAAGGGAACACCCAAACAACCATAACTTTGCCAAAGCCCAAAACACAACCAACAACCAACCGAAAAGCCCAAACATCTCGGGACTCGCAGCCAACAACAAACAAGCCTCAACAAAGCGCGGAGCGCCTCGGGCCTTGAAAAACCACAAATCCCGCCCGGGGTGCAAAAAGACCAAAATACCCCTAAGGGTCAAAACAGCTCTAACGGCCCAACCGAACCACTGAATCTGAACCGAAAGCACCTCAAGAACCGGAATAGAAAACTGGGTCGTTACACTGCCGCCCAGACGCGTCGCCCCGCGCGCTGTCCTCGCAGACCCGACGTCTCGCCCGCGCGCCCGACCCAGCGTGTTCGCTCGCCTGCGACAGCCCGCGTCTGCACATCCCCTGCCTCGCTAGCGCCAGCGCCCAGTGCCAGCGCCAGCGCGCCCTGCTTGTCCTTGCTGACGGACAGCCTGCCCTGCCGTGCGAGTTGGGGCGTCACCTTGTGTCTTCTCGGTCGGTAATTCCCGAGTCTTTTCTCCTTTGGGCACTAGGCTGTTGGCTGCTGTTTGTTTAATTAGGTTGTTTTTACTAAAATGCTTAGATTGCTCGGTTTCGCTTTAAAGCTCGAGGGTCATTATTTGATTGTGAAAGTTATTTCTGCTCGTTTCCAGGTAAGGATTTCTTACCGTGGTTGTGTGGACCCTGCGATGCTTTCTTGATTGTGCCTTATATGCATGTTTACTTCTATGAACATGATTAGTGGATAGGACAACTTGTGATTGCATTCTTGCTAGCATGTTTGCTGCTTGTACATGTTAGTGCCATGCTAGGATTGTTCTTCCAAAGATGCTTGAGATTCCCGCTTTAAGTTCGTAGTATCATGCTAGGTTATGTGTGATTGATGTTGATATGTATGTTTAGCCAGAATCGCTTATTTTGTACTCCTAGCTAGTATAGTAGGGTTTGTCATCATCCGCAGGCCGAGAGCGGACATAACGTACCTTGTCCCCACCGGTCGGGTGTAGAGCGAAGCATAACGTACATTGCTTCCCCGGCAGTGATGTGGATTTAGCTACCACATCGGCGATAAGCCTAGTTTGTAGCTCGCTAGAGCGGAACCCTTCCAACGGTGCAAGCTGCCTTGGCCGGTTCTTAGCTTCGTGTCGGTGGTACAGTGCCGCATGATGAGTGTCGAGGGCCTCGCACTCACCGTGATCGTGACACCGTTTCGAGTCTTTAGGCATGCGTGCACCCCGCGTAGTTTGTACTTAGGCCCCACATTTACGCCGGTTGCAGCAGCATGCGGTGTGCGCGCACACGCGTTAGACGCCGGTTCGGAGAGCTCCCCCGGGCTAATGTTCGTGAGTACACCCGTTCTTTCCAGTTTAGAGCCAGACTTCGGGTACTATCCCGGTAGTCCATATTTATTAGCGAGGGTAAGAGGCCCTTGAGGACACCCATTGGGATTGGTTTTTGAGCTAATCATATGATCGAGGGAGAAAGACCCTCGAGGGTGTCAGACATCTTTGGGATCGGTTTTTGAGCTGATCAATTGGCCGAGGGAGAAAGACCCTCGGAGATGTCCCGGGATTGGTTATGAGAGCCAATCATTAGGCCTAAGTAGGAGACTTCCGAGGATTCCAGATTCGCCTTGTAAGCTCATTGAGCTATGATCTGTGTTGGTAATCGTTTGCATGTATACTAGGGTGCCGGATGATTGATGTATCGTATTGTACCCCTGGTTGAGATTCTTACTGAGTATGTTTATACTCACCCTTATTTCTGTGGTTTTCCACCAGGTAACTTGGGACAGCACCGGGACGGCTAGCGGAGGGAGCTGATTGATCATGGGAGCCGCCGACACTCTGTCTTTTATTGTTTGCATAATTTGTTCAGCATGTAGTCGGACAGGAGTCCTAGGGGGATGTTTTTAACAGTTATTTAAATTGTATTGTATGATTTCATAAACACTGGCCAGGCTTGTTTTACTTTGTTGGTTTGCTTAAATGAAGGTTGTTGTTATGTTTTAAGTGTCCCCGCTTTAAAATGATTTGAAAGGTTTTAAATATGAAGCACTAAACCGCTTGATGAAGTATTTAACTTGCATGCTGAGTGAGAACCTAGGTTTAGGACCGCATTTTGGGTCGGGTTCTTACAGCTTCGCACGGGATCCTGACCGGTGGGGACAAACTACGTTACATCCTCTCTCAGCCTCTAGATGATGACAAACCCTACTATTCTAACTAAGAGTACGGAGTAAACTATTCCTGGCTAAACATACATGCTCAACAATATAAACACATAACCTAGCAAGATACTACGAACTTAAGCAGGAATCATAACCATGCTGGAAGAACAAACCTAGCATGGCACAAACATGTACAAACAAGAAAACATGCTAGCAAGAAGCCAAACACAAGTTGTCTTATCCACGAACATGTTCATAATAGCAAACAAGCATTCAAGGCGCATCGTGATAATATCGCAGGGTCTACACAACCACGGTACGAAATCCTTACCTGGAAACAAGCAGTAACTAAACACTAAGCTCTTTGAGCTGCAGATTCACACAACCTAGCAAAACATACATAATTGCATTAACAACCTATTCTAGCTATTTCTAAACTAAAACTCAAGAGAAACAGCAATCAGGAATTTACCGAGCAACCCACACAAGCTCTCCGCCAAACTCCTTGGGAGTGTCCAAGGAAGCTCTCGGCTAGGCTAGGGTTAGAGCTTGTTCTCGGCCACCTCTCAAAAACCTCATGGTTCCGACTAGGATTCACCTCAACAAGAACGAAACACAAGTTAAGCTCGTTCGAAGATCAAACAACACACTCCAACCCCTCAGCTAGGGTTGGAAGACTCACCGCGGGAGTGCGCTCTCGATTGCTAGATGCTCACAGCTGCTAGGGCTTGTTGCGGGAACTCAACGCCTTCGGTAGGAGCTTGCAAAACAACAAAAGAACGATTAGGGCACACCCAACCAGCAAGCTAGGGCTCTCGGCCAAGAGGAAGAACTTACCACTCAAGATTCGGCTGCAAGAACTTCAAGACTCTCCTCGACGAGGTGAAGGATCTAGGGCTTGTGGCTAAACAAGAAGGAGAAGCAAGGTTGGTCTTGGCTTCCAAGACTCCTCCAACGCTCGGCTAGGTGATCTTTATGACAACACAAGGGCTGGTTGCTTGGAGTGGTGTGGCAACAAGGAGAAGAAGAAGGATGGAAGTTCGACAATCTCAAGAACTCACCAAGGGTTATCGGCTACAAGAAAAGAAACTTTGCTCGGTTAGGGAAGAAGAAGAAGAAGACTTACCTCTCGGAATCTTGGTCTTGGCTCTTGAGAAGTCGACAAAGAGGAGAGCAAAACGAATGGATGAGGAAGGATTGTTGGAGTCGGCAAGATGAGAGGAAAAGGGTGGAGAATCCGTGTGGCAAAGGGAGAAGACCAAAAAGAATGCAATTCCACTTTTATTTTTTTGTCGATTGGAATCTTGGGCTTTCCCCCTTCGAGTCCCAGCTGAAGCAAGTATTTCTTTTGATTAAAACTCATTTATTCCAAGTCTCCTAACCACTTGTAGGTCAAGGGTTCAAAACCCACAAGCAACATTTTTTCCTCTTATTTTTTAATCTCTACAAAGCAAGCCTTCCAAAGCTTAGCTGATCACAGGTTCGAGTCCTAGTAGCAACACTATTTATTTTCCTTAATTTTCTTTCCCAAAACAAGTCTCCAAATGCCTTACTGGTCACAAGTTTGAATCTCATCAACAACACTTTTAATCTCGTATTTTATTTAAAACCAAACTCTCAAATCCAACACTCTCCGAGTCCCAAGAAACACACCTTTAATTTTTATTATTCTCTTGTAACCGAAAAACCTCCAAACTCCTAACAAACAACATAACTCCTGGGAACCTACAACCAACAAACAACCGAGCCTTAGAAAAAGCAGAAACAGCCCTGGAACCCTAAGATTCCACAAGGCCAGCCCTAAGAGAAAAATGACCAAAATGCCCTTAAGGGTTAAAAGCCCTAACGGCCAAACCGAACAACTGAATACTGAACCGAACGTACCTGGGAAACCGAAACAGAAATCTGGGCCGTTACATCAAGGCATAACAAGTGTATTAGTAGACCACTGAACAGTCATAAATAGGAGAGTGCAATAGCAAGGTACAATGAACTAAATGCCAAGCCCTAGCAACAATCCAGAAAATCCTATCCACTAACATGCTTGATCAAAACATAATCATCAGGGCATACAACATAAAAGATCAGATCAACAGGCAAACAGGAGATAAACATGACTATCAAAAGAAAAACATGAATAGACATGATTATCAACAGAGCCACCTCTAGGGAAACCTGCAAGAACCTATCCACTAGCAATAATTCGGATAACCTGCACAAACCTATCCACTAACAAGATAATTCAGATCACTAGCAGAAACCTATCCACTAGAAGCTACTTCAGATCACCTGCAGAAACCTATCCACTAACAGTACAACATATAAACAAACAACCAAGAGTTATCATTGAGATGCACAGGGTCGACACAACCCCGGCAAGGAACCCTTACTTATCAAACAGTAGAACCAAACACAGAAGATGCTACTTGAGCTGCAGATCACCACACAAGTTACCCTAACCACCAATCACAAGGTCACAACCAATGCAGAAACACTCTTAGCAATCAACAAACAGAAGTTCGGGCTTTATCGAAACCCGAGCACAACTCTAATTCCCAAGTAGGGTCTCGACCAAGGCAAGAACAACCACCACACCACCACTTCAATGCTTAATTCTTCCACTCTCCGCTAGAGTATCACCAAGGACACAAACATACAAGTTAGCTTCAATTACAACTCAACACACAACCAAAACCCTCTCATGGAGCTCTCGGCCACCAAGGGATTTTGGATATAACAAACACAACCAACACACTTGCTCACCTTGAGAATTTGGCAAAGGAGAGAGTACAAGGGTGGTCTCGGCTAGCTCCTCCACCAAACACCCAAAGGCTTTTCGGCTAGGCTTGGCTTGCACAACAAAGAGAAGCTTGTTAGAACATCATTCCTTCAAGAACTAGTTAGGTCTCGGCTAGATCTACACAACCAATCAACAAAACACAACAACACTTACCTTTGAATCTCTCGGCAATGGTGGCACAAGGAAAAGCTCTCGGATCTTCACCAACAAGAATAAAAGGTCAAGAAGCAAGGCTTGGCAAGGAGTCTCGGATCCAAGGGAAGAGCTTCTCGGATGAAGCTTGATGAAACTCAACAATGGAGGTCTAGGTTCAGCCATGGCAAAGAGAAGGAGAAAAGAAAGAGTTTGCAAAGACTTACCTTGGAGGAAATCCCAAAAGCTTGAAGCAGAAGCAAGGAACAAGGATCAATGGAGCTTGAAGCTATGGAGGAGGGCTCGACCAAGAAGAAGAGAGGAAGAAGCAAGGTGTGGTCGGCCAAGAGAGGGGAGGGAGAGAAAGAGATGAAACCCTTTTTTATTTTCCTATTTTTAAAATATTAAAATGCCTAAACAAATCCCACCTTCAAATCCTAGCCTCAACACTTTTTAAAATCTCTTTTATTTTCACTTCATTTGGCTCAAATCCAACTTCCAAACCACCATGGTTCGAATCCTAGCTCCAACACAATTTATTCTTTTTTTTTTAATCGGAAAGCCTCCATACTTGATATGAATTCAACTACCAACTTATTGCATGCACATGAAGGAGCAATTACAAGATGAAGGAAAAGAAGATTCCAAGAGAATTATAACAATTACATGGCAGAATTTTAAATAAAGAAATTTCTAGATTTCTTATCTTGAGACTTTTTTATTTCAATGCTTGCCAACCATGCTCATTATTGCAAGGGACCTTCTAGAAGAGTTGGTTGAGTGTATTTAAAGCATATCTACCCTTTTGTCTAGCATTTAAGCCATGCAATTTACTTTTGGCTTCTTATGTCTTATTTTCTACAAAATGCATTTAATAGCTTTTTGAGTCCTTTTGTATTCCAAGGCATGCACGAATTTTTTGCCTTTAAAATGGCTTGTAATACATCATTTTGGACAGATTTATGAATGAAAAACTTATGTTTTCTTAGACCCCATTTGGTGTTGTCTTTCTTTCAAATCTTGCTTTAGGTTTGAAGTTAAATCAATTCATTGGATTAGTCTTGATCAAACTAATCCAATGAATCTACCACGAGCCGCACCTACCGCACACGTTCATCTACCACGAGCCGCACCTGCCGCCCACCCGCCGAGGATGCACTCTTGTTCGTCGCACGCTGCCTTGCCACCAAGCCTAGCTGCCGAGCTTGAGCTTCTCGATTTTGAGTAAAACCCTAATCCCGAGGCTGTTTGATGTTATTCGTCGATTCGTCGCCTAGGAAATAATTTGTGTTGTGTGACTTTTATCGTTAGGTTATCTGTGTTGTTCATGCAGCCCGAGAATACCCCTCGGTTGTCGTCTTTTTCCGCTTTTCAGATAAGGGTTCCTTACCGGGGTTGTGTGGGCCCTGCGCATTACATTGATAACTCCTGGTTGTTTGTTAATATACTGTATTGTTAGTGGATAGGTTTCTTGCAGGTTTCCGAAGTGTTGACCTATTTATTGTTATGTTCAATACCTGTTTGTCTGCTTTTCTGATCTTGTATGTTGTATGCTCTGATGTGTATGTTGTAATCAAGCATGTTAGTGGATAGGATTTTCCAATTGTTTGCTAGGGCTTGGCATTTAGTTCGTTGTACTATGCTTTTGCGCTCTCCTGTTTATTGACTGTTCAGTATGTCTGCTATCGCGTTATTGTTTATAAACTAGTTTATGTTAGGCCCTGTTAGCTCGAGGCTACTTAAAGTGTTAGAGTTTATTAGGGAGTCCTGAGTGACAGTCGAGTTGCGTGCTGGCTCGATTGTACCCACGAGTGACAGTCGTGTTGCGTGCTGGCTCGTTTTCTCGGGTGACAGTCGAGTTGCGTGCTGGCTCGTTTTAGCCTGAGTGATAGTCGAGTTGCGTGCTGGCCCATTGTGCCTCCGAGTGATAGTCGAGTTACATGTTGGCTTGGTTTTCTCAGTACTAGCCCAATGTGTTGTTGTCCCCTGTTAGCCCAGTGTGCTGCTATCAAGTATGAGCATAACAATAAATAGGTCAACACTTCGGAAACCTGCAAGAAACCTATCCACTAACAGTAGAGTATATTAACAAACAACCAAGAGTTATCAATGTAATGCACAAGGCCCACACAACCCCTGCAAGGAACCCTTACCTGAAAAGAGAAAAAAAAACAACAACTGAGGGGTGCTCTCGGGCTGTAGGAACAACACAATAACCTAACATTAAAAGTCACACAACACAAATTATTTCCTAGGCGATGAATCGATAGTCGTAGATGTGCGGCTACCCGAGCACAAAGGCTGCGATGTGGGGCATCTACGTGCAGGCGTGATGTAACAGCCCAGTTTTCTATCCCAGTTTTCGAGGTGCCTTCGGGTCAAGTTTCGGTTGTTGGTTGGGTCATTAGAGAGGTTTTGACCCTTGGGGGTATTTTGGTCTTTTGGCTCTCCGTGCAGGATTTGTAGTTTTTCAGGCCTCGAGGTAGCTTCTGCCTTTGTCGAGGCTGGTTTGTTATTGCTTGCGAGTCCCGAGATGTTTGGGCTAGTCGTTTGGGAGTTCGGTTGTGTTTTGGGTCTTTGGGCAAAGTGTTGGTTGGTTGTGTGCTTCCTTTGGGATTCGAGCCCGGGCCCTTGGTGTTGATTTGGGAGTTGGATTTTAGTGGGTTTTATTTATTGGGAGAGGTTGCTTCACTGGGTCTCGAAGGAGGAAGCCTGAAATGGGATTTTTAAGGATAAAAGTGGATAAGGATGGATTTTGGATAAAATCCTTATTTTTCCTTTTTATTTCCCATTTTCCTTTTCTTTTCCAAATTCATTTTCTTTTCTTTTATTTTTTTCCCCAAATTCACTTTCTCTGTCTTTTCTCTCTCTCTCTCTCTCTCCCCCCCCCAACCTAGCCTCACTCCCAGCCGAGCAGCCGGCCAGATCCGCCCGAGCCCGCCACCATCACCGCCGCACCACCGCCCGAGCAAAGACGCCCGAGCCGCCGGATCCGCTCGTCGCGCCGCCTAAATGTCGCACACCAGATCGGCCGAGCCGACGTTCGTCGCCGCCCACCTCGCTGCCGCGACTGGATCGGCCGAGCGACGCCCAACTTCATGCGCAGCGCGGCGCCCGATCGCCGTGTCCACGCCGCTTTCGCTCAGCGCCGCGCGTCTTCGCTTCGAGCGGCTCGCCCGGTACCCGCGCGCGCTTCCGTGACGTGCCCAGCGCTTGTCGTGTCGCAGCAGCTCACGCTTGCGCCGCGCCAAATCTGGCTCCACATCGGCCACACCGCCAGATGCGCTCACCTCGTGTCGTCGTGTGCGTGTGAGTGCTCCTTGAGCCGAGCCTGCTTTTTTTTATATTTTTAGGGCTATGGTTGTGATTGTTACTATGTTTGTAGGTTCTCGATAGCTAGCTCCTGGAGTGTTCGCAGCTTAGGAATTTGTGTGTAGAAGTCTTCCTACGGTGTAGGATTCCTTACGAGTTGTGTGGACCTCTGCGATATATTATGTGATTGCCGATTGTATATTTGTTTGTGTTTATTGACATGTTTGGTGATAAGTGCTCTATTCTCAATTCCCGACTGGCATGATTTTCCTATGTTGTTCCTCATGTTAGTCCATGCTAGGTTGTTCCTTTCTAGCATGCTCGTATCTGCCCTTGCTCTTCGTAGTATCATGCTAGGTTCGCTGCTTTCCTCTTGAGCACGTATTGGATTGTATTGGATTGTTTGCTCGATTGTTAAGGCGAGTTAGAAATCGTAGGTAGCATCATCCGGCTCGATGCATAAAGTATCTTGCATCCATGGCGGGGGACGCCGAGACGCTCTCTCCGTCCCTGACCCCGTTAGGGTTTAGCTAACCCGACCGGTAGGCCCTGCAATCTTGGGTGAGGGTGGTAGTCTAAGCGATGCCCCAACGGTCGAGATGATGACTTGGCAATGCCTAGTCCCCGGCAATGCAAGATGTCCTCGGCGTGTTCGGCAAGAGCCCTTGATTTCCACCGTTAAGGTAAGGACGACTTCTGGTGTAAGCCTACCACGACCCGCCCTTAGCCTCAAAGTGCGGTGGTACAGCCGACATAGTTCACGTGTCCGGGTCTCACACCCCTATGTTAGTGACACCGATCCAGAGATTTAGTTAGGCGTGGTATCCGGATATGGGCAGCTTGCCACTAGACCCGACACCCCCCATAGTCTGTAGAAGCACGCGGTGCATGCTTACATTCATTACAGCGTCGACCGGAGAGCTCCTCGGGATCTTGAGCTAGTGCACCTTTCATTCGACAGTAGACAGGCTGAGGCAGGGACTTGTTTCTCGTATAGGGCGACTTGTGTATTGTGTGGATGTGGTGATTGATTTCCGGACTAAGACCCTGAGTTGGCATCCGAGGCCCAAGTGTGGGCTAAACTATGTGCTCTATTATGTGTTTATATTCATAGCTTGCATACGCTCATCGAGATGACCATGTATATCGTATTGTACCCCGGTTGGGGATTCTTACTGAGTAATTCGTTACTCACCCTTATTATGTGGTTTTCCACAAGTAACCATGGTGCGAGACAGGATGGCTGGAGGAGGAGCTGTGATCATGGAAACCCGTTGTTCAACTCTGAGTCTTATGTTTATGTTTATGATTTAAATGTCCTCTGAATGCATGTAGTTGGGCACGGAGCCCTAGGGTGTTTTCTGAATGTTTTCCCGGATTCTAGCATTGTTGTAAAGCTTGTATGTTTTAAATAAATCTCTGATCAGAGTAAGTTTTGGAAATGTATTTGCCTTGAAACAGGTGCTTGGAAACAGGGACATGTTTCAAGAATTTATGTTGATTTTTAAATGGATGTTTTCATGTTTTAGCTTTTACTTATAATCCAAACACCATCTTGCAAATTTTTTGTAGATTTGTATGCATGCATTGAGGTAATGGCCTATTTAGAACCCCATTCGGGTCGGGTCGTTACAGTTGGTATCGAGCTCGAGTCATAGATTCGTAGAGACTGACCTTTTTGTTGTAGGTCGTTTTTCCATGATCATCGAGACTCAGCGCGGTCATCAGTGCGCGCTAAGTTTACTATTTGTTGTTGAAAAAGGGTTAAGAATTTACAATACCGCATCTAGTGTATGCCTTTTGTAGTGTTGTGTAGCGAGACGAGCGAGTTCGACTCGTTGTTGGTTTGGGTTTAGAGCGCCATCATGCCACCTTCCCGCAGATGTGTGATGTTTGTTGTGGCTTGTTGAGGTATCCAGATAGATTCGGATGCCCCAGGACATCGTCCCCGTGGGAGGCGAGCTTGACTCCGTGAGGCAATTGTGGCCCGGGCTGTTGGTTTTCCCCTAGTGAGAGGGTGGAGGTGCTTTGCCTTGGAGTGCCACTCCAAGAGAGGAGTTAGCTATGACTGTGCTTATGTGGATGCTTGTGGAGCAGGTCCCCGTGTGGACTAGCCTGGGTAGCTCAAGTGTTGATCTTGAGCCTTAGCAAATTGTTTGATTGCCCAGTGAGTAGCTGCAGAGTTGGCAGCCTTCGAGGAGATTGTTGAGGCATTTTTGTGCTCCTGTAAAGTGTTGTTGTTTGCAGCCAGTAAGCCGGAACCCTATGGTTAAGGGTGCAGTGAGTAGTGTTCCCTTCGGACTGGATCCGTTGGTGTTTTCCTCAGATGTGGATTTGGTAGTAGAAGCACTTGAGGTGCATTGGTTGGTGTGCCACTTTGGCACTAAGTCTGGTTCAGGCTTGAGTTTGGCTTGGGCATAGCAGATGGTTCTATGCCGTTCGGAGTTCAGCGTACTCCTTTAGCCTTGGATCTGTTTATGGCAGTTGCACCCGTTTAGGTCGTGCCAGAGGACTAGTTCAGTGGTAGTCGATGGACTACAAGCGAAAGGATGTTCGAAAGGAGTCGAAGCCTTTTCCCAGTGTTACTGGAGGTTGAGTAAGTCAGCAGGTTGGCGGTTGGTAATTGTTTGTGGGCGTGATTCTCGCGCTAGTGTTAAGGCCAAGAGATTTTCTTTGTGGTTGGTAGTGCGGTCAACTACCTTCGAGTGCCTAAATCTGAGGAGAGTTGAGCATTGTAGATGCGAGTTTGGTCCAGCTGAGGGACCATGAGTTGGATGCTTTTCAGGTGAGATAAGCTGATGCCTTGCGAGAGGTTTTTGATGCCTTAGGGGTAAGCACCCTTGGTAGAGGCTTGGTATAAAGTAAGTTCGGTTTGGCATTGTTATGCTTTGGTAGAGCAAGGTTGCCTCAGCTTCGTGTATCATGTAGAGATGGAACTTTTGGTGTTCCTTGGATTGTTTGTATCTCTGCCAGGAGTTAGCGTTGTTTTTTTTTTTGGAAAAGCGCTTGTTAGTCTTGGATCTCTAAAGGAAGGTTGAGAGTTGTGCACACAAGTGTGTTTTGTGTGGTTCGTTCCGTGGCGAGAGTTTCAGATCCATGTAGGGTTTGCTTTGGAGATCTAGTGCTCAGTTTCTGGAGAAGTTGAACTCCAGGTGGTTGTTGCAAGGCTTTAGTCGAGGTGGTAAGGATACCGTGCTCGTGGTATCAGGTTGTTGCTTAGGCAAGTGTTGTTGGGTTGGACCTAAGCTTGGTTGGCGGATCTTTTTGTGATCGTTGGTTGGAGTTCGCTTGGAAACCAACAAGAGCGATGGTAGCTAAGCCGCGCGGGTTTCGATCGTCATGGCTAAGAGAGTTGTTCGATCCTTCCTTGGGTAGAAGTTATGTTGTGGCCGATGCTTTGAGTAGGAGGATGACGCGTTCTCAGAGCGCTTCGGGTCCTCTAGGTTCCCAAGGAGTTGGAGTTGGCCACATGGTTGGGATGCTGAAAATTGGAGTTGTTTGTTCAGCAATTGTCCATTAGATCGCTTGCCAAGCGGTGGGTGTGTCGAGGGTTGTCGAGAACCCTAGGTTATGGAGAGCCTCCCGAGCTCGGTCGGTCCACAGTAGAGAGTTTCAGCTTGGCAAGTCGGGAGGCGTGTAGTTTGTAGCCTCGGTTGAGTTGCTAGCGATCTTGGTAGACTAGCAAGCTAGTGTTTGTTTGGAGTAAAGTCCGGATTGGTTCCGGTGTGGTGGCAAGTTGATGCTTGGTGTCGACCAAGGTGTGGATTGGAGTTGCTAGAGATTAGTTTTGCTCGTGGGGCGAGTGGTTTGTGCCCTGTTGGTTGTTTTCCCCTTCCTGTGATGTTGAGTTGCCCCGTTTGGCTTTTGGAGGTTCATGCGAGATGGACCCTGTTGTTGCCTGATGAGATTAGATGTTGTTGCTCTAGTGGAGCATGACAAAGTGGCGTATGTGGAGCTCTCTGTCCTTTGGTTGTCTGCTTGTAAGAGACGTTTCCTTCGGGGAGTTGTCAGATTACTCCCTTGGTCTTGGAATTGATGGTAGTGGTGCTAGCAAGAGGGAATAGTTTGTTGGCTGCTTGGAAGCAGTCGTTTGTTCAGTTAAGCGGATTCTTGGATGGTGTTCTAGAGGCTGCAGTAAAGGTTGTTCTGCCTCTTGTGAGTGTTTGGTCAAGATTTGGTTCTCTTGTTGTTTCGAGAGCTAGTTCGGTTCTAGCTGGAGGGCGTTGCCATGAGGTCTTGTTCCTAGTCAGAAAGTTTTGGGAGTTGACCCCTCCCTCGGCAGTTGAGTAAGTTCTGTTAGTTCTGGATTGGTGATTCGATTGGTTGAGATTTCCCTTGGGTGTTGCTTCCAAGAGAGAGTTGGTTGCTGTTGCCTTGGGTTTGAGCAAGTCAGCGAGCGTGTGTGGAGTTCGCTGCCCTTCTGGAGTTTGCTTGCTAGGAAGTCGTTTCCCGTTTGGCGAGTCGACTTAGCTCCCGAGTTGTGGAGTTGATCGAGTAGCGCGTGATCACCCAAATGAGAGGGTCCTGCTTTGTGTTGTTAGCAAGCAAGAGTTGTTTGTCCCAAGAAGCGGAGGCCACCAGTAAGAGTTGAGTTGTTCGGCAAGTTGATGGTTCTTTGGGGATTGAATATTTTCTTTCCCCTAGCCTCTATGGTGGTTGAGTTGCTCCTTGGATGCCAAACCTCAGTGTTAGCTTCCGAGGTAGTCTTGCGGATTCATGTGGCTCAGGATCCGTAAGCTTGGAGGTTGTCGTCATCCGTTTTCCTTGTGAGGTTGCGGGAGTGGAGCTTCTGGTTGGAAGTTGAGTTAGGCCTAGGCTAAAAAGAGAAGTCTTTTGAGTAGCCAGTTGGATTTTAAGAGTTGAGTGGTAGCTTGGAGGCGAGCGTTGCTCGTTATAAGTTTGGGTTGAGTTCTGCTGAGCAAGCCCTTCTCGGGCTTTGTTCCTAGTTGTTGTGCGTTCGCAGTTGGCATTAGCAGAGCCGCGTTTGAGTGGGTTGGCACTGAGGTGCCGTGGCTTTGGTTGGTAAGTTGTTGAGCTGTTTTCCTCAGGGTGTTGTGTCGCAGATAGCTGCGTGATGGTTTAGTCCTTGCTTCCTGAGATTTTGAGAGGAATGTTGGTTGTTCCTTGCCTGGCAATGTTCTCCTTGGTCAGTTGCTGGTAGGTTTTCTTTGGAAAGTTTGCGTTCGGCCGATGAGGAGTTCTAGTTGTTGGTTTGGCCGAGTGGAGTCTTTGCTAGGCCCTTGTCTTTTAGAGGTGGCCGTAGCTGAAGTTTCAGCTGGTGTGAGTGTTGTTAGCCGTCTGGTGTACCAGGATGGTGCCCCTTGCCTTTGGTTCGGCGTTTTCTCCTTAAGATGGTTGCTTAAGTGTTGTGGTCGTGTTCTAGTTGGAGAAGTTTGTCTTTTTGGATCAGTCGCCAGTTGGTGGTTCGTTTGTATCTCGTTAAGGCTGTAGTCAAGGTTTGAGGTTTGTTGGTCTCTTGTGAAGTAAGAGTAGGCCGTTTAGTTTTGGAATCTGAGAGGTTCAGCTTGTTTGGCCAGTTTGTTGTAGGGTTGAGTTTGTTTGTTGTCAGCTGTCAGTTTCCTTAGGAGTTTTGCCCGTGCGTGGTGCAGAATTTCAGAGCTTGTGGCCAGTCCTCGAGTTTGCTGTGAGTAGCACCGTTTGAGAGTTGGTGCGAGTTGAGGACGTGGTTTGCCGTCAGGATTTTCGCATTTGTTTTCCTTCGGAGTTCAGTGTTTGGCAGTCTGGATGGCATTGTGGCCTTGAGTTTTTTTTAGGACCCAAAAGGGTTTGGTTTTCGGAGAAGGTTGGTGCTGTTTTAGCCGAGAAGTTCAGTTGGTTTGGTTTCTATGGAGATTTCCTGGAGCTGTTTCGTCTTAGGACTTTCGAGGACGAAAGTCTTAAAAGGAGGGAGTATTGTAATGTTGCTTTTCTATCCCGCTTTTGAGGTGCCTTCGGGTCAAGTTTTGGTTGTTGGTTGGGTCATTAGAGAGGTTTTGACCCTTGGGGGTATTTTGGTCTTTTGGCTCTCCGTGCAGGATTTGTGGTTTTTCAGGCCTCGAGGTAGCTTCAGCCTTTGTCGAGGCTGGTTTGTTATTGCTTGCGAGTCCCGAGATGTTTGGGCTAGTCGTTTGGGAGTTCGGTTGTGATTTGGGTCTTTGGGCAAAGTGTTGGTTGGTTGTGTGCTTCCTTTGGGATTATAGCCCGGGCCCTTGGTGTTAATTTGGGAGTTGGATTTTAGTGGGTTTTATTTATTGGGAGAGGTTGCTTCAAAGGTCTCGAAGCGGAAGCCGAAATGGGATTTTTAAGGATAAAAGTGGATAAGGATGGATTTTGGATAAAATCCTTATTTTTCCTTTTTATTTCCCATTTTCCTTTTCTTTTCCAAATTCATTTTCTTTTCTTTTATTTTTTTTCCCCAAATTCACTTTCTCTCTCTTTTCTCTCTCTCTCTCTCTCTCTCTCTCTCTCTCTCTCTCTCTCTCTCTCTCTCTCTCTCTCTCTCTCTCTCTCTCTCTCTCTCTCTCTCTCTCTCTCTCTCTCTCTCTCCCAGACCTAGCCTCACTCCCAGTAGAAGCGGCCGGCCAGATCCGCCCGAGCCCGCCACCGACACCGTCCGCACCACCGCCCGGCAGCAAGACGCCCGAGCCGCCGGATCGCTCGTCGTCGCGCCTAAACCTCGTCGTCGCCGACCGATCGGCGAGCGAGCGCCCGGCTTCGCGCGCAAGCGCGCGATCGCCGTGTCTGCGCTGGCCGCCCAGCGCCACGCGTCTTCGCTCAGAGTAGCTCGCCAGTAGCAAAGACGCCTTCTCCCGTGACGTGCCCAAATACAGCGTGTCGCACAAGCACAGCCAGCCGCGCCTACCGCCCAACGCCTCGTCCACCGCATCGGACCACAAGATGCCCGGCCTCGTGTCGTCGCCGTCGTGTGCGTGAGTGCTCCTTGAGCCGAGCCTCGCTGCTTTTTTATATTTTAGGGCTATGGTTGTGATTGTTACTATGTTTGTAGGTTCTCGATAGCTAGCTCGGGAGTGTTCGCAGCTTTAGGAATTTGTGTGTAGAAGTCTTCCCGCTGTAAGGATTCCTTACCGTGAGTTGTGTGGACCTGCGATATATTATGTGATTGCTTGATTGTATGCTTGTTTGTGTTTATTGACATGTTTGGTGATAAGTGCTCTATTCTGAATTCCCGACTGGCATGATTTTCCTATGTTGTTCCTCATGTTAGTCCATGCTAGGTTGTTCCTTTCTAGCATGCTCGTATCTGTCCTTGCTTCGTAGTATCATGCTAGGTTCGTTGTTTTCCTCTTGAGCACGTATTGGATTGTATTGGATTGTTTGCCGATTGTTAAGGCGGGTTAGAAATCGTAGGTAGCATCATCCGGCCCGATGCATAAAGTATCTTGCATCCATGGCGGGGGCGCCGAGACGCTTCTCCGCCCTCGACCCCGTTAGGGTTTAGCTAACCCGACCGGTGAGGCCCCGCAATCTTGGGTGAGGGTGGTAGTCTAAGCGATGCCCCAACGCGGTCGAGATGATGACTTGGCAATGCCTAGTCCATGACGGCAATGCACGCGTCCTCGGCGTGTTCGGCGAGCCCTGATTGCCACTGTTAAGGTAAGGACGGCTTCTGGTGTAAGCCTACCACGACCCGCCTTTAGCCTCGAGATGCGGTGGTACAGTGACATAGTTCACGTGTCCAGTGTCTCACACCCCTATGTCGCTGACACCGATCCAGAGATTTAGTTAGGCGTGGTATCCGGATATGGGCAGCTTGCCACTAGACCCGGCACCCCCCATAGTTTGTAGAAGCACGCGGTGCATGCTTACGCTCATTACAGCTTCGACTAGAGAGCTCCTCGGGATCTTGAGCTAGTGCACCTTTCATTCGACAGTAGACAGGCTGAGGCCGGGACTTGTTTCTCGTATAGGGCGACTTGTGTATTGTGTGGATGTGGTGATTGATTTCCGGACTAAGACCCTAAGTTGGCATCCGAGGCCCAAGTGTGGGCTAAGCTATGTGCTCTATTCTGTGTTTATATTCATCGCTTGCATACGCTCATCGAGATGACCATGTATATCGTATTGTACCCCGGTTGGGGATTCTTACTGAGTAATTCGTTACTCACCCTTATTATGTGGTTTTCCACAGGTAACCATGGTGCGAGATAGGATGGCTGGAGGAGGAGCTGTGATCATGGAAATCCGTTGTTCAACTCTGAGTCTTATGTTTATGTTTATGATTTAAATGTCCTCTGAATGCATGTAGTTGGGCACGGAGCACTAGGGTGTTTTCTGAATGTTTTCCCGGATTCTAGCATTGTTGTAAAGCTTGTATGTTTTAAATAAATCTCTGATCAGAGTAAGTTTTGGAAATGTATTTGCCTTGAAACAGGTGCTTGGAAACAGGGACATGTTTCAGGAATTTATGTTGATTTTTAAATGGACGTTTTCATGTTTTAGCTTTTACTTAAAATCCAAACACCATCTTGCAAATTGTCTGTAGATTTGTATGCATTGTAACAACCCAGGTTTTTCTTCCCAGTCTTCCAGGTATGCCCTAGGGGTAATTTGGTAATTTGGTCGGGCCGTCAGGGTCGTTTGTGTCTTTTCCAGTTACTAAAATTATTGGATGGTTTTTGTAGGTTTTTGGAGGGGTTTGTGGTTTGGTTTGAGCAAGGTTTGATGCAAAAGTAAAAATAAAGGAAATTGTCTTTGCAGTGGGTTTGAACCCGGGTCTCCCGGAAGCTTGTAGAGAGGTGTGCCAATTGAGCCATTAGGTGCTCTTGTTGCTCCTTCTGCATCACATCTTAGTTAACCTTGGAGTTTGGAGTTTTGGTGCATTTGGTTAAATGAAATAGAATTAGGTTATTCCATCTTATTCTCCAAAAGCACCTCTTGGCCGCCCAAGCTCTCCATCTCCATAGCCTTGCCGAGTTCTTCATCCTTGCCTCTCCTTGGGTTCGATCATCATCGTTCCGGGTAAGTCTTCGTCTTCTTCATCTTCTCATTTGGGTGTTTGTTGGCCGAATGTAAGAAAGAGGGGTTGTGTGTGAGTGTGTTGTGCGGCCCACCGAGAGGAGCGACCATCATCGCCACCAGCTCGCCGCGACGCCCGGATCGGTCGAACCACCACATCGCCGACGCCCAGATCGGTCGAACCAGCCACATCGCGACGCCCGGATCGGTCGAACCAGCCTACTGCCACGCCCGAGATCTGTCCCAAAGAAATTTCGCTGCTCGCCCAAAGAAGAGATCGCCGATCGCTCGCCACGCCAGAGGTCCTCGCCGCGCCCGGACGCGTCGGCCGACGCTCGCGACGCCCTCGCCGTGTCCGCTTGCCGAGCCGCTTTCCGCTCGCGCCTTGCTCAGACGTTCGCGCGCGCGCGCGTCCTGCGCGAGTTGCTCGCCGTGTCCGCGATCGCCGACGCCCAGCGCCATGCGCGCCAGCTCGAGCGCTGCCGCCGCCGCCGACGCCAGCGCCCAGCGCGCCGCCAAGGCAGACGCTCGCCAGCGCGCGCGTCCTCGCTGCTTGCGTGCGTGCGGTAGCGCGCGGCCAGCGTGTCGTCCGTGCCAGTAGCAAGCAGCCGCCAGCCACAAGCGCCCTTGCCGTGCCCGGCTTGCCAAGCGACCCCAAGCTCGTGGTCGCCGCGCGCGCGTGAGTTCCCGAGCCGAGCTTGCTTTGTTCTATTGTTGTTTAGATATTTTAGATGCTTGATTATTGTTGGTTTGCTAGGTTCCCGCTTCGCTAGCTCGGGATTGTTCCGCAGACTTAGGATTTGTGTGTAAAAGTCTTCCACCAAGGTAAGGATTTCTTCCGGGGGTTGTGTGGACCTCATGTATATTTGTGATTGTTGTTTTGTATGCCCGTGTATGTTTACTAGCATGTTTAGCCTAGGTGCTCTGTTGCAATTCTGATCGCATGAACTCTTGTATTGTTTCTCATGTTAGCCCATGCTAGGTTGTTCTATTCTAGCATGTTCGATATCTGTTCTTGCTTCGTAGTATCATGCTAGGTTCTTTGTATCCGATGAGCACGTATTGGACCGCATTGATTGAATCGTTATTATTGTTAAGGTTAGAATTGAGGTAGATAGAATCATCCGGGCCCGATGCATAAAGTATCTTGCATCTATGGCAAGGACGTTCGAGACGATTCTCCGTCCTTGGACCCGTGAGGGATTAGCTATCCCAACCGGTAGGCCCCGCAATCTTGGGTGAGGGTGGCGATCGTTAAATGCCCCAACGGTCGGGATGATGACTTGGCATTGCCTCGCCCCCGGCGATCGACACGTCCTCGGCGTGTTCGCCGTAGCCCTTGATTGCCACTGTTAGGGCAGGGACCGCTTCTCGGTGTAAGCCTACCACGACCGGTTCCTTAGCCTCGGTGTGCGTGGTACAGTGACATAGTTCACGTGTCGTGTCTCACACCCCTATGTCGCTGACACCGATCCGTAGATTTAGTTAGGCATGGTGGATCGAACTCGGCAAACTTGCCACTAGACCCGCACTTCCGAGTTTGCGTGTAGCATGCGGTGCGCGCGCTTACGCTCATTACAACGCCGATCGAGAGCTCTCGGGATCTTGAGCCGAGTGCACCTTTCGTGACGGCGATGAGACAGTGAGGCCGGACTTGTTCCCGTATAGTGCGTTTAGTGTGTTGTGGTATTTTCCGGACTAAGACCACGAGATGGCATCCGAGGTCCAAGTGTGGACTTAGCTATGTGCTCCGCTCTGTGTTTGTACTCATAGCTTGCATACATTCTTCTAGATGATCATGTATATCGTATTGTACCCCGGTTGGGGATTCTTACTGGGTAATTCGTTACTCACCCTTATTCTCTCGTGGTTTTCCACGGTGTAATCAAGGCGGGAGACAGATGGTGAAGGGGAAGCCGTGATCATGGAACCTCGCTGTCTTCTCTGATTGTTTTACTTTAATTATCATGACTCTTCACTTTTTATTATTTCCCTGAATGCATGTAGACGGGCACAGAGCCCCGGATGTTTTCTTACGTTTTATGGATTCCAAAGATATTGGTACTTGTGGATTGTTTTAATGGTTTAAATAAATCTCTGATCGTAGTGTGCTTTTAGAAATGTATGTTTTGGTTGTTGAATGTTTCTGCTTTTACTTGGAATCCGAAATGTATTTTTTTCATAATGTCTTTTATTTTCACTACATGCATTGGGGTAAAGGCCCATTTAGAGCCCCTTTTGGGTCGGGTCTTTACTGCTTGGTATCGTGAGCCCGTAGTCATAGATTCTGTGGATCGACCTTTTGTTGTAGGTCGTTTTCCATGATCATCAAGACTCAACTACCATCAGTGCGCCTAGATTTATTGTTTTAGAAAGGAAAAGGGTTAAGAATTTACAATACCTATCATCTAGTGTATGCCTTGTTTGGTGTTGTGGAATGGTGACATGCACGAGTTTTGATTCGTTGTTGGTTTGGATGTAGATCGCCAAAGATGCGATCCACCCGCATCGGAGAGGAGGTTCGAGAGCGGTCGAGGTATCGTGGATCGGATCGACATCTGCAGGGGACATCGTCCCCAAGCCGACATCGATGGCATTCCACCAAAGCCAGCTCCTCCCGTTACGCCTAGAGCGGGCGTTGAGGTGATTGAGCGCCGTGAGATCGCTCCTCGGAGCAGAGTTTGCTTGAGTCTATGAGGGCTTTTATGGTCGGCATGTTGAGTGACCGAGAGGGCGTAGACCTGTGCCTTGTTGGCGTGCGGGGAAGAGTCCCGAGCCCAGATCGAGCGGTGACTCGATTGGTTCAAAGAGAGCTCAAGAGCACCTCCACTCCACAGAGCAAGTAGCCCCAGAGGCGATATGGCGAGGGTGCCGAGGAATTGGGTAGGTGGTCAAAGGATTTTGTGAAGTGGAAGCTCGAGAAGTTTGATGCCACCGGTGATGCGTTAGCGGCGGCCAGTGGATTGCCCATTTGGAGTACACCTTCCGATCATGGTGTGCCCCGATATTCGTGAGGCCGAGATGTGCGGCTCATGTCTTTGGGAGGCACAGTGAGATGGTGGTGGGAGTCCACCTTGAGCGAGAGACCACCGGGTCTCCACCCGCTACTTGGGAGTTCTTCAAGGCCGAGTTCAAGGTAAAGTTCATCGGTGATGAGGCTCAAGAGAAGATGGTGGAGCTCTTCCGGAACCTGGCGGTGGTTCGATTCCATTGAGGAATATGAGCGCAAGTTCTCGGAGTATGGATATTTTGCTCCTCGCTTGATTGCCACCCCGAGTGAAGATTCGGAAGTTCATATCCGGATTGAGGCGAGGTGTTTCCCAGATGTCGTGGCTCGTGCCCCGACACTTATGCTAGGGTCAGCCCAGCTTAGCCACGATCTATAATGGGAAGTATCCTGCCGAGGCGGGTTGTTGCCGCCTCTGTTTCAGTCATCCCGTCCCAAAGAAATGTGGGGCGTAAGAGGAAGTTTGACTTTCGAGGCGGCGCCGCCGCGCGCCAAGGGCGCTTCGCAAGCAGAGATCGTGAGAGCTCCACCGCGTTTCAGCCCGGCAGCAGGAGGAGACCCGAGCGCTTTCCGCTTGTGCTACTTGTGGGAAAGTCCACGCCGAGCTTGTCACCGGACCTAGATTGTGCTTCCGTTGTGGTAGAGAGGGTCACATGGCCCGTTTTTGTGATCACCCAGCTATGGCAAACTCAAAGCAAAGCAGCAGGCAGGTCGAGTGTTTGCTACGACCGTCAGAGGCCGAGCGTCACGGATGCCGCGCGTGGCGACGCGCTTCTTGTTTTAGATCACCGCGCATTTGTCTTGTTTGATTCTCGTTCCACGCATTCATTTGTATCTGTGTTGTTTGGTTGAGCATGCTAAGTTAAGACTAGAGCCTCTAGGTTTCGAGTTATCTGCTGCAACTCCTTCGGGAGTTAATATGTTGGCTAGAGATAAGATTAAGGATGGCCGGATCGAGATATCCGGAGAGTTGCTTGTGGCTACGCTCATAGTTCCGCCTATGAGCGGTTTTGATGTGATTCTTGGTATGGAGTGGTTAGTCGCTAACCACGCGCTGATTGACCGCCACCGAAAGAAGTAGTGTTCAGGCCGCCAGTCGGCCTAGCTTTAAGTTTCGTGGAGTCCAGGTGGAGTTTGCCCGCCGATGGTGTCACCGTGAAAGCTCGCGCTTGCTAGCTCATGGAGCTTGGGGCTATCTAGCCAAGTTGTGCGGGAAGAGCCGCCCCTCGTCTGCTGATCGTGCACCGGTCGTGCGAGGAGTTTGCGACGTGTTTCTGAGGAGTTACCGGGTTGCCCCCAAAGAGAGAGTTGACTTCATTATTGAGCTCGAGCAGTGACCCTCCCTATCTCGAAGGCCCCGTGACGCATGGCGCCAGTGAGTTAAAGGAATCAAGATTCAATTCAGGAGAGATGTTAGACCGAGGGTTCATCCGTCCAAGTGTGTCCCCGTGGGGAGCACCCGATTCTGCTTGTGAAAAAGAAGGATGGTTCTATGCGCTTATGTATTGATTACCGCGAGCTTAATAAGGTGACATGAAGAAGAATAAGTATCCGCTGCCCCGTATCGATGATTTGTTCGATCGCCTTCAGGAGCTTCGTGTTCTCCAAGATAGATCTCGAGATTCGGTTACCATCGATTATGGATCGGGGATGCCGACATTCCTAAGACGACTTTGAGATCCGAGATATGGTCACTATGAGTTTGTGGTTATGTCGTTTGGATTGACCAATGCCCCACCGCGTTCATGGACATGATGGATAGGGTGTTCAAATCATTTTTGGGCAAACTTCGTCATTGTGTTCATTGACGATATTCGATTTATTCGAGGTCTAAAGAAGACCATGCAGAGCATTTGAGACGAGTATTGGCGGCTTTGAGGGAAAACCACTTTTATGCAAAGTTTTCCAAATGTGATTTCTGGTTGGGAGCAGCGGTGGCCTTCCTAGGCCACGTGGTTTCGAGAGATGGTATAGCCGTGGACCCCGCGAAGATTGAGGCCGTGAGTTCATGGGCCAAGCCGACTTCACGATTCTTAGATTCGCAGCTTTACTGGTTTGGCGTGTTACTACCGCTCGGTTCGTCAAGACTTCTCTCTTTAGCCTCGCCTCACTCGTCGACGAGGAAGGGTGTCGAGTTTGTTTGGGACAAAGAGGTGTGATGAGAGCTTTGCGAGTGCTCAAGCGTAGTTTGACTTCAAAGACTGTTGGCACCCCGAGGGGACAGTGGTTTCGTGGTCTACTGATGATGCTTCCAAGTTTGGATTAGGTTGTGTGTTGATGCGGCATGGGAAGGTCATTGCCTATGCTTCCGTCACCGGCCGTATGAGCAGAACTACCCGACTCATGATATGGAGTTGGCAAGTGTGGTGTTTGCAATCAAGATTTGGAGGCATTACCGTATGGTGAGCGGATTCGTGATGTTTACCGATCACCGAGCCTCAAGTATCTGCTTACTCGTAAGGAGTTGAATATGAGGCGAGGAGATGGTTAGAGTTGGTAAAGGATTATGATCATGAGATTTTGTACCATCCGGTAAAGCCAATGTAGTGGCCGATGCTTTGAGCGAAAGACGCCGCACTCTGCGGCGTTGTTGAGTTCCCACCCCAGTTTGCGAGAGAGAGTTCGAGCGGGCGAGGTTGCGATGTTGTTGGGAGAGGTTACCGCCAGAGTAGCTCGATTGACTGCTCACCGGCCGATTCGGCAATGGATTATAGACAACCAGTTGGGTGACCCCGCACTTAAGAGATTGGTTGACAGTTAGTTAGTGCCGACGGTGACTTTGACTTTGTGTATTTACCGCAGATGGTGGGTTGACTTATAGAGGCCGGTTGTGTGTTCCGGACATTGCGTGTTTGCGCGAGCAGAGTTGCTCTCGAGGCCCACAGCCCCTTTGCTTGGCACCCCGGGGTACCAAGATGTATCGAGACCTTAAGCGCACCTTCCGGTGGATGGGGATGAAGAGAGATGTGGCAGAGTTTGTCACCGGTGTCTCACTTGTCGCAAGTGAAGGCACCCAGCGCAGAGGCCACCGGTTTGTTGCAACCACCGAGTGTACCCAGTGGAAATGGGAAGAGATCTCTATGGACTTTATATCCGGTTTGCCAAGGACTCCGAGGAAGTTCTCTCAGATTTGGGTGATAGTCGACCGTTTGACCAAGAGCGCACACTTCATTCCCTGTAGAGACACTTATACCGTGGAACAGTGGGCACACTGCTTTTGGAGCGAGATCATCCGTTATCATGGTGTGCCGGTGAGGATTGTGTCGATCGTGACTCGCGGTTCACTTCTCGCTTCGAGAGCGCCCCGAAGGGTTTGGGCACAGAGTGCGCCAAAGAAGATGACTTTTCACCCTCGGACGGATGGTCGACCGAGAGAGTGAATCGATTCTCGAGGATATGTTGAGGGCTTGTGTGTTGGATTTCCCGAGCGATTGGGACCATGTCATTCAGATTTGATGGAGTTTGCCTATAACAATAGTTACCATCGATTTATCGAGATGGCTCCATTCGAGGCATTGTATGGTAAGCGTTATCGGTCCCCGTGTGTTCGGGGAAGAGGTTGGTGATAGACGTGTTTTGGGTCCCGACCATCGCAGCTTGACCAATGGTGCAATCACGAGAAAGATTAGAGCTCGTATGTTGACAAACAGAGCAGCAGCGTAAGAGTTACGTCGATGTTCGGCGTCGAGATTTGGAGTTTGAGGTTGGTCAAGCATGTGTTCCTTAAGGTTGCTCCGATCGCGAGGTGTTTTGAGGTTTGGTAAGCGTGGGAAGTTGAGTCCCCGCTTTGTTGGTCCGTTCGAGATCCTAGAGAGGATTGGCAGAGTTGCTTACCCAGGTTAGCCCTACCTCCGTCACTATCACGCGCATAGTGTTTTCCATGTATCGATGTTGAGGCAAGATGTGCCGGACCCGCCGCACATTGTGGACTTTGAGCCTTTGCAAACAATGAGGATTTGAACTTCGAGGAGAAGCCGGTGAGGATCCTTGCCTTTGAGACCAAGACGTTGCGTAATCGCGAGATTCGTTTGGTAAAGGTTCGATGGAAGAATCGGGGTTCGAGGAAGCCACTTGGGAGCGGGAAGGCGAGATGAGGTTGCATTACCCTGAGTTGTTTCTGTCTTTAAGGACTTTCGAGGACGAAAGTCATAAAAAGGAGGGAATATTGTAACGACCTGTGTTTTTCTTCCCGGTCTTCCGTATGCCCTAGGGGTAATTTGGTAATTTGGTCGGGCCAGTCGTCGTTTGTGTCTTTTCCATTACTAAAATTATTGGATGGTTTTTGTAGGTTTTGGAGGGGTTTGTGGTTTGGTTTGAGCAAGGTTTGATGCAAAAGTAAAAATAAAGGAAATTGTCTTTGCAAAGGGGGTTTGAACCCGGTCTCTGGAAGCTTGTAGAGAGGTGTGCCAATTGAGCCATTAGGTGCTCTTGTTGCTCCTTCGCATCACATCTTAGTTAACCTTGGAGTTTGGAGTTTTGGTGCATTTGGTTAAATGAAATAGAATTAGGTTATTCCATCTTATTCTCCAAAAGCACCTCTTGGCCGCCCAAGCTCTCCATCTCCATAGCCTTGCCGAGTTCTTCATCCTTGCCTCTCCTTGGGTTCGATCATCATCGCTCCGGTAAGTCTTCGTCGTCTTCATCTTCTCATTTGGGTGTTTGTTGGCCGAATGTAAGAAAGAGGGGTTGTGTGTGTGTGTGTTGTGCAACCAACCGAGAGGAGCAACCATCATCGCCACCCACTCGACGCGCCAGATCGGTCGAACCAGCCACCGCCGACGCCCAGATCGGTCGAACCAGCCACGTCGCGACGCCCAGATCGGTCGAACCAGCCTGCCGCCACGCCCGAATCTGTCCCAGCTGAGCCTCGCCGTTCGCCCGCCAAAGAAATCGATCGCCGCGATCGCCGCGCGCCAGAGGTCTCGCCAGCGCCAGCCGACGTCCACCGTCGCTCGCCGACGCTCGCCGTGTCCGCTTGCCGAAGCTGCTCGCCGCGCCGCCGCTCGACGCGCCGCGCGGCCTCCTGCCGAAGTTGCTCGCCGTGTCGCATCGCACGCCAGCCCGCGCGCGCCGCTCGCTCGAGCGCTTCGCCCGCGCCGCTTCGACGCCACACGCCAGCGCGCGCTTCGCCACACGCTCGCCCGCAGCGTGTCTCGCTCTTGCCGCCAGCAGGTAGCGCGTCGTGCGCGTCCGTCCGTCTGCCGCGCAGCCGCCACAATAGCAAGGTCCTTGCCGTGCCGTGCCAGCGCACGGTAGCCAGCGTCCTTGCTGCGTCTACGCCGCTTGCCAAACAAGCCCCAAGCTCGTGTCGCCGCGCGCGTGAGTTCCCTTTGCCCGAGCTTGCTGTCTATTGTTGTTTAGATATTTTAGATGCCGATTATTGTTGGTTTGCTAGGTTCCCGCCGCTAGCTCGGGATTGTTCCGCAGCTTAGGATTTGTGTGTAAAAGTCTTCCACCAAGGTAAGGATTTCTTACCGGGGTTGTGTGGACCCTCATGGTATATTTGTGATTGTTGTTTTGTATGCCCGTGTATGTTTACTAGCATGTTTAGCCTAGGTGCTCGCTCAATTCTCGATCGGCATGAACTCTTGTATTGTTTCTCATGTTAGCCCATGCTAGGTTGTTCTATTCTAGCATGTTCGATATCCGCTCTTGCTTCGTAGTATCATGCTAGGTTCTTTGTATCCGATGAGCACGTATTGGACCGCATTGATTGAATCGTTATTATTGTTAAGGTTAGAATTGAGGTAGATAGAATCATCCGGGCCCGATGCATAAAGTATCTTGCATCTATGGCAAGGACGCTCGAGACAGCCCGCCCTTGGACCCCGTGAGGATTAGCTATCCCAACCGGTAGGCCCTGCAATCTTGGGTGAGGGTGGCGATCGTTAAATGCCCCAACGGTCGGGATGATGACTTGGCATTGCCTCGTCCCCGGCGATCGACACGCCCTCGGCGTGTTCGCCGTAGCCCTTGATTGCCACTGTTAGGGCAAGGACCGCTTCTCGTGTAAGCCTACCACGACCGGTTCCTTAGCCTCAAAGTGCGGTGGTACAGCCGACATAGTTCACGTGTCCGTGTCTCACACCCCTATGTCGCTGACACCGATCCAGATTTAGTTAGGCATGGTGGATCAACTCGGCAGCTTGCCACTAGACCCGGCACCCCGTAGTTTGCGGTGAGCATGCGGTGCGCGCTTACGCTCATTACGGCGCCCGATGGAGAGCTCCTCGGGATCTTGAGCCGATTGCACCTTTCGTATCGACGATGAGATGCAGTGAGGCCGGACTTGTTCCCGTATAGTGCGCGTTTAGTGTGTTGTGGTATTTTCCGGACTAAGACCACGAGATGGCATCCGAGGTCCAAGTGTGGACTTAGCTATGTGCTCCGCTCTGTGTTTGTACTCATAGCTTGCATACATTCTTCTAGATGATCATGTATATCGTATTGTACCCCGGTTGGGGATTCTTACTGGGTAATTCGTTACTCACCCTTATTCTGTGGTTTTCCACAGGTAATCAAGGCGGGAGACAGGATGGCTGAAGGGGAAGCTGTGATCATGGAACCTGCTGTCTTCTCTGATTGTTTTACTTTAATTATCATGACTCTTCACTTTTTATTATTTCCCCTGAATGCATGTAGACGCAGCACGAGCCCCGTGATGTTTTCTTACGCTTTTATGGATTCCAAAGATATTGGTACTTGTGGATTGTTTTAATGGTTTAAATAAATCTCTGATCAGAGTGTGCTTTTAGAAATGTATGTTTTGGTTGTTGAATGTTTCTGTTTTTACTTGGAATCCGAAATGTATTTTTTTCATAATGTCTTTTATTTTCACTACATGCATTGGGGTAAAGGCCCATTTAGAGCCCCTTTTGGGTCGGGTCTTTACATGCATGCATTGAGGTAATGGCCTATTTAGAACCCCATTCGGGTCGGGTCGTTACACGTGAGCTGTTGCTTTTGAGGACGTGCTACTGGCGTCGACGCGACACGGTTGGGTGACGTGCGGGCAGTCAAAGCTCGCGTGGGTGAGCTGCTGTGCGGTGCGGAGGCTACTCGTGGGCAAGGCTACGCGAGGGCAATCCTCGTGTGGGCGAGCGGCTCGAGTGCTACAGCGGGCGAGGGGTTGCGGTGTGGCTGTGAGCGATGCGATGGAGTGGGCGTTGGCTTCAGGCGATGAGTGGCTTCTTGCGGCTGGGTGAGCTGGTTCGGCAATAGGGAGAAGGAGAGGATGAAGATGGAGTTTTAATAAGAATGGGGGAAAATGGTGTGTTGGTTGGCTAGGGCTTATGGAAGGGGAGGAAAAATGGATTTTCTCTCATTTTCTTATTTTAAAATGCTAAAAAATCCTCCTTGTACCAAGTGTCAAATGAGGTTCCCCCTTCGAGTCCTGGCAAGCTCACATTTAACCCCTATTTTCTGTTTAATTCCCAGACGACCTTCAAACCTCTCCAAACAACTCCCGGAACTGGAACCTGAAACCAGAATACAAATAAAAACTCAACACTAGACTGGGGAAACAAACTGAAACCTTGGACAATCACCAAAATACCCCAAAGGCCAAATGACAAAAATACCCCTAAGAGCTCACATACCCCTAACGGCCCAGCTAGACGACCAAATTATTAACCGAATGTACCTAGAGAACTGGAATGAAAACCTGGGCCGTTACACTATTTGCGATCTTTGAGTTGATCGGTCCAGTGGTGTACTGATTGGCCTTGCCCCCGTCTTAGGCAGCAGTGCAAAACGTATTCCACGTGTCGATGCTACATCTGCATGTTGCGGACCCGTCTCACATTGTTGATTATGAGCCATTGGAGCTGAACAAGGATTTATGCTTCGAGGAGAAGCCTATGCAGATTATATCTCGAGAGCGCAAGACTTAGCATAACCGGGAGATCAACTTGGTTAAGGTTTAGTGGAGAAATCAAAGGGTAGAGGAAGCGACTTGGGAGCTAGAGGACGAGATGAGAACGCATTATCCAGAGTGTTTCTAGTATTAGGACTTTTGAGGACGAAAGTCTTAAAAGGAGGAAGTATTGTAACGGCCCAGGTTTCCGAATTTAGGCTAAATTCTGACTCTATTCTAGAGTCATCAATTGTTGTTAAGCATGCTAGTGAATAGGAAATGTATATTCTGCCTTACAGGACTTGGTATGTAGCATGTTGTTCCCTGGTGATTGCACTTCACTGTTTTATGTGACTGCTAGATATGATTGTTGATATCCTGTCTTGATTGTGCAATGTTTGATGTTGAACTCTGGTAGCTCTAGGGTACTACATCTTAGATCATCTTAGATAGATCCTGTTAGGTTTGTCTCGGGTTGGCACAGTGTGTGCTGCCCAGGTAGCGTTAGACTAGCCAAGTGTGTGTTGTCCTAGGTTAGCTCAGTCTGTGCTGACCAAGTGATATGAATTCAACTACCAACTTATTGTATTCACATGAAGGAGCAATTACAAGAAGAAGGAAAAGAAGATTCCAAGAGGATTATAAAAATTACCATGGAAAATTTTTAATAAAGAAATTTCTAGATTTCTTATTGTGGGATTTGTTTTTATTTCAATTCTTTCCAACCATGCTCATAATTGCAAGGGACCTTCTAGAAGAGTTGGTTGAGTCTATTTAAAGCATATCTGCCCTTTTGTCTAGCATTTAAGCCATGCAATTGAGTTTTGGTTTCCTAGGCCTTATATTTCTACAAAATGCATTTAGTAGCTTTTTTAGTCCTTTTGTATTTCAAGGCATGCACGAATTTTTTGCCTTTAAAATGGCTTGTAATTCATCATTTTGGACAGATTTTTTGGAATGAAAAACTTGTGTTTTCTTAGACCCCATTTGGTGTTGTCTTTCTTTCAAATCTTGCTTTAGGTTTGAAGTTAAATCAATTCATTGGATTAGTCTTGATCAAACTAATTCTGGAGTGAGTTGTCTTAGGATCTAAGGAGTGACCATTTTAGATTTTGAGTGTGATCTAAGTTAGCTATCATGGTGAGTTTTTCCAAGGATCCTAGAAGGAACTCTAGCTTTGTAAAATTCAAGCAAGGATCGGCGCTTATCATTTGGTATCAGAGCATTTGGTCAACATTCCTTGGCCGACTCTAAAGGTAAACAATCTTTCCAACATGTCACGTAATGAAGAAAAGGCAACAAATGTACCGGGTTTTAGTACCGTTCTTGAAGCTCTTGAAGATATGTCGGAAATGATGAGAGAAGATATGGAAGAAAGAAGAGCACATCGAAAAAGGATGTCTTCAAGGTACACTCATCCAAAACCAATTTCAAATACTCAATTGTCTTTGGAAGATGATAATTCATGTGATCTAATTTAGCCTACGGTTAAAGTAGAAAGTGGAAAAGTTGAAAATGAAATGCTTTATGGTTTAGTTGCAACACATGCTAATGAGGTTAGTAGGGAATTAGATTGTAACTTCTTATTTTCTTGTATCTCTTCTACTATTGTAAAACCTACTCTTAATGATGTACATATATCAGTGTGTGAGTTATGGGAAAAGGCACAAAAAGGCCACGACAAAAGCAAATGAATTTATGGAAAAAGACTCTTGTGAGAAAGTGAGTGTGAGAGATAAGCATGAGATTAGTTTATGGCCTATACAAAAAAATGAGAGAAAAACCAATATTGAGAGCTTGTGTGAAAGAGCCAATGAGGTTAAATCTATTTTGTTTTCGAAGCAAAATATTTGTAGACTTTTATATAAAGGAACTTGCTATCTAACGGGCGAGCTCAAACCATGTTTCTATAGTGTTTCTTTTGAGTTTTTGCAGAAGGCAAATGAGCTTATTCAACATATTGAATTGAAGTCTCCTTCCAAAGTAATGAATGAAAACATGCACAATGCCAACTTGTTCATTACGATGAAATACTCCAAGTTTGCTTCCAAATTCATCCATGGCGGCAAGCATAAAGTGTTCAAAAAGGGACATACAGATTTTGATTTGAGGACAAATCATTTTAAAGAAAGGGGGGGTGATATGAATTCAACTACCAACTTATTGTATTCACATGAAGGAGCAATTACAAGAAGAAGGAAAAGAAGATTCCAAGAGGATTATAAAAATTACCATGGAAAATTTTTAATAAAGAAATTTCTAGATTTCTTCTCAGGGATTTGTTTTTATTTCAATTCTTTCCAACCATGCTCATAATTGCAAGGGACCTTCTAGAAGAGTTGGTTGAGTCTATTTAAAGCATATCTGCCCTTTTGTCTAGCATTTAAGCCATGCAATTGAGTTTTGGTTTCCTAGGCCTTATATTTCTACAAAATGCATTTAGTAGCTTTTTTAGTCCTTTTGTATTTCAAGGCATGCACGAATTTTTGGCCTTTAAAATGGCTTGTAATTCATCATTTTGGACAGATTTTTTGGAATGAAAAACTTGTGTTTTCTTACACCCCATTTGGTGTTGTCTTTCTTTCAAATCTTGCTTTAGGTTTGAAGTTAAATCAATTCATTGGATTAGTCTTGATCAAACTAATTCTGGAGTGAGTTGTCTTAGGATCTAAGGAGTGACCATTTTAGATTTTGAGTGTGATCTAAGTTAGCTATCATGGTGAGTTTTTCCAAGGATCCTAGAAGGACCTCTAGCTTTGTAAAATTCAAACAAGGATCGACGCTTATCATTTGGTATCAGAGCATTTGGTCAACATTCCTTGGCCGACTCTAAAGGTAAACAATCTTTTCAACATGTCACGTAATGAAGAAAAGGCAACAAATGTACCGGGTTTTAGTACCGTTCTTGAAGCTCTTGAAGATATGTTGGAAATGATGAGAGAAGATATGGAAGAAAGAAGAGCACATCGCAAAAGGATGTCTTCAAGGTACACTCATCCAAAACCAATTTCAAATACTCAATTGTCTTTGGAAGATGATAATTCATGTGATCAAATTCAGCCTACGGTTAAAGTAGAAAGTGGAAAAGTTGAAAATGAAATGCTTTATGGTTTAGTTGCAACACATGCTAATGAGGTTAGTAGGGAATTAGATTGTAAGTTCTTATTTTCTTGTATCCCTTCTACTATTGTAAAACCTACTCTTAATGATGTACATATATGAGTGTGTGAGTTATGGGAAAAGGCACAAAAAGGCCACGACAAAAGCAAATGAATTTATGGAAAAAGAATCTTGTGAGAAAGTGAGTGTGAGAGATAAGCATGAGATTAGTTTATGGCCTATACAAAAAAATGAGAGAAAAACCAATATTGAGAGCTTGTGTGAAAGAGCCAATGAGGTTAAATCTATTTTGTTTTCGAAGCAAAATATTTGTAGACTTTTATATAAAGGAACTTGCTATCTAACGGGCGAGCTCAAACCATGTTTCTATAGTGTTTCTTTTGAGTTTTTGCAGAAGGCAAATGAGCTTATTCAACATATTGAATTGAAGTCTCCTTCCAAAGTAATGAATGAAAACATGCACAATGCCAACTTGTTCATTACGATGAAATACTCCAAGTTTGCTTCCAAATTCATCCATGGCGGCAAGCATAAAGTGTTCAAAAAGGGACATACAGATTTTGATTTGAGGACAAATCATTTTAAAGAAAGGGGGGATGATATGAATTCAACTACCAACTTATTGTATTCACATGAAGGAGCAATTACAAGAAGAAGGAAAAGAAGATTCCAAGAGGATTATAAAAATTACCATGGAAAATTTTTAATAAAGAAATTTCTAGATTTCTTACTGTGGGATTTGTTTTTATTTCAATTCTTTCCAACCATGCTCATAATTGCAAGGGACCTTCTAGAAGAGTTGGTTGAGTCTATTTAAAGCATATCTGCCCTTTTGTCTAGCATTCAAGCCATGCAATTGAGTTTTGGTTTCCTAGGCCTTATATTTCTACAAAATGGATTTAGTAGCTTTTTTAGTCCTTTTGTATTTCAAGGCATGCACGAATTTTTGGCCTTTAAAATGGCTTGTAATTCATCATTTTGGACAGATTTTTTGGAATGAAAAACTTGTGTTTTCTTAGACCCCATTTGGTGTTGTCTTTCTTTCAAATCTTGCTTTAGGTTTGAAGTTAAATCAATTCATTGGATTAGTCTTGATCAAACTAATTCTGGAGTGAGTTGTCTTAGGATCTAAGGAGTGATCATTTTAGATTTTGAGTGTGATCTAAGTTAGCTATCATGGTGAGTTTTTCCAAGGATCCTAGAAGGACCTCTAGCTTTGTAAAATTCAAGCAAGGATCGGCGCTTATCATTTGGTATCAGAGCATTTGGTCAACATTCCTTGGCCGACTCTAAAGGTAAACAATCTTTTCAACATGTCACGTAATGAAGAAAAGGCAACAAATGTACCGGGTTTTAGTACCGTTCTTGAAGCTCTTGAAGATATGTTGGAAATGATGAGAGAAGATATGGAAGAAAGAAGAGCACATCGCAAAAGGATGTCTTCAAGGTACACTCATCCAAAACCAATTTCAAATACTCAATTGTCTTTGGAAGATGATAATTCATGTGATCAAATTCAGCCTACGGTTAAAGTAGAAAGTGGAAAAGTTGAAAATGAAATGCTTTATGGTTTAGTTGCAACACATGCTAATGAGGTTAGTAGGGAATTAGATTGTAAGTTCTTATTTTCTTGTATCCCTTCTACTATTGTAAAACCTACTCTTAATGATGTACATATATCAGTGTGTGAGTTATGGGAAAAGGCACAAAAAGGCCACGACAAAAGCAAATGAATTTATGGAAAAAGAATCTTGTGAGAAAGTGAGTGTGAGAGATAAGCATGAGATTAGTTTATGGCCTATACAAAAAAATGAGAGAAAAACCAATATTGAGAGCTTGTGTGAAAGAGCCAATGAGGTTAAATCTATTTTGTTTTCGAAGCAAAATATTTGTAGACTTTTATATAAAGGAACTTGTTATCTAACGGGCGAGCTCCAACCATGTTTCTATAGTGTTTCTTTAGAGTTTTTGCAGAAGGCAAAAGAGCTTATTTAACATATTGAATTGAAGTCTCCTTCCAAAGTAATGAATGAAAACATGCACAATGCCAACTTGTTCATTACGATGAAATACTCCAAATTTGCTTCCAAATTCATCCATGGCGGCAAGCATAAAGTGTTCAAAAAGGGACATACAAATTTTGATTTGAGGACAAATCATTTTAAAGAAAGGGGGGATGATATGAATTCAACTACCAACTTGAAGGAGCAATTACAAGAAGAAGGAAAAGAAGATTCCAAGAGGATTATAAAAATTACCATGGAAAAGTTTTAATAAAGAAATTTCTAGATTTCTTACTGTGGGATTTGTTTTTATTTCAATTCTTTCCAACCATGCTCATAATTGCAAGGGACCTTCTAGAAGAGTTGGTTGAGTCTATTTAAAGCATATCTGCCCTTTTGTCTAGCATTTAAGCCATGCAATTGAGTTTTGGTTTCCTAGGCCTTATATTTCTACAAAATGCATTTAGTAGCTTTTTTAGTCCTTTTGTATTTCAAGGCATGCACGAATTTTTTGCCTTTAAAATGGCTTGTAATTCATCATTTTGGACAGATTTTTTGGAATGAAAAACTTGTGTTTTCTTAGACCCCATTTGGTGTTGTCTTTCTTTCAAATCTTGCTTTAGGTTTGAAGTTAAATCAATTCATTGGATTAGTCTTGATCAAACTAATTCTGGAGTGAGTTGTCTTAGGATCTAAGGAGTGACCATTTTAGATTTTGAGTGTGATCTAAGTTAGCTATCATGGTGAGTTTTTCCAAGGATCCTAGAAGGACCTCTAGCTTTGTAAAATTCAAGCAAGGATCGGCGCTTATCATTTGGTATCAGAGCATTTGGTCAACATTCCTTGGCCGACTCTAAAGGTAAACAATCTTTTCAACATGTCACGTAATGAAGAAAAGGCAACAAATGTACCGGGTTTTAGTACCGTTCTTGAAGCTCTTGAAGATATGTTGGAAATGATGAGAGAAGATATGGAAGAAAGAAGAGCACATCGCAAAAGGATGTCTTCAAGGTACACTCATCCAAAACCAATTTCAAATACTCAATTGTCTTTGGAAGATGATAATTCATGTGATCAAATTCAGCCTACGGTTAAAGTAGAAAGTGGAAAAGTTGAAAATGAAATGCTTTATGGTTTAGTTGCAACACATGCTAATGAGGTTAGTAGGGAATTAGATTGTAACTTCTTATTTTCTTGTATCCCTTCTACTATTGTAAAACCTACTCTTAATGATGTACACATATGAGTGTGTGAGTTATGGGAAAAGGCACAAAAAGGCCACGACAAAAGCAAATGAATTTATGGAAAAAGAATCTTGTGAGAAAGTGAGTGTGAGAGATAAGCATGAGATTAGTTTATGGCCTATACAAAAAAATGAGAGAAAAACCAATATTGAGAGCTTGTGTGAAAGAGCCAATGAGGTTAAATCTATTTTGTTTTCGAAGCAAAATATTTGTAGACTTTTATATAAAGGAACTTGCTATCTAACGGGCGAGCTCAAACCATGTTTCTATAGTATTTCTTTTGAGTTTTTGCAGAAGGCAAATGAGCTTATTCAACATATTGAATTGAAGTCTCCTTCCAAAGTAATGAATGAAAACATGCACAATGCCAACTTGTTCATTACGATGAAATACTCCAAATTTGCTTCCAAATTCATCCATGGCGGCAAGCATAAAGTGTTCAAAAAGAGACATACAGATTTTGATTTGAGGACAAATCATTTTAAAGAAAGGGGGGATGATATGAATTCAACTACCAACTTGAAGGAGCAATTTCAAGAAGAAGGAAAAGAAGATTCCAAGAGGATTATAAAAATTACCATGGACAATTTTTAATAAAGAAATTTCTAGATTTCTTACTGTGGGATTTGTTTTTATTTCAGTTCTTTCCAACCATGCTCATAATTGCAAGGGACCTTCTAGAAGAGTTGGTTGAGTCTATTTAAAGCATATCTGCCCTTTTGTCTAGCATTTAAGCCATGCAATTGAGTTTTGGTTTCCTAGGCCTTATATTTCTACAAAATGCATTTAATAGCTTTTTTAGTCCTTTTGTATTTCAAGGCATGCACGAATTTTTGGCCTTTAAAATGGCTTGTAATTCATCATTTTGGACAGATTGTTTGGAATGAAAAACTTGTGTTTTCTTAAACCCCATTTGGTGTTGTCTTTCTTTCAAATCTTGCTTTAGGTTTGAAGTTAAATCAATTCATTGGATTAGTCTTGATCAAACTAATTCTGGAGTGAGTTGTCTTAGGATCTAAGGAGTGACCATTTTAGATTTTGAGTGTGATCTAAGTTAGCTATCATGGTGAGTTTTTCCAAGGATCCTAGAAGGACCTCTAGCTTTGTAAAATTCAAGCAAGGATCGGCGCTTATCATTTGGCTTCAGAGCATTTGGTCAACATTCCTTGGCCGACTCTAAAGGTAAACAATCTTTTCAACATGTCACGTAATGAAGAAAAGGCAACAAATGTACCGGGTTTTAGTACCGTTCTTGAAGCTCTTAAAGATATGTTTGAAATGATGAGAGAAGATATGGAAGAAAGAAGAGAACATCGCAAAAGGATGTCTTCAAGGTACACTCATCCAAAACCAATTTTAAATACTCAATTGTCTTTGGAAGATGATAATTCATGTGATCAAATTCAGCCTACGGTTAAAGTAGAAAGTGGAAAAGTTGAAAATGAAATGCTTTATGGTTTAGTTGCAACACATGCTAATGAGGTTAGTAGGGAATTGGATTGTAACTTCTTATTTTCTTGTATCCCTTCTACTATTGTAAAACCTACTCTTAATGATGTACATATATCAGTGTGTGAGTTATGGGAAAAGGCACAAAAAGGCCACGACAAAAGCAAATGAATTTATGGAAAAAGAATCTTGTGAGAAAGTGAGTGTGAGAGATAAGCATGAGATTAGTTTATGGCCTATACAAAAAAATGAGAGAAAAACCAATATTGAGAGCTTGTGTGAAAGAGCCAATGAGGTTAAATCTATTTTGTTTTCGAAGCAAAATATTTGTAGACTTTTATATAAAGGAACTTGCTATCTAACGGGCGAGCTCAAACCATGTTTCTATAGTGTTTCTTTTTAGTTTTTGCAGAAGGCAAATGAGCTTATTCAACATATTGAATTGAAGTCTCCTTCCAAAGTAATGAATGAAAACATGCACAATGCCAACTTGTTCATTACGATGAAATACTCCAAGTTTGCTTCCAAATTCATCCATGGCGGCAAGCATAAAGTGTTCAAAAAGGGACATACAGATTTTGATTTGAGGACAAATCATTTTAAAGAAAGGGGGGGTGATATGAATTCAACTACCAACTTGAAGGAGCAATTACAAGAAGAAGGAAAAGAAGATTCCAAGAGGATTATAAAAATTACCATGGAAAATTTTTAATAAAGAAATTTCTAGATTTCTTACTGTGGGATTTGTTTTTATTTCAATTCTTTCCAACCATGCTCATAATTGCAAGGGACCTTCTAGAAGAGTTGGTTGAGTCTATTTAAAGCATATCTGCCCTTTTGTCTAGCATTTAAGCCATGCAATTGAGTTTTGGTTTCCTAGGCCTTATATTTCTACAAAATGCATTTAGTAGCTTTTTTAGTCCTTTTGTATTTCAAGGCATGCACGAATTTTTGGCCTTTAAAATGGCTTGTAATTCATCATTTTGGACAAATTTTTTGGAATGAAAAACTTGTGTTTTCTTAAACCCCATTTGGTGTTGTCTTTCTTTCAAATCTTGCTTTAGGTTTGAAGTTAAATCAATTCATTGGATTAGTCTTGATCAAACTAATTCTGGAGTGAGTTGTCTTAGGATCTAAGGAGTGACCATTTTAGATTTTGAGTGTGATCTAAGTTAGCTATCATGGTGAGTTTTTCCAAGGATCCTAGAAGGACCTCTAGCTTTGTAAAATTCAAGCAAGGATCGGCGCTAATCATTTGGTATCATAGCATTTGGTCAACATTCCTTGGCCGACTCTAAAGGTAAACAATCTTTTCAACATGTCACGTAAAAAAGAAAAGGCAACAAATGTACCGGGTTTTAGTACCGTTCTTGAAGCTCTTGAAGATATGTTGGAAATGATGAGAGAAGATATGGAAGAAAGAAGAGCACATCGCAAAAGGATGTCTTCAAGGTACACTCGTCCAAAACCAATTTCAAATACTCAATTGTCTTTGGAAGATGATAATTCATGTGATCAAATTCAGCCTACGGTTAAAGTAGAAAGTGGAAAAGTTGAAAATGAAATGCTTTATGGTTTAGTTGCAACACATGCTAATGAGGTTAGTAGGGAATTAGATTGTAAGTTCTTATTTTCTTGTATCCCTTCTACTATTGTAAAACCTACTCTTAATGATGTACATATATCAGTGTGTGAGTTATGGGAAAAGGCACAAAAAGGCCACGACAAAAGCAAATGAATTTATGGAAAAAGAATCTTGTGAAAAAGTGAGTGTGAGAGATAAGCATGAGATTAGTTTATGGCCTATACAAAAAAATGAGAGAAAAACCAATATTGAGAGCTTGTGTGAAAGAGCCAATGAGGTTAAATCTATTTTGTTTTCGAAGCAAAATATTTGTAGACTTTCATATAAAGGAACTTGCTATCTAACGGGCGAGCTCAAACCATGTTTCTATAGTGTTTCTTTTCAGTTTTTGCAGAAGGCAAATGAGCTTATTCAACATATTGAATTGAAGTCTCCTTCCAAAGTAATGAATGAAAACATGCACAATGCCAACTTGTTCATTACGATGAAATACTCCAAATTTGCTTCCAAATTCATCAATGGCGGCAAGCATAAAGTGTTCAAAAAGTGACATACAAATTTTGATTTGAGGACAAATCATTTTAAAGAAAGGGGGGATGATATGAATTCAACTACCAACTTGAAGGAGCAATTACAAGAAGAAGGAAAAGAAGATTCCAAGAGGATTATAAAAATTACCATGGAAAATTTTTAATAAAGAAATTTCCAGATTTCTTACTGTGGGATTTGTTTTTATTTCAATTATTTCCAACCATGCTCATAATTGCAAGGGACCTTCTAGAAGAGTTGGTTGAGTCTATTTAAAGCATATCTGCCCTTTTGTCTAGCATTTAAGCCATGCAATTGAGTTTTGGTTTCCTAGGCCTTATATTTCTACAAAATGCATTTAATAGCTTTTTTAGTCCTTTTGTATTTCAAGGCATGCACGAATTTTTGGCCTTTAAAATGGCTTGTAATTCATCATTTTGGACAGATTGTTTGGAATGAAAAACTTGTGTTTTCTTAGACCCCATTTGGTGTTGTCTTTCTTTCAAATCTTGCTTTAGGTTTGAAGTTAAATCAATTCATTGGATTAGTCTTGATCAAACTAATTCTGGAGTGAGTTGTCTTAGGATCTAAGGAGTGACCATTTTAGATTTTGAGTGTGATCTAAGTTAGCTATCATGGTGAGTTTTTCCAAGGATCCTAGAAGGACCTCTAGCTTTGTAAAATTCAAGCAAGGATCGGCGCTTATCATTTGGCTTCAGAGCATTTGGTCAACATTCCTTGGCCGACTCTAAAGGTAAACAATCTTTTCAACATGTCACGTAATGAAGAAAAGGCAACAAATGTACCGGGTTTTAGTACCGTTCTTGAAGCTCTTGAAGATATGTTGGAAATGATGAGAGAAGATATGGAAGAAAGAAGAGCACATCGCAAAAGGATGTCTTCAAGGTACACTCATCCAAAACCAATTTCAAATACTCAATTGTCTTTGGAAGATGATAATTCATGTGATCAAATTCAGCCTACGGTTAAAGTAGAAAGTGGAAAAGTTGAAAATGAAATGCTTTATGGTTTAGTTGCAACACATGCTAATGAGGTTAGTAGGGAATTAGATTGTAAGTTCTTATTTTCTTGTATCCCTTCTACTATTGTAAAACCAACTCTTAATGATGTACATATATCAGTGTGTGAGTTATGGGAAATGGCACAAAAAGGCCACGACAAAAGCAAATGAATTTATGGAAAAAGAATCTTGTGAGAAAGTGAGTGTGAGAGATAAGCATGAGATTAGTTTATGGCCTATACAAAAAAATGAGAGAAAAACCAATATTGAGAGCTTGTGTGAAAGAGCCAATGAGGTTAAATCTATTTTGTTTTCGAAGCAAAATATTTGTAGACTTTTATATAAAGGAACTTGCTATCTAACGGGCGAGCTCAAACCATGTTTCTATAGTGTTTCTTTTGAGTTTTTGCAGAAGGCAAATGAGCTTATTCAACATATTGAATTGAAGTCTCCTTCCAAAGTAATGAATGAAAACATGCACAATGCCAACTTGTTCATTACGATGAAATACTCCAAATTTGCTTCCAAATTCATCAATGGCGGCAAGCATAAAGTGTTCAAAAAGGGACATACAGATTTTGATTTGAGGACAAATCATTTTAAAGAAAGGGGGGATGATATGAATTCAACTACCAACTTGAAGGAGCAATTACAAGAAGAAGGAAAAGAAGATTCCAAGAGGATTATAAAAATTACCATGGAAAATTTTTAATAAAGAAATTTATAGATTTCTTACTGTGGGATTTGTTTTTATTTCAATTATTTCCAACCATGCTCATAATTGCAAGGGACCTTCTAGAAGAGTTGGTTGAGTCTATTTAAAGCATATCTGCCCTTTTGTCTAGCATTTAAGCCATGCAATTGAGTTTTGGTTTCTTAGGCCTTATATTTCTACAAAATGCATTTAATAGCTTTTTTAGTCCTTTTGTATTTCAAGGCATGCACGAATTTTTGGCCTTTAAAATGGCTTGTAATTCATCATTTTGGACAGATTTTTTGGAATGAAAAACTTGTGTTTTCTTAGACCCCATTTGGTGTTGTCTTTCTTTCAAATCTTGCTTTAGGTTTGAAGTTAAATCAATTCATTGGATTAGTCTTGATCAAACTAATTCTGGAGTGAGTTGTCTTAGGATCTAAGGAGTGACCATTTTAGATTTTGAGTGTGATCTAAGTTAGCTATCATGGTGAGTTTTTCCAAGGATCCTAGAAGGACCTCTAGCTTTGTAAAATTCAAGCAAGGATCGGCGCTTATCATTTGGTATCAGAGCATTTGGTCAACATTCCTTGGCCGACTCTAAAGGTAAACAATCTTTTCAACATGTCACGTAATGAAGAAAAGGCAACAAATGTACCGGGTTTTAGTACCGTTTCTTGAAGCTCTTGAAGATATGTTGGAAATGATGAGAGAAGATATGGAAGAAAGAAGAGCACATCGCAAAAAGGATGTCTTCAAGGTACACACTCATCCAAAACCAATTTCAAATACTCAATTGTCTTTGGAAGATGATAATTCATGTGATCAAATTCAGCCTACGGTTAAAGTAGAAAGTGGAAAAGTTGAAAATGAAATGCTTTATGGTTTAGTTGCAACACATGCTAATGAGGTTAGTAGGGAATTAGAGTGTAAGTTCTTATTTTCTTGTATCCCTTCTACTATTGTAAAACCTACTCTTAATGATGTACATATATGAGTGTGTGAGTTATGGGAAAAGGCACAAAAAGGCCACGACAAAAGCAAATGAATTTATGGAAAAAGAATCTTGTGAGAAAGTGAGTGTGAGAGATAAGCATGAGATTAGTTTATGGCCTATACAAAAAAATGAGAGAAAAACCAATATTGAGAGCTTGTGTGAAAGAGCCAATGAGGTTAAATCTATTTTGTTTTCGAAGCAAAATATTTGTAGACTTTTATATAAAGGAACTTGCTATCTAACGGGCGAGCTCAAACCATGTTTCTATAGTGTTTCTTTTGAGTTTTTGCAGAAGGCAAATGAGCTTATTCAACATATTGAATTGAAGTCTCCTTCCAAAGTAATGAATGAAAACATGCACAATGCCAACTTGTTCATTACGATGAAATACTCCAAATTTGCTTCCAAATTCATCCATGGCGGCAAGCATAAAGTGTTAAAAAAGGGACATACAGATTTTGATTTGAGGACAAATAATTTTAAAGAAAGGGGGGATGATATGAATTCAACTACCAACTTGAAGGAGCAATTACAAGAAGAAGGAAAAGAAGATTCCAAGAGGATTATAAAAATTACCATGGAAAATTTTTAATAAAGAAATTTCTAGATTTCTTCTTCAGGATTTGTTTTTATTTCAATTCTTTCCAACCATGCTCATAATTGCAAGGGACCTTCTAGAAGAGTTGGTTGAGTCTATTTAAAGCATATCTGCCCTTTTGTCTAGCATTTAAGCCATGCAATTGAGTTTTGGTTTCCTTGGCCTTATATTTCTACAAAATGCATTTAGTAGCTTTTTTAGTCCTTTTGTATGTCAAGGCATGCACGAATTTTTGGCCTTTAAAATGGCTTGTAATTCATCATTTTGGACAGATTTTTTGGAATGAAAAACTTGTGTTTTCTTAGACCCCATTTGGTGTTGTCTTTCTTTCAAATCTTGCTTTAGGTTTGAAGTTAAATCAATTCATTGGATTAGTCTTGATCAAACTAATTCTGGAGTGAGTTGTCTTAGGATCTAAGGAGTGACCATTTTAGATTTTGAGTGTGATCTAAGTTAGCTATCATGGTGAGTTTTTCCAAGGATCCTAGAAGGACCTCTAGCTTTGTAAAACTCAAGCAAGGATCGGCGCTTATCATTTGGTATCAGAGCATTTGGTCAACATTCCTTGGCCGACTCTAAAGGTAAACAATCTTTTCAACATGTCACGTAATGAAGAAAAGGCAACAAATGTACCGGGTTTTAGTACCGTTCTTGAAGCTCTTGAAGAAATGTTGGAAATGATGAGAGAAGATATGGAAGAAAGAAGAGCACATCGCAAAAGGATGTCTTCAAGGTACACTCATCCAAAACCAATTTCAAATACTCAATTGTCTTTGGAAGATGATAATTCATGTGATCAAATTCAGCCTACGGTTAAAGTAGAAAGTGGAAAAGTTGAAAATGAAATGCTTTATTGTTTAGTTGCAACACATGCTAATGAGGTTAGTAGGGAATTAGATTGTAAGTTCTTATTTTCTTGTATCCCTTCTATTATTGTAAAACCTACTCTTAATGATGTACATATATCAGTGTGTGAGTTATGGGAAAAGGCACAAAAAGGACACGACAAAAGCAAATGAATTTAGGGAAAAAGAATCTTGTGATAAAGTGAGTGTGAGAGATAAGCATGAGATTAGTTTATGGCCTATACAAAAAAATGAGAGAAAAACCAATATTGAGAGCTTGTGTGAAAGAGCCAATGAGGTTAAATCTATTTTGTTTTCGAAGCAAAATATTTGTAGACTTTTATATAAAGGAACTTGCTATCTAACGGGCGAGCTCAAACCATGTTTTTATAGTGTTTCTTTTGAGTTTTTGCAGAAGGCAAATGAGCTTATTCAACATATTGAATTGAAGTCTCCTTCCAAAGTAATGAATGAAAACATGCACAATGCCAACTTGTTCATTACGATGAAATACTCCAAATTTGCTTCCAAATTCATCCATGGCGGCAAGCATAAAGTGTTCAAAAAGGGACATACAGATTTTGATTTGAGGACAAATCATTTTAAAGAAAGGGGGGATGATATGAATTCAACTACCAACTTGAAGGAGCAATTACAAGAAGAAGGAAAAGAAGATTCCAAGAGGATTATAAAAATTACCATGGAAAATTTTTAATAAAGAAATTTCTAGATTTCTTATTGTGGGATTTGTTTTTATTTCAATTCTTACCAACCATGCTCATAATTGCAAGGGGCCTTCTAGAAGAGTTGGTTGAGTCTATTTAATGCATATCTGCCCTTTTGTCTAGCATTTAAGCCATGCAATTGAGTTTTGGTTTCCTAGGCCTTATATTTCTACAAAATGCATTTAGTAGCTTTTTTAGTCTTTTTGTATTTGAAGGCATGCACTAATTTTTGGCCTTTAAAATGGCTTGTAATTCATCATTTTGGACATATTTTTTGGAATGAAAAACTTGTGTTTTCTTACACCCCATTTGGTGTTGTCTTTCTTTCAAATCTTGCTTTAGGTTTGAAGTTAAATCAATTCATTGGATTTGTCTTGATCAAACTAATTCTGGAGTGAGTTGTCTTAGGATCTAAGAGTGACCATTTTAGATTTTGAGTGTGATCTAAGTTAGCTATCATTGTGAGTTTTCCCAAGGCTGCTAGAAGGACCTCTAGCTTTGTAAAATTCAAGCAAGGATCGGCGCTTATCATTTGGTATCAGAGCATTTGGTCAACATTCCTTGGCCGACTCTAAAGGTAAACAATCTTTTCAACATGTCACGTAATGAAGAAAAGGCAACAAATGTACCGGGTTTTAGTACCGTTCTTGAAGCTCTTGAAGATATGTTGGAAATGATGAGAGAAGATATGGAAGAAAGAAGAGCACATCGCAAAAGGATGCCTTCAAGGTACACTCATCCAAAACCAATTTCAAATACTCAATTGTCTTTGGAAGATGATAATTCATGTGATCAAATTCAGCCTACGGTTAAAGTAGAAAGTGGAAAAGTTGAAAATGAAATGCTTTACGGTTTAGTTGCAACACGTGCTAATGAGGTTAGTAGGGAATTAGATTGTAAGTTCTTATTTTCTTGTATCACTTCTACTATTGTAAAACCTACTCTTAATGATGTACATATTGATGTGTGTGAGTTATGGGAAAAGGCACAAAAGGCCACGACAAAAGCAAATGAATTATGGAAAAAGAATCTTGTGAGAAAGTGAGTGTGAGAGATAAGCATGAGATTAGTTTATGGCCTATACAAAAAAATAAGAGAACAACCAATATTGAGAGCTTGTGTGAAAGAGCCAATGGGGTTAAATCTATTTTGTTTTCGAAGCAAAATATTTGTAGACTTTTAAATAAAGGAACTTGCTATCTAACGGGTGAGCTCAAACCATGTTTCTATAGTGTTTCTTTTGAGTTTTTTGCAGAAGGCAAAACAGCTTATTCAACATATTGAATTGAAGTCTCCTTCCAAAGTAATGAATGAAAACATGCACAATGCCAACTTGTTCATTACGATGACATACTCCAAATTTGCTTCCAAATTCATCCATGGCAGCAAGCATAAAGTGTTCAAAAACGGACGTAAAGATTTTGATTTGAGGACAAATCATTTTAAAGAAATGGGGGATGATATGAATTCAACTACCAACTTGAAGGAGCAATTACAAGAAGAAGGAAAAGAAGATTCCAAGAGGATTATAAAAATTACCATGGAAAATTTTTAATAAAGAAATTTCTAGATTTCTTATTGTGGGATTTGTTTTTATTTCAATTCTTTCCAACCATGCTCATAATTGCAAGGGACCTTCTAGAAGAGTTGGTTGAGTCTATTTAAAGCATATCTGCCCTTTTGACTAGCATTTAAGCCATGCAATTGAGTTTTGGTTTCCTAGGCCTTATATTTCTACAAAATGCATTTAGTAGCTTTTTTAGTCCTTTTGTATTTCAAGGCATGCACGAATTTTTGGCCTTTAAAATGGCTTGTAATTCATCATTTTGGACAGATTTTTTGGAATGAAAAACTTGTGTTTTCTTAGACCCCATTTGGTGTTGTCTTTCTTTCAAATCTTGCTTTATGTTTGAAGTTAAATCAATTCATTGGATTAGTCTTGATCAAACTAATTCTGGAGTGAGTTGTCTTAGGATCTAAGAGTGACCATTTTAGATTTTGAGTGTGATCTAAGTTAGCTATCATTGTGAGTTTTCCCAAGGATCCTAGAAGGACCTCTAGCTTGGTAAAATTCAAGCAAGGATCGGCGCTTATCATCTGGTATCAGAGCATTTGGTCAACATTCCTTGGCCGACTCTAAAGGTAAACAATCTTTTCAACATGTCACGTAATGAAGAAAAGGCAACAAATGTACCGGGTTTTAGTACCGTTCTTGAAGCTCTTGAAGATATGTTGGAAATGATGAGAGAAGATATGGAAGAAAGAAGAGCACATCGCAAAAGGATGCCTTCAAGGTACACTCATCCAAAACCAATTTCAAATACTCAATTGTCTTTGGAAGATGATAATTCATGTGATCAAATTCAGCCTACGGTTAAAGTAGAAAGTAGAAAAGATGAAAATGAAATGCTTTATGGTTTAGTTGCAACACATGCTAATGAGGTTAGTAGGGAATTAGATTGTAAGTTCTTATTTTCTTGTATCCCTTCTACTATTGTAAAACCTACTCTTAATGATGTACATATTGATGTGTGTGAGTTATGGGAAATGGCACAAAAGGCCACGACAAAAGCAAATGAATTTATGGAAAAAGAATCTTGTGAGAAAGTGAGTGTGAGAGATAAGCATGAGATTAGTTTATGGCCTAAACAAAAAAATGAGAGAACAACCAATATTGAGAGCTTGTGTGATAGAGCCAATGAGGTTAAATCTATTTTGTTTTCGAAGCAAAATATTTGTAGACTTTTAAATAAAGGAACTTGCTATCTAACGGGCGAGCTTATACCATGTTTCTATAGTGTTTCTTTTGAGTTTTTGCAGAAGGCAAATGAGCTTATTCAACATATTGAATTGAAGTCTCCTTCCAAAGTAATGAATGAAAACATGCACAATGCCAACTTGTTCATTACGATGACATACTCCAAATTTGCTTCCAAATTCATCCATGGCAGCAAGCATAAAGTGTTCAAAAACGGATATAAAGATTTTGATTTGAGGACAAATCATTTTAAAGAAAGGGGGGATGATATGAATTCAACTACCAACTTGAAGGAGCAATTAGAAGAAGAAGGAAAAGAAGATTCCAAGAGGATTATAAAAATTACCATGGAAAATTTTTAATAAAGAAATTTCTAGATTTCTTATTGTGGGATTTGTTTTTATTTCAATTCTTTCCAACCATGCTCATAATTGCAAGGGACCTTCTAGAAGAGTTGGTTGAGTCTATTTAAAGCATATCTGCCCTTTTGTCTAGCATTTAAGCCATGCAATTGAGTTTTGGTTTCCTAGGCCTTATATTTCTACAAAATGCATTTACTAGCTTTTTTAGTCCTTTTGTATTTCAAGGCATGCACGAATTTTTGGCCTTTAAAATGGCTTGTAATTCATCATTTTGGACAGATTTTTTGGAATGAAAAACTTGTGTTTTCTTACACCCCATTTGGTGTTGTCTTTCTTTCAAATCTTGCTTTAGGTTTGAAGTTAAATCAATTCATTGGATTTGTCTTGATCAAACTAATTCTGGAGTGAGTTGTCTTAGTATCTAAGAGTGACCATTTTAGATTTTGAGTGTGATCTAAGTTAGCTATAATTGTGAGTTTTCCCAAGGATCCTAGAAGGACCTTTAGCTTTGTAAAATTCAAGCAAGGATCGGCGCTTATCATTTGGTATCAGAGCATTTGGTCAACATTCCTTGGCCGACTCTAAAGGTAAACAATCTTTTCAACATGTCACGTAATGAAGAAAAGGCAACAAATGTACTGGGTTTTAGTACCGTTCTTGAAGCTCTTGAAGATATGTTGGAAATGATGCGAGAAGATATGGAAGAAAGAAGAGCACATCCCAAAAGGATGCCTTCAAGGTACACTCATCCAAAACCAATTTCAAATACTCAATTGTCTTTGGAAGATGATAATTCATGTGATCAAATTCAGCCTACGGTTAAAGTAGAAAGTGGAAAAGTTGAAAATGAAATGCTTTATGGTTTAGTTGCAACACATGCTAATGAGGTTAGTAGGGAATTAGATTGTAAGTTCTTTTTTTCTTGCATCCCTTCTACTATTGTAAAACCTACTCTTAATGATGTACATATTGATGTGTGTGAGTTATGGGAAAAGGCACAAAAGGCCACGACAAAAGCAAATGAATTTATGGAAAAAGAATCTCGTGAGAAAGTGAGTGTGAGAGATAAGCATGAGATTAGTTTATGGCCCATACAAAAAAATGAGAGAACAACCAATATTGAGAGCTTGTGTGAAAGAGCCAATGAGGTTAAATCTATTTTGTTTTCGAAGCAAAATATTTGTAGACTTTTAAATAAAGGAACTTGCTATCTAACGGGCGAACTCAAACCATGTTTCTATAGTGTTTCTTTTGAGTTTTTTGCAGAAGGCAAATGAGCTTATTCAACATATTGAATTGAAGTCTCCTTCCAAAGTAATGAATGAAAACAAGCACAATGCCAACTTGTTCATTACGATGACATACACCAAATTTGCTTCCAAATTCATCCATGGCAGCAAGCATAAAGTGTTCAAAAACGGACATAAAGATTTTGATTTGAGGACAAATCATTTTAAAGAAAGGGGGGATGATATGAATTCAACTACCAACTTGAAGGAGCAATTACAAGAAGAAGGAAAAGAAGATTCCAAGAGGATTATAAAAATTACCATGGAAAATTTTTAATAAAGAAATTTCTAAATTTCTTATTGTGGGATTTGTTTTTATTTCAATTCTTTCCAACCATGCTCATAATTGCAAGGGACCTTCTAGAAGAGTTGGTTGAGTCTATTTAAAGCATATCTGCCCTTTTGTCTAGCATTTAAGCCATGTAATTAAGTTTTGGTTTCCTAGGCCTTATATTTCTACAAAATGCATTTAGTAGCTTTTTTAGTCCTTTTGTATTTCAAGGCATGCACGAATTTTTTGCCTTTAAAATGGCTTGTAATTCATCATTTTGGACAGATTTTTTGGAATGAAAAACTTGTGTTTTCTTAGACCCCATTTGGTGTTGTCTTTCTTTCAAATCTTGTTTTAGGTTTGAAGTTAAATCAATTCATTGGATAAGTCTTGATCAAACTAATTCTGGAGTGAGTTGTCTTAGGATCTAAGATTGACCATTTTAGATTTTGAGTGTGATCTAAGTTAGCTATCATTGTGAGTTTTCCCAAGGATCCTAGAAGGACCTCTAGCTTTGTAAAATTCAAGCAAGGATCGGCGCTTATCATTTGGTATCAGAGCATTTGGTCAACATTCCTTGGCCGACTCTAAAGGTAAACAATCTTTTCAACATGTCACGTAATGAAGAAAAGGCAACAAATGTACCGGGTTTTAGTACCGTTCTTGAAGCTCTTGAAGATATGTTGGAAATGATGAGAGAAGATATGGAAGAAAGAAGAGCACATCGCAAAAGGATGTCTTCAAGGTACACTCATCCAAAACCAATTTCAAATACTCAATTGTCTTTGAAAGATGATAATTCATGTGATCAAATTCAGCCTACGGTTAAAGTAGAAAGTGGAAAAGTTGAAAATGAAATGCTTTATGGTTTAGTTGCAACACATGCTAATGAGGTTAGTAGGGAATTAGATTGTAAGTTCTTATTTTCTTGTATCCCTTCTACTATTGTAAAACCTACTCTTAATGATGTACATATTGATGTGTGTGAGTTATGGGAAAAGGCACAAAAGGCCACGACAAAAGCAAATGAATTTATGGAAAAAGAATCTTGTGAGAAAGTGAGTGTGAGAGATAAGCATGAGATTAGTTTATGGGCCATACAAAAAAATGAGAGAAAAACCAATATTGAGAGCTTGTGTGAAAGAGCCAATGGGGTTAAATCTATTTTGTTTTCGAAGCAAAATATTTGTAGACTTTTATATAAAGGAACTTGCTATATAACGGGCGAGGTCAAACCATGTTTCTATAGTGTTTCTTTTGAGTTTTTGCTTAAGGCAAATGAGCTTATTCAACATATTGAATTGAAGTCTCCTTCCAAAGTAATGAATGAAAACATGCACAATGCCAACTTGTTCATTACGATGACATACTCCAAATTTGCTTCCAAATTCATCCATGGCATTAAGCATAAAGTGTTCAAAAAGGGACATAAAGATTTTGATTTGAGCACAAATCATTTTAAAGAAAGGGGGGATGATATGAATTCAACTACCAACTTGAAGGAGCAATTACAAGAAGAAGGAAAAGAAGATTCCAAGAGGATTATAAAAATTACCATGGAAAATTTTTAATAAAGAAATTTCTAGATTTCTTATTGTGGGATTTGTTTTTATTTCAATTCTTTCCAACCATGCTCATAATTGCAAGGGACCTTCTAGAAGAGTTGGTTGAGTCTATTTAAAGCATATCTGCCCTTTTGTCTAGCATTTAAGCCATGCAATTGAGTTTTGGTTTCCTAGGCCTTATTTTCTACAAAATGCATCTAGTAACTTTTTTAGTCCTTTTGTATTTCAAGGCATGCACGAATTTTTGGACTTTAAAATGGCTTGTAATTCATCATTATGGACAGATTTATTGGAATGAAAAACTTGTGTTTTCTTACACCCCATTTGGTGTTGTCTTTCTTTCAAATCTTGCTTTAGGTTTGAAGTTAAATCAATTCATTGGATTAGTCTTGATCAAACTAATTCTGGAGTGAGTTGTCTTAGGATCTAAGAGTGACCATTTTAGATTTTGAGTGTGATCTAAGTTAGCTATCATTGTGAGTTTTCCCAAGGATCCTAGAAGGACCTCTAGCTTTGTAAAATTCAAGCAAGGATCGGCGCTTATCATTTGGTATCAGAGCATTTGGTCAACATTCCTTGGCCGACTCTAAAGGTAAACAATCTTTTCAACATGTCACGTAATGAAGAAAAGGCAACAAATGTACCGGGTTTTAGTACCGTTCTTGAAGCTCTTGAAGATATGTTGGAAATTATGAGAGAAGATATGGAAGAAAGAAGAGCACATCGCAAATGGATGTCTTCAAGGTACACTCATCCAAAACCAATTTCAAATACTCAATTGTCTTTGGAAGATGATAATTCATGTGATCAAATTCAGCCTACGGTTAAAGTAGAAAGTGGAAAAGTTGAAAATGAAATGCTTTATGGTTTAGTTGCAACACATGCTAATGAGGTTTAGTAGGGAATTAGATTGTAAGTTCTTATTTTCTTGTATCCCTTCTACTATTGTAAAACCTACTCTTAATGATGTACATATTGATGTGTGTGAGTTATGGGAAAAGGCACAAAAGGCCACGACAAAAGCAAATGAATTTATGGAAAAAGAATCTGGTGAGAAAGTGTGTGTGAGAGATACGCATGAGATTAGTTTATGGCCTATACAAAAAAATGAGAGAAAAACCAATATTGAGAGCTTGTGTGAAAGAGCCAATGGGGTTAAATCTATTTTGTTTTCGAAGCAAAATATTTGTAGACTTTTATATAAAGGAACTTGTTATCTAACGGGCGAGGTCAAACCATGTTTCTATAGTGTTTCTTTTGAGTTTTTGCAGAAGGCAAATGAGCTTATTCAACATATTGAATTGAAGTCTCCTTCCAAAGTAATGAATGAAAACATGCACAATGCCAACTTGTTCATTACGATGAAATACTCCAAATTTGCTTCCAAATTCATCCATGGCGGCAAGCATAAAGTGTTCAAAAAGGACATCTGATTTTGATTTGAGGACAAATCATTTTAAAGAAAGGGGGGATGATATGAATTCAACTACCAACTTGAAGGAGCAATTACAAGAAGAAGGAAAAGAAGATTCCAAGAGGATTATAAAAATTACGATGGAAAATTTTAAATAAAGAAATTTCTAGATTTCTTAATTTGGGATTTGTTTTTATTTCAATTCTTTCCAACCATGCTCATAATTGCAAGGGACCTTCTAGAAGAGTTGGTTGAGTCTATTTAAAGCATATCTGCCCTTTTGTCTAGCATTTAAGCCATGCAATTGAGTTTTGGTTTCCTAGGACTTATATTTCTACAAAATGCATTTAGTAGCTTTTTTAGTCCTTTTGTATTTCAAGGCATGCACGAATGTTTGGCCTTTACAATGGCTTGTAATTCATCATTTTGGACAGATTTGTTGGAATGAAAAACTTGGGTTTTCTTAGACCCCATTTGGTGTTGTCTTTCTTTCAATTCTTGGTTTAGGTTTGAAGTTAAATCAATTCATTGGATTAGTCTTGATCAAACTAATTCTGGAGTGAGTTGTCTTAGTATCTAAGAGTGACCATTTTAGATTTTGAGTGTGATCTAAGTTAGCTATCATTGTGAGTTTTCCCAAGGATCCTAGAAGGACCTCTAGCTTTGTAAAATTCAAGCAAGGATCGGCGCTTATCATTTGGTATCAGAGCATTTGGTCAACATTCCTTGGCCGACTCTAAAGGTAAACAATCTTTTCAACATGTCACGTAATGAAGAAAAGGCAACAAATGTACCGGGTTTTAGTACCGTTCTTGAAGCTCTTGAAGATATGATGGAAATGATGAGAGAAGATATGGAAGAAAGAAGAGCACATCGCAAAAGGATGTCTTCAAGGTACACTCATCCAAAACCAATTTCAAATACTCAATTGTCTTTGGAAGATGATAATTCATGTGATCAAATTCAGCCTACGGTTAAAGTAGAAAGTGGAAAAGTTGAAAATGAAATGCTTTATGGTTTAGTTGCAACACATGCTAATGAGGTTAGTAGGGAATTAGATTGTAAGTTCTTATTTTCTTGTATCCCTTCTACTATTGTAAAACCTACTCTTAATGATGTACATATTGATGTGTGTGAGTTATGGGAAAAGGCACAAAAGGCCACGACAAAAGCAAATGAATTTATGGAAAAAGAATCTTGTGAGAAAGTGAGTGTGAGAGATAAGCATGAGATTAGTTTATGGCCTATACAAAAAAATGAGAGAAAAACCAATATTGAGAGCTTGTGTGAAAGAGCCAATGGGGTTAAATCTATTTTGTTTTCGAAGCAAAATATTTGTAGACTTTTATATAAAGGAACTTGCTATCTAACGGGCGAGCTCAAACCATGTTTCTATAGTGTTTCTTTTGAGTTTTTGCAGAAGGCAAATGAGCTTATTCAACATATTGAATTGAAGTCTCCTTCCAAAGTAAAGAATGAAAACATGCACAATGCCAACTTGTTCATTACGATGACATACTCCAAATTTGCTTCCAAATTCATCCATGGCAGTAAGCATAATGTGTTCAAAAAGGGACATAAAGATTTTGATTTGAGGACAAATCATTTTAAAGAAAGGGGGGATGATATGAATTCAACTACCAACTTGAAGGAGCAATTACAAGAAGAAGGAAAAGAAGATTCCAAGAGGATTATAAAAATTACGATGGAAAATTTTAAATAAAGAAATTTCTAGATTTCTTAATTTGGGATTTGTTTTTATTTCAATTCTTTCCAACCATGCTCATAATTGCAAGGGACCTTCTAGAAGAGTTGGTTGAGTCTATTTAAAGCATATCTGCCCTTTTGTCTAGCATTTAAGCCATGCAATTGAGTTTTGGTTTCCTAGGCCTTATTTTCTACAAAATGCATTTACTAGCTTTTTTAGTCCTTTTGTATTTCAAGGCATGCACGAATTTTTTGCCTTTAAAATGGCTTGTAATTCATCATTTTGGACAGATTTTTTGGAATGAAAAACTTGTGTTTTCTTAGACCCCATTTGGTGTTGTCTTTCTTTCAATCTTGCTTTAGGTTTGAAGTTAAATCAATTCATTGGATTAGTCTTGATCAAACTAATTCTGGAGTGAGTTGTCTTAGGATCTAAGAGTGACCATTTTAGATTTTGAGTGTGATCTAAGTTAGCTATCATTTTGAGTTTTTCCAAGGATCCTAGAAGGACCTCTAGCTTTGTAAAATTCAAGCAAGGATCGGCGCTTATCATTTGGTATCATAGCATTTGGTCAACATTCCTTGGCCGACTCTAAAGGTAAACAGTCTTTTCACGTAATGAAGAAAAGGCAACAAATGTACCGGGTTTTAGTACCATTCTTGAAGCTCTTGAAGATATGTTGGAAATGATGAGAGAAGATTAGCCTAGTGTATGATGACCAGGGTTAGCCTAGTGTGTGCTGCCTAGGTTTATTCAGGATTAGCCCTGTGTGTGCTGGTCCAAGGTTAGCTCAATGTGTGTTGACCATGTTTAGCTTAGAGTTAGAGACTCTCGAGTTTCTGAGGTTACCTAGTAGTCCTTTTGTTTAGTCAGCCAAGTGTGTGTTGACGCCCTGTCTAGCTATGAATGGAGACTTTTGATGTTGAGCATGTTGTTGTTTGAGCTTGTATGAAACTGCCTTTTGAGATGTTTGAATTGATTGTATGCTAGGATGCTAGACGATGAGACTTGCATATTGTACCCCGGTTAGGGGATTCTTACTGAGTGCTTTTGTACTCACCCTTTCTGTGGTTTTTCCACTAAGTAACTTGACACAACATCGAGATGGCTAGAGGAGGAGCTGGATGATCATGGGAGAGTCCGCTGCATAGTTTTCTTTTATACACAAACTTTATCATGATGAAATGTTTTAAGGAATTATTTGTAACTGTTTTTATTGTACTCTGGCCAGAGGCTGAAAACTGTTTTCTTGGTTCTAAACTTATGCACATTTGGTTTGAATTATCAATGAAGTTGGATGTTTTATTCTGTTTTAAGCTTCGTAGTTTAAAATGCATGTGTTGAGTACAGGCTATTTAGGACCATTTAGAGTCGGGTCTTTACACACTTGCTCTAACCAGAAATCACACTTGGAGAACTTGGCGTACAACTGATTTTCTCTTAAGGCTGTCAGTACCTATCTTAGATGCAAGGCATGATCCTCTCTAGTCTTAGAGTAAATCAGGATGTCGTCTATGGACATAATGACAAAGCTGTCCAAGAATGCCTTGAACACCCTGTCCATCAGTAGTGAGTATTCAGGGAAGTTACATCGGTGCGTTGCGTAGCGTTTAGAGCTTGTGATCAATCAGCATTTTTGTCGAAAGTAGCGCCGTGGTGAGGCGTTTTGAGTTTGGTAAGCGGGGATAGGTAAGCCCCAGGGTTGTAGGACCGTTTGAGAGTTGGAGCGGGTCGGGGCAGTGGCCTACCGATTGGCAATGCCGCATCTCTTTCTTTGGAGCTTTGTGTATATCTCCTCTTGGTTGAGGTAGTTTGTGGTGGATTCGTTGACGTTGTGGCTTTGAGCCTATGGAACTGAAAAAGGTTTTGAGTTTCGAGGAAGAACTGGTGGAGTTTTAACCGGAAGTTCAGTTGGTTAAGTTCAGTGGAGATTTTCCAGAGTTGTTTAGTCTTAGGACTTTCGAGGACTAAAGTCTTAAAAGGAGGGAGTATTGTAATGGCCCACATTTCCATACCAGTTTTCCATGTACATTCAGTTCTTTATTCGGTTGTCCGGTTGGGCCGTTAGGGTTATTTTCACCCTTAAGGGCATTTTGGTCATTTTTCCCTCAGGACCGGTTTTGTGGATATTCAGGATTCCAGGGCTATTTTTTTCTTTTTTCGAGACTTGATTGATTGTTGGTTGCAAGTTCCAAGAGTTTGTGTTGGTTGTTCGGAAGCTTGGTGGTAGTTTGGTTAATTATAAAATTAAAGTGTTAATGTGCCTCCGTTGGGATTTGAACCCTTGACCTGTAAGGGAATTTGGAGGTTTGGAATTAAAGGGAATTAATTCAAAGGAAATTCTTGTTGCAGCTGGGACTCGAAGGGGGAAAGCCCAGGGAAGGAATTGCTTAACCTATTTAGGAAAAGAAGAAGGAATCGTATTTGGTCTTCCCCTTGCCGCTCGTATCTTCACTCTTCTCCTTCTTCTTGCCGATTCCCAACTTCCCATCATCTTCTTACCAATACATCAAGAAGCCAAGATCAAGAATTCGTGAGCCGAGAGACCACCATTGTTCCTCTTCTTGATGCCGCACTTTACCTAGCCGAGGAGCACCTTGAAGCAAACAGCCGAGCCAAGTTTTGCGAAGGTAGGTTCCTTCCTCTAGCCGAGGGCTTTAGCTTGCTGGTTGGTTGTTTTCTAATCTAGCTTTCTTGTTGTTCTTGCAAGCCCTAACTAAGATCTTTCCTTGCTGCCGCACCGAGCCTTAGCCGCAAGCCATATTGTCGAGGTGTGTTGTGTGTGTTCTCCCTAGCCGAGAGAGTTTCGAGACCAGCAGCAAGCTTCGCCAGCCTCGCTCAGCTAAGGATCGCCGCAGCACCACGCGCACCAGCAACAAAAGAGAATGATCCTTGAGCTGCAGATCACCACACAAGTTACCCTAACAATCAAGCCAAAAAAGTTAACAACCAATGTTGAAATAACTCTGTGCAACCAAAACAAAGCTGGAATCAGGGCTTTACCGAAACCCGAGCAAACTCCAACTCCCAAAGGGGGTCTCAGCCAAGGCAAGCTAAACTACACAAAATGCAACTTCAAAATTCTCTCCTTCCACTGTCGACTAGGGCATCGCAACAACACAAACACAAGTTAGTTTTGATTACAACTCAAACACAACAACCCAATACACTTCCATGTAGCTCTCGACCACCAAGGGGATCTTGGGTAACACAACACAACTAACACAAACTAACTCACCTTGATGTCTCGACAATGGGGAAGGCACAATGGTGGTCTCAGCTAGCACCTCCAACAAACATCCAAGTATTTTCGGCTAGGCTAGGCTTGTACAACAAAGGAAGAAGCTTTGATTAGAACACCACCCAACCAACCAAGTGGTTCCCGACTATATCTACAAATCCAAGCAACCAAGACACAATAAACACATACCTTGAAGCTCTCGGCAATGGTGGCTAGGTGAGGATGTGCTCTCGGATCCAAATCAACGAGAAGAAGAGTTCAAGAAGAAGAACCTGGCCACCAACAAGAAGAAGATTTTTTAACCCAACTGCAAGGAGATCTCAGATCTACAAGGTGAAGATGGAGAGCTTGAGTTGCACCCAATAATGGAAAAGGAACAAGAAGGAGAAATGGAGTAGAAGGATCGGATCTATGCTTGCAAAGGAGAAGAAGGCTTGAAAGAGATTTGAGTTTGAGTGGCTTAGAAGGATTCGACCATGGGGGAAGAGGAAGAAGAAGAAGAAAGGTGGGGAGGGGGTGGTCGGCTAGGGTTAAGGGGAAGGAGAAAGTGATTTTCTCTTATTTTTCTTATTATTAAAACAAAGGAAAAAAATCCCCCCTTCGAGCCCTCGCAACAACACTTTTATTTCTTAATTTCTGTTTAAACCCGAATGACCTCCAAACCTCTCCAAACTACACCCGAACCTGGAACCTGAATCAAAATAAATTACTAACTCAACACAAGTCTAAAAATATCCCGAAACCCTGGACAATTACCAAAATACCCCCAGGGGTCAAATGACCAAAATGCCCCTAGAGGGTCAAACAGCCCTAACGACCCAACCAAGCTACTGAATAATTAACCGAACGTACCTGAAGAACTAGAATGAAAACCTGGGCCTTTACAGTATTGCCTCCTTTTAAAACTTTCTCCCTCGAAAGTCCTAAGACTAGGACAACTCAGGATAGTGAGTCCTCATCTCATCCTCAAGTTTCCATGTTGCTTCCTCTGCTCTCTGATTTCTCCACTGAACTTTGACTAAAATGATCTCCTGGTTACGCAAACCTTGCGCTCTCAAGTTAGAATCTGCACAGGCTTCTCCTTGAAGCTTAAGTCCTTGTTCAGCTCTAATGGCTCGTAATCAACAATATGGAACGAGTCTACAACATACTGACGTAGCATCGATACGTGGAATACGTTATGCACAGATGCCAACGATGGAGGCAAAGCCAATCGGTACGCCACTAGACCGATTCGCTCAAGGATCTCAAAAGGTCCCACAAACCTGGGGCTCAACTTGCCCCGCTTACCAAACCTCAGTACCCCACGCATCGGTGCTACCCTTAGGAAAATGTGTTGTCCCACCTCAAACTCGAAGCTCCTAACATCAGCGTAGCTCTTCTTCTTACTCTAAGTAGTCAGCATACGAGCTCGGATCTTCTACACTGCCTCATTAGTCAATTGAAGTAATTCAGGACCCAATACCTGTCTGTCACCAACCTCTTCCCATAACACAGGAGACCTACAACGTTTACCATACAAAGCCTCAAAAGGGGCCATCTAAATCGTCGCCTGATAACTGTTGTTATAAGCAAACTCCATCAGGTACAAGTACTGGTCCCAACTGCCTGGAAAGTCAAGTACACAGGCTCTCAGCATGTCCTCCAAAATATGGTTCACTCTCTCCGTCTGTCCATCGGTCTGAGGGTGAAACACGGTACTGAAACTGCACTCAGTACCCAAGCCTTTTTGGAGTGCCCTCTAGAAACGAGAAGTGAAACAAAAGTCTCTGTCAGACACGATTCTTACTGGCACTCCATGGTACCGCACAATCTGCTCCAAAAACATGTGTGCCCACCACTCTACAGTATAAGTGATTCTACTGGGAATGAAGTGCTCACACTTTTTCAAGCGGTCGACAATCACCCAGATTTGAGTAAACCCCCTTGGTGTCCTCGGCAAACCAGAAATGTAATCAATGGAGATCTCTTCCCACTTCCACTGAGGCACGTTCTTCATATTGTTCCACCAAAACGTCTGCTTGACAAGTGAGACACCGACTAACAAACTCTGCTATGTCCCTCTTCATATTGTTCCACCAAAAAGTCTACTTGAGGTCCTGGTACATTTTGTTGCCCCTTGGGGCCAAGTGAACGGGGAACTGTGAGCCTCAGAAAGCAACTCAGCTCGTAGTCCAGCGTCCGCTGGCACGCAAAGGTGTTCTCTATACCTCAAACCACCATCTGGTGCCACAACAAAGTCAAAGTTTCTATCGGCCTGAACCCTAGCAATCAGTAGGCTCAACTCAAGATCACTTAGCTGGCTATCGATGATCCTCTGCCTTATGGAAGGCTGAATAGTCAATTGGGCTACCCTGGCGGTAACCTCTCCCAACAACACTGCTATACCAGCTCGTTCTAACTCTTTCCACAACGGGATCTGTGAACTCAACAAAACAATAGAATATGAAGTCTTCCAACTCAAAGCATCGGCTACATTGGCCTTGCCCGGATGGTACAAAATCTCGTAGTCATAATCCTTGACCAACTTCAGCCATCTCCTCTGCCTCATGTTCAACTCTTTTTGAGTGAAGAAGTATTTGAGGCTCTGGTGGTCCGTAAAAATATGAATATTCTCACCATACAAGTAATGTCTCCAGATTTTCAATGCAAAGACTACTGCGGCTAGCTATATATCATGCGTCGGATAGTTCTACTCGTACGGTTTAAGCTGTCTCGAAGCATAAGCAATAAACCTACCATGCTGCATCAGAACAAAACCAAGACCAAACTTAGAAGCATCGTTGTACACTACAAAACCACCTGTATCCTCTAACACTATCAAAATTGGAGCGGATGTCAAACTGTGCTTCAATAGGGAAAAGCTCTCTTCATACTTATCATCATAAACAAAGTCAAAACCCTTCCTCGTCAATCTAGTCAGGGGTGCTGCTTTGGCGGAAAAGTCCTGAACAAACCTACAGTAGTTGCCTGCCAATCCCAGAAAGCTGCGAATCTCTACGACCGTGGTCGGTCTAGCCCAAGAACTCACTGCATCAATCTTGGCGGAGTCCACTACGATACCCTCTTTGGACACAACATGACCAAGAAAAGAAACCTATTCCAACCAAAAGTCACACTTGGAGAAATTGGCGTATAACTAATTTTCTCTCAGAGCTGTCAGTACTTGCCTCAGGTGTGAAGCATGATCCTCTCTAGTCTTAGAGTAAATAAGAATGTCATTGATGAATACAATGATAAAGCTATCCAAGAAGGCCTTGTATACTATGTCCATCATATCCATGAAAGCAGCTGGGGCATTGGTTAACCCAAAAGACATCACAACGAACTCATAATGACCATACCTCGACCTGAAGGCGGTTTTAGGGATGTCTGCATCCTTGATCCTCAACTGATAGTAACCAGATCTCAAGTCTATTTTTGAGAAAACAGATGCTCCCTGAAGCTGATCAAACAAGTCGTCTATACGAGGCAACGGATACTTGTTCTTCACTGTAACCTTGTTCAGCTCTCTGTAGCCTATACAGAGGCGCATTAAACCGTCTTTCTTCTTCACAAATAGGACTGGTGCTCCCCACGGAAACACACTGGGATGAATGAATCCACCGTCCAACATCTTCTGCAACTGAACCTTAAACTCTTTCAGTTCTGCTGGCGCCATCCGGTAAGGAGCCTTTGAGATAGGGAGGGTCCCTAGCTCGAGCTCTATCGTGAAGTTAACCTCCCGCTGAGGTGGTAAACTAGGTAGCTTCTCTGGAAACACATCTACGAACTCCTGCACAACTGGTACCTGATCCACGGACGGTGGAGAACGGTCTTCTCCAGACAACTTTGCCAAGTAACCCAAGCTCCTCGAGCTAACAAGCGTTGGGCTTTTACTGCTGAGATTAGTGGAGGGCAAACTCCGCTATGGACACCGCGGAACTTAAAGCTCTGTTTCTTAGGCAGCCTGAACACAACTTCTTTCTAGCGACAGTCGATTAGTGCGTGATGTTCACCTAACCAATCCATCCCTAGGATTAGATCAAATCCACTCATAGGCAATACTATGAGTGTGGCTGCTAAAGACTCACCGGATACTAATATCCTACCGTCTCTAATTTTATCACAAGCCAACATACTAACTCCCGAGGGAGTGGCAACACACAATTCGAACCCTAAAGGTTCCAGTACTAAACAGGCTTGACTAGCAAACAATGCATAGATAAATGAATGGGTCGAGCCCGAATCAAACTGATATGGATCAGAATGTGACTCAACATTTTACCTTCAAGCTACTTAGAAGGGATCTTCATTTACTTGTGGATGGATACAAAATCATGAAGAATGCTTTAGAAACTATCAATTTTCATATTTATGGCTATTTACATGTAATTTTAGGTTTAAAATTTTCATTTATGTGTTTTTAGGTTAAATTTTGCAACAATGGCATTATGGTAATTATGTTAGTTTCTTTATTTTAGGTTTAACTTTCCTAGGCTATAAATAGCCATGAAGTAAGTTGTAAAACTCAGATTTTGATTGAATGAAAATTAGCTCTCTACAAGAGATCATTTTCTTAGAATTTTTGGGCATGTTCTTTGTCTCTTTTTCTAAGTTTCCCTTGCAATCTTGTGATAGAATGCATTTGAGCCATTCAATCCAGCCTTGATCAAGCTTGGTTGTGGAGTGACTCAATCTAGAACAAGATCTTCCATATCTTGCTTCTAGATCATTGATCTTAAGGGGTAATCAAATTCTAGCCTTTTCTCTTGGTTGTTCCCAAATCTATAAGGAGGTGTTAATCTCTTAATTCAAGGGTTCTTGCTTCATCATAAGCTTGGATCTTTGGGCTGAGAATTAGGGTTGCCTTATCATTTGGTATCAGAGCATAGGTTGCATCTTTGTGGCCGGCTCTAGATTTGATTTTATCTTTAACTTTCAGCAATTCGTTCATCTTCTTGTTCAGATCTTGTTCTAAAGCAGCTTGAAGGTAAAATGTTGAGTCACGTTCTGATCCATATCACAAACAAATCATATGCATAATGATCCAATGCGCGTAAAGTACCTGCAACTGTAGCGTCACTCTTCTCGGCCTCCTGCCGAGTTGTGGCAAACACATGGCCCTACTGCTGAGCCAGCCTGGCATTTGCTCCGCCCTGCGGGCACACTCTAGCTAAGTGTCCTTCCTTCCCACACTTGAAGCAGGCTCTCGGCGAAGCTCCACACAACCCATAGTGACTCTTGCCACAAGTCCGACGGTACGGCTGCAGTCTCACTATGTTCTGCTGACGACCCTGGTCTCTCTGCTAGAAGCGGCTCTAACGGCGCTGACCTCTATGATCAAACTTCCTCTTTTGCCCTAAACTGACTGGTGCATTGTGTGTCACTGCGGGGGTCTGCTCAAGAACGTACTTCCAGTTCTAGATCTTGGCCAATGCCACTGTTCTCGTATAAGTCTTTGGAGCAGGTGCCTAATGTCCTGAGCAACCTCCAGTTTAAGCCCTCCGATAAATTTCTTTATCTTGAGCTCCTCAGTGGCAACCAACTATGGAGCAAAATAGTTGTGCTTTGAAAACTTCCTCGCATACTTTGCTATGGAGTCAGTCCCTGCTTCAGATTATTAAATGCCTCAACCATCTCTTGTTGAGCCTCCTCACTGATATACTAAGTCTTGAACTCAGCCCTGAAGAATTCCCAAGTAGGGGGTGGGGATCCTACAGGTCTGCCTCGAAGGGTGGACTCCCACCACTACACTATTGTGTCAGTGAGAACATGCGCGGTGCACCGCGGCTTCTCTACATCTGGACAATCCATAACCTGAAAGATATACTCCATCTTGGCCAGCCACTTTGCTGCCTTCAACGAGTTCTTAGTTGCATTAAACTCCTTAGGCTTCCATTTGCAGAAGTCCTTCAGCCATTTACGATAGTCAGCGACTCCATTTCCTACCACAGCCTCAACTATCATAGGCTCCTGCCCATCCCGGGGAATCACTGGGGCTGCAGGTGCAGCTAGTGCAACTGGTGCTACTAGGGCTGCCTGTCTGAGTAACTGAGGCAACTGAGCCATCTGTGCTCTGGACTCCTCCCTGTACACTACCAGCTGAACAGTTGTGCTGAAAATGGTGTTCGAGATTCAGCTCTCTGCTCAGACATTAAAAGCATCATCTCCCTCATCACTGAAGCCAACTCTGCTACAGAAGCTGCGGTCTGTGGTTGGGCTGTCTCTTCCCCTATTCAAGGTAAACTAGCAGCTGGGGCCACAGATGGCCTACTGGTCTGATCAATCCTTGATGCTGCTCCATCAGTGGTAATCTCTATGCCAACTCCTCGGTTAGTGGTACCAAAAGATCTTGCTCTTTTGTGGGTAATCGGCATACTGGCGATCTAAGATTTATTTGAAAAACATCCAGTTCTAAACAGTTTACAAACAATGCCAGAATCCAGAAACAATTGAAAAACATCCTAAGGGCTCCGTGCCCAACTACATGCATTTAGAGGACAAAACATAAACATAACATAAAACTCAGAGTTCAGAAAGATAGCAAGTTTTCATGATCAGTAGCTTCTTCTTCAGCCATACTGTCTCGCGCCCTCGTTACTTGTGGAAACCACAAAATAAGGGTGAGTAACGAGTTACTCAATAAGAATCCGCAACCGGGGTACAATACGATACAACTGGTCATCTAGCAGAAAGTATGCAAGCTATGAATACAGCACAGAAGAGAGCACATCACTTTAATCCGTACATTAATACCACGGATGCCATCTTACGATCTTACTCCGGAAAACTACAACGAATCTCGATACTCTACGAGAAACTAATCTTAGCCTCAGCTTTCCTACTACTTTCGATACGAAAGGTGCAATGAACTAAAGATCCCGAGGAGCTCTCCAGTAAGCGTTGTAATAGCGTGCGCGCGCACCGCATGCTGCTGCAAACCAAGGAGGTGCTGGGTCTAGGGCATGATGCCCTGGTCCAGTACGCATGCCTAAAAGAATCTCTGGATCGGTGTCACTGAACATAGTGGTGTGAGACCAAGACACTATGACTATGTCAGCCTGTACCACCGCACCTAAGGCTAAGAAACCGTCTGTGGTAGGCTTACACCAGGAACCGGCCCTTGCCCTGTCAGATGGCAATCAAGGGCTACTGCCGACACGCTGAGGTCGTGTCGACTACCGAGGACAAGGCAATGCCTCGTTATTCCCCCGGGCGTTGGGGAATTTAACAGTCTGAACCCTCACCCAAGATTGCACTTGGCTGTCGTTAAGGTTAGATAAACCCTAACGACGAATCAGGGACGGAGTACTGCCTCGCACGTCCCTGCCACGGATGCAAGTTACGTTATGCATCCTCGCCCGGATGATGCTACCTATCAGAACTCTAAGCTATAAACAGCAAACATACTAACACATGCTCAACAGAATCAATGAACCTAGCATGGTACTATGAAGCAAGAACAGATAACGAACATGCCAGAACAGAACAACCTAGCATGGAACTAACATGAGAAATAACACGAGAATCATGCCAGTCGGAATTTAGAACAGAGCACCTATCCACTAATATGCTGATAAACATAAACAGACATACAATCAACAATCACAGAAAATATCGCAGGGCCCACACAACTCCGGTAAGAAATCTTTACCTGAGTCGAAAGGCAAATATACACAAGAAAGATTTTAAGCTGTAACCGAACCCGAGCTAGCTATCAAGAACCTAACAAACAAACAGCAAACATCACAATCTATAGGCCTTAGGTAAAATACAAACAGGACTCGGCTCGATCGGAAGCAACTCACACGACACGGAGCTGGCGCGCGGACAGGCAGACTGCAAGGCGCATGGCTCGGCGACGGCGTGGGAACGGGCTACTCGTTGTGCGTGCTGTAGGGGCTGCGATCGGGCGTTGGGGCGCTGCAGGGCGTGGGCGTGCGACGTCCATGAGGCTGGGTGCTGGGCGTGCGACTCGGTAGGGGCTGAGGCGGCGCTGCTGCATGGCTGGGCAACGACAGCGCTGCTGCAGCCTGGGCGACGACGTGCGGCTGCTCTCGGCTGCAACCACATCAACAAACACACAACCAACAATTACCTTTCCCCTTCTCTCGGCCAGCAAGAACAAACCAACAAATCCCTTAGCCAAACGGATCGGCCACAACAACAAGGAGAGGAAAATCGAAACACAAAGATCACTTACCCAGAATGATCGATCGAAGCTCCCGGGAGGCTGGAAATCGCACGGCAAGAACGAGCTCTGGTGAAGAGGATGCGGCAAGGGGATTTGGGAAGGAGAAAAGAGAAAAACCTATTTTTTAATCAAACTCACTTAAGTCCCGAAAACCAAGGCAAATCATGATAACCTGCGGAATAAGTATCAACAACTGCCCAAAGCTCATCTGGCAAGGCTCCTTAACTAACTAGCCAGGCCACCTTGGTTCAAACCCCAACTGATGCATTTTTATTCTGGCAAAACTCTTATTTTTATTTTTGCAACCCTCAACACCCAAACTCAACCAGAATGCATCCAAGCCCCAATTTGAATATCCAAGAACATAAACAGTTGAGAAGATAAAAATAGCCCTAACGGCCCGACCAAATTACCAAAATACCCTTAAGACATACCTAGAAGACCGGGATGAAAACCTGGGCCGTTACAGTATTCCCTCCTTTTATGACTTTCGTCCTCGAAAGTCCTTAAGACTGAAACAGCTCAGGATAGTGCAATCTCATCTCGTCCTCCCGCTCTCAAGTAGCCTCCTCAGAACTTTGACTCCTCCACTGAACCTTTACCAAACGGATCTCTCGATTACGCAACGTCTTAGTCTCAAATGCTAGAATCCTCACAGGTTTCTCCTCGAAGCTCAAATCTTCATTCAGCTGCAAAGGCTCAAAGTCTACAATGTGCGACGGGTCCGACACATACTGCTTCAACATCGATACGTGAAAAACACTGTGCACTGCTAACAATGACGGAGGTAAGGCTAACTGATATTCAACTCTGCCAATCCTCTCAAGAATCTCAAACGGGCCAACAAAATGGGGACTCAACTTCCCTCGCTGACCAAACCTCAACACACCACGCATCGGTGCAACCTTTAGGAACACGTGCTGTCCAACCTCAAACTCCAAGTCTCGAAGTCGCACATCGGCGTAACTTTTCTGCCTGCTCTGAGCTGTCAACATACGAGCTCTAATCTTCTGCACTGCACTGTTGGTCAGCTGTAGCAACTCAGGACCCAAAACCTGTCTATCTCCAACCTCTTCCTAGAACACAAGAGACCGACAACGCTTACCATACAAAGCCTCGAATGGAGCCATCTAGATCGTCGACTGATAACTGTTATTATAAGCGAACTCCATCAGATACAGATACTGGTCCCAACTGCCCGGGAAGTCTAACACGCAAGCTCTCAGCATATCCTCAAGAATCTGGTTCACCCTCTCAGTCTGTCCATCTATCTGAGGGTGAAAAGTTGTGCTGAAACTGCACTCGGTGCCTAAGCTTTTCTGGAGCGCTCTCCATAAACGAGAAGTGAACCGCGAATCACAGTCCGACACAATCCTCACAGGCACACCATGGTAACGGATAATCTGGTCCAAAAACAACTGCGCCCACTGTTCCACGGTATAAGTGTCTCTACCGGGAATGAAGTGTGCGCTCTTAGTCAAGCGGTCAACAATCTCCCAAATCTGAGAAAACTTCCTCGGAGTCCTCGGCAAACCAGAAATAAAGTTCATGGACATCTCCTCCCATTTCCACTGAGGCACACTCAGCGGCTGCAACAAACTGGCTGGCCTCTACCTGGGTACCTTCACTTGCTGACAAGTGAAGCACCGACTAACAAACTCTACAACGTCTCTCTTCATGCCCATCAACCAGAACGTCTACTTAAGATCCTAATACATCTTGGTCCCCCGGGGTGCCAAGCAAACGGTGAACTGTGGGCCTCTAAAAGCAGCTCTACTCGCAATCCTGCAACCTCCAGTATACACAATCGGCCTCTGAAAGTCAACCCACTGTCTGGTGAATACACGAAGTCAAAGTCTCTGTCAGCACTAACTCTGTCAATCAGTCTCTTAAGGGCGGGGTCACTCAGCTGGCTATCGATAATCCGCTGTCTGATCGAAGGTTGAACTGTCAACTGAGCTACTCTGGCGGAAACCTCACCAACAACACTGCAACCTCGGCCCGCTCAAACTCTTTCCGCAATCTGTGCTGGGAACTCAACAACGCTGCGGAGTGCGACGTCTTCCTACTCAAAGCATCAGCCACAACATTGGCTTTACCCGGATGGTACAAAATCTCGCAATCATAATCTTTCACCAACTCTAACCATCTCCTTTTTCTCATATTCAACTCCTTCTGAGTAAACAGATACTTGAGACTCTGGTGATCAGTAAACATCTGAATCCGCTCTCCGTACAAGTAATGCCTCCAAATCTTCAACGCAAACACTACTGTTGCCAACTCCATATCATGAGTCGGGTAGTTCTGCTCATACGGTTTCAACTGATGAGAAGCGCAAGCAATTACCTTCATGTGCTGCATCAACACACAACCTAACCCAAACTTGGAAGCATCGCTGTAGACTACGAAACCACCTGTCCCCTCCGGGACTGCTAACACTGGTGCTGAAGTCAAACTGCGCTTGAGCCTGGAAAAGCTCTCATCACACTTACCATCCCAAACAAACTCGACACCCTTCCTCGTCAGACGATTGAGGGGTGAGGCTATGGCGGAAAAGTCCTTGACGAACCGACGGTAGTAACCTCCCAAACCCAGAAAGTTGCAAAGCTCGGCAACTGAAGTCGGCTTGGCCCACGAACTCACGGCCTCAATCTTCGTGGGGTCCACGGCTATACCATCTCTCGATACTACGTGACCTAGGAAGGCCACCTGCTCTAACCAGAAAGCACACTTGGAAAACATCGCATAAAGCTGGTTTTCCCTCAAAGCTGACAACACTCGCCTCAAATGCTCTGCATGATCCTCCTTAGTTCTCGAATAGATCAGAAAGTCGTCAATGAACACGATGACGAAGCTGTCCAACAATGATTTGAACACCCTATCCATCATGTCCATGAACGCTGTTGGGGCGTTAGTCAATCCGAACGACATGACCACAAACTCTTAGTGAGCATATCTAGACTTGAAAGTTGTCTTAGGAATGTCGACACCCCTCATCCGCAACTGATGGTAACCGGATCTCAAATCTATCTTGGAGAACACGGAAGCTCCATGAAGCTGGTCAAACAAATCATCAATACGAGGCAACGGGTACTTATTCTTCACGGTAACCTTATTAAGCTCACGGTAATCTATACACAAGCACATCGAACCATCCTTCTTCTTTACAAACAGAACTGGTGCTCCCCACGGGGACACACTCGGATGGATGAACCCTCGATCTAACATCTACTGCAACTGAACCTTAAGTTCTTTTAGCTCTGCTGGTGCCATGCGATACAGAGCCTTCGAAATAGAGAGGGTCCCTAGCTCGAGCTCGATTGTGAAGTCAACCTCTCTCTTCGGGGGCCACCCCGATAACTCCTCAGGAAACACATCCGCAAACTCCTGCACGACCGGTACCTAATCAACAGTCAGCGAGGGGCAGCTCTCCCCACACAACTTGGCTAGGTAGGCCCAAGCTCCACGAGCTAACAGACGACGAGCTTTCACAGCTGAAACTATCGGCTGGCAAACTCCACCCTGGACTCCACGAAACTTAAAGCTGGGCCGACCCGACAGCCTGAACACTACTTTTTTCCGGTGGCAGTCGATCAATGCGTGGTTAGCAGCTAACCACTCCATGCCAAGTATCACATCAAAGTCGCTCATAGGCAAGACTATGAGCGTAGCTACAAGTAACTCTCTGGATATCTCGATCTGGCCATCTTTAACCCTATCTCTAGCTAACATACTGACTCCCGAAGGAGTCGCAACTGACAACTCAAATCCTAGAGGCTCTAATCTCAAACTAGCATGCTCAGCAAACATAACAGATACAAATGAATGTGTAGAACCATAATCAAATAAAATAAATGTGCAGTGATCTAAAACAAGTAGCGTACCTGCCACGGCGGCATCTGTACGCTCGGCCTCCTGTTGGGTCGTAGCAAACACCCGATCCTGCTGCTGCTGCACCGGCTGAGCTGCCATAGCTGGCTGATTACAAAAACGGGCCAGGTGCCTCTCCTTACCACAGCGGTAACAAAGTCTGGTCCCTGCCTGAAAAACTTCAATGTGGGCTCTCCCACAAGTAGCACATGGGGGAATCTGCCTAGGACCGCCTTACTAGAGAGGCTGGAAGCGAACCAGAGCTCTACGCTGATCCCGGTTCTGATACTGCCCTTGGCGGCGTTGGCCGCCACCTCTAAAGTCAAACTTCCTCTTCTGCCCCGCTGTGGCTGGGACAGGACGTTGAACCGGAGCGGCGACAACCTGCTCGACTGGGTACTTTCCATTATAAATGGTCGCCAACTGCACCGCCTTAGCAAAAGTATCTAGGGCCTGTGCCCTGACATCCTAAGATACACCCTGTCTTGAACCAGAAATAAACTTCCTTATCTTTAACTCAGGAGTAGCTATCAACTGCAGAGCAAAGTATCCATACTTAGAGAATTTCCTCTCATACTTCTCTATCGAATCAGATCCCTGCTTCAGGTTCTGGAACAGCTCTACCATCTTCTCCTAGGCCTTTTCACTGATATACTTGGCCTTAAACTCTGTCTTAAAGAAATCCCAGGTGGCAGGTGGAGACCCAGCTGGTCTCTCACTCATAGTGGACTCCCGCCACCATCTAGCTGTGCCTCCTAACACATGAGCTACACAACATGGTCTCTGAACATCAAGACACACCATAATCAGAAAGGTGTACTCTAGATGGGCAATCCATCTGGCTACTGCTAATGGATCTCCTAGGGCGTCAAACTTCTCTGGCTTCCACTTCACGAAATCTTTTAGCCATCTGCCAAGTTCCTCAGCACCCTCTGCCCCAACTGCCTTTGTGGCTGCTTGCTCCTGTGGAGCTGGTGGTGCTGTAGTGCCCTGCTGGAACATTCGAGTCAACTGCTCTATCTAGGCCCGACACTCTTCCCGTTGCGCGGCCAACAAAGCCTGGGTCTCTACCCTCTGGTCACTCAATAGACTGACCATCATGGCCCTCATGGAATCTGCAAAATCTGCTTCAGGAGCAGTCTCTCGGCGCTCTATCGCCTCAACGCCTTCTCTAGGAAAAATAGGAGGAGCTACTGGTGGCATGTAATGGCCCAGTTTTCTATTCCGGTTCTCGAGGTGTTTCCGGTTCAGATTCAGGGGTTCGGTTGGGCCGTTAGAGCTGTTTTGACCCTTAGGGGTATTTTGGTCTTTTGGCTCCCCGGGCAGGATTTGTGGATTTTCAGGGCTTCGTGGCAGCTCCTGGCTTTGTTGAGGTTTGTTTGTTGGTGGTTGCGAGTCCCGAGGTGTTTGGGCTATTCGTTTGGGAGTTTGGTTGTGATTTGGGTTTTGGGCAAAGTTATGGTTGTTTGGGTGTTTCTTTTGGGATTCGAGCCCGGGCCCTTAGTGTTGATTTGGGAGGTTGATTTAAGTGAGGTTATTGATTGGAAAAGGTTGCTTCAATCGGGTCTAGAAGGAGGAAGCCGGGAAATGGGATTTTAAGGATTTTAAGCCTTATTTTAGAAATTGGAAAATTGGATAAAAGTGGATAAGGTTGGAAATGAAGATAAAATCCCCATTTTTCCTTTTTATTTCCCATTTTCCTTTTATTTCCCTAAATTCCCTTTTTTCTCTTTTTTCCCCTTTCTCTCTCCTCCAACCCGAGCCCCCCAACCTCATCAGCCCGAGCCAGCCCCTAGCCGCCCAGCTCGCCTAACCCAGCCCGCGTCGTCGTGCCGAAACCACCCCGCAGCGCGTCGTCGAGTCCGCCCCTACTCGCCTTGCTCGCCCTGCGCCTGTGTGTCGAGTCCGCGCGCCGGATCGCTTGAGCCGCGCGTCGCCCGACCTCGCCAGTCCGTGTCGTCGCCGCGCCGCACGCGCGTCCCTGTTGCTTGCCGAGCTTGCGCCCACGCGCAGCATCCGCGCCCCTGTGCCTGCGCCCAGCGCCCAGCCTGCCCTGCTGTGTGGTTGGCCGAGCCTTGTGGCTTCTCGGATGGTATTTCCCGAGTCTTTTCTTCGTTGGGCCCTGATTTGTTGGCTGCTGGTTATGGATTTAATTGGGGTGTTTTATGTATTTGATTTGGGTGCTTTATTTGATGTATAGGTTGTTCGGGTTCGATTAGAGGCTCGAGGATTGCTTGGTTGATTTGTAATTGTTTGCTGCTTGTTCCAGGTAAGGATTTCTTACCGTGGTTGTGTGGACCCTGCGATATATCACGATTGTGCCTTGTATGCTTGTTTGCTGTTATGAACATGATATTGTTAGGGCAGCTTTGATTGATCTCTTGCTAGCATGTTTGCCTGATTTTACATGTTAGTGTCATGCTAGGTTTGTTCTTCCAGCATGCTTATGATTCCTGCTTAAGTTTGTAGTATCATGCTAGGTAAGCGTCTTTGATGTCGGTTATTGCTTGCTAGCCAGGAATCATTTTACTCTGTACTCTTAGATAGAGTTGTAGGGTTTGTCATCATCCAGAGGTGAGAGCGGACATAACGTGCTTTGTCCCCATCGGTCGGAGTAAAGCGAAGCATTGCTTGAGGGTTGAGAGCGGACATAACGTGCTTTGTCCCCACTGGTGGAAATAGAGCAAAGCATAACATACATTGCTTTTTCTCCCCCTCCGGCGACCCAATGAGAATTAGCTACCTCATCGGCGTATGCCTAGTTTGTAGCTCTGCTAGAGCGGAACCACCGCCAGCGGTGTAAGCCTACTTGGCGGTTCTTAGCTTCAGGTCGGTGGTTCAGGCTAAACAGATGAGCGCCGAGGGCCTCGCGCTCGGTGATCGGTGACACCGCTTCCGAGTCATAGGCATGCGTGCACGGCCCGCGTAGTTTGCCCTTAGGCCCCGCATTTACGCAGTTTGCAAAGAAGATGCGGTGTGCGCGCGCACACGCGCGTTAGTTGCCGGTTCGGAGAGCTCCCACAGGCTAATGTTCGTGAGTACACCATTCCTTCGCTTTAGAGCGGACTTGGGTACTCTCCCGTAAGTCCAGATTAGTAGTAATGGCAAAAGGCCCTTGAGGACATTCTTGGGATCAGTTTTTGAGCTGAACAATCCCCCCGAGTGAAAGATACCTCGGTGATGTCCCAGGATTGGTCAGGGTAACCAATCATTAGGCCGGAAGTAGGAGACTTCCGATGACTCCAGATCTTGCATTATGAGCTCGTTGAGCTATGATCTGTGTTGATAGTTGTTTGCTTGCATGTTGAGGTGCTAGATGACTGATGTATCGTATTGTACCCCGGTTGCCAGATTCTTCTTGAGTATGTTTATACTCACCCTTATTTATTTTTCAGGTAACTTGGGACAACACCAGGAGGGCTAGCGGAGGGAGCTGATTGATCATGGGAGCTGCCGCCACTCTGTCATTTATTATTGCATTGTTTATTCAGCATGTAGATGGACAGGAGTTCTAGGGGAACATTGTTTAAAACGTTGTTTAAATTGTATTGTATATTTTTACAAATACTGGCCAGGTTGTTTTACTTTGTTGGTTTTGTTTAAATGAAAATTGTTGGTTATGTTTTAAGGGCTCCCCCTTCTCGTATGTTTTGAAAGGATTTTAAATATGAGCACTAAACCGCTTGTTATCATATTTAACTTGCATGCTGAGTGAGAACCCCGGTTTAGGGCCGTGTTTCGGGTCGGGTTCGTCACATGGCACACCATCTGTCTCAGCTTGGGACGATGTCCCTGCGGTATCAGAACCAATCCTGATACTCTGACTTGCTGCTCTCGAACCTCCTCTTCCTGCGCCGGTAATTGGCATGCTGACGATCTACACCCAAACCAACAACGAGTCAGAACCTGCTCGTCTCCGCTCTACACCACTAAACAAGGCATACACTAGATGAAAAGTATTTTAAATTCTTAACCCTTTTCTAAAACAGTAAACTTAGGCGTACCTGATGACTGTCGGAATGCTGATGATCATGGAAAAATGACCTACAACTAAAGGTCAATCTACAGAATCTATGACTCTGAGCTCTGATACCAACTGTAAAGACCCGACCCGAAAGAGGTTCTAACCTAGGCCTTTACCCCAATGCATGCTTTTAAAATGTAAATATCATATGCAAGATTGTTATCCAGATTCTGAATGAAAATAAAAACTTATAAACATTCATTTTAACAAACAAGCATAAAACGTCCTGAAACCTGTCCCTGTTTCTAAGAACCTGTTCCAAGCTAAATACAGTTTAAAACATACTATGATCAGAGATTTATTTAAAAAACATCCAGTTCCAAACAGTTTACAAACAATGCCAGAATCCAGAAACAATCGGAAAACATCCTAAGGGCTCCATGCCCAACTACATGCATTCAGAGGACAAAACATAAACATAACATAAAACTCAGAGTTCGGAAAGACATCAGGTTTCCATGATCAGCAGCTCCTCCTTCAGCCATCCTGTCTCGTGCACTGGTTACCTGTGGAAACCACAAAATAAGGGTGAGTAACGAGTTACTCAATAAGAATCCCCAACCGGGGTACAATACGATACAACTGGTCATCTAGCAGAAAGTATGCAAGCTATGAATACAACACAGAAGAGAGCACATCACTTTAATCCATACATTAATACCACGGATGCCATCTTACGATCTTACTCCGAAAAACTACAACGAATCTCGATACTCTACGAGAAACTAATCTCGGCCTCAGCTTTCCTACTACTGTCGATACGAAAGGTGCACTAAACTCAAGATCCCTAGGAGCTCTCCGATCGGCGCCAGAATGAGCGTGCTTGCGCGCATAGACCGCATCTTTGTTGCAAACCGTGGAGGTCTTGGGTCTAGGGCATCTTTGCTCGGTCCAGGGACGCATGCCTAAAAGAATCTTTGAATCGGTGTCACTGAACATAGTGGTGTGAGACCAGGACACTATGACTATGTCAGCCTGTACCACCGCAGCTGAGGCTAAGGAACCATCCGTGGTAGGCTTACACCAAGAACCGGTCCTTGCCCTATCAGGTGGCAATTAAGGGCTACTGTCGACACGCTGAGGTAGTGTCGACTGCCGGGGACAAGGCAATGCCTCGTCATTCCCCCAGCCGTTGGGGCATTTAACAGTCTGAACCCTCACCCAAGATTGCACTGGGCTACCGTTAAGGTTAGCTAAACGCTAACGACGGATCAGGGACGGAGTACTACCTAGCACGTCCCTGCCACAGATGCAAGTTACGTTATGCATCCTCCCCCGGATGATGCTATCTATCAAACTCTAAGCTATAAACAGCTAACAGCAAACATATTAACACATGCTCAGCAGAATCAATGAACCTAGCATGGTACTACGAAGCAAGAACAGATAACGAACATGCCAGAACAGAACAACCTAGCATGGAACTAACATGAGAAATAACACGAGAATCATGCCAGTTGGAATTCAGAACAGAGCACCTAGCCACTAACATGCTGATAAACATAAACAGACATACAATCAACAATCACAGAAATATCGCAGGGCCCACACAACTCTGGTAAGAAATCCTTACCTGGGTCGGAAGGTAAACACACACAAGAAAGATTTTAAGCTGCAACCGAACCCGAGCTAGCTATTGGGAACCTAACAAACAAACAAACAAACAGGAAACATCACAATTTATAGGCCTTAGGTAAAATACAAACAGGACTCGGCTCGGTCAGAAGCAACTCACACGGCACAAGGCTGGCGCGCGGACGGGCAGGCTGCAAGGCACACGGCTCGGCGACAGCGTGCGAACGGGCTACTCGATGTGCATGCGGCAAGGGCTGCGATCGGGTGTTGGGGCGCTACAGGGCGCAGGCGTGTGGTGTGCGTGCGGCTGGGCGTGCAGGTGTGCGGCTCGGGCGTTGGGCGTGCGGCTCGGTCGCTGGGCGTGTGAAGGGCACTCGGCTCTGAGGTTGTGCTCGGCGCGAAATGCGCGCCGCGCGTCGGGGTCGCGCGATAAGGCTCGGTAGGGGCTGTGGCGGCGCTGCGATACGGCTCGATAGGGGCTGCGGAGGCGCTGCTGCATGGCTGGGCAACGACGGCGCTGCTACAGGTTGGGCAACGACGAGCGGCTGCAACCACAACAACAAACACACAACCAACAATTACCTTTCCCCTCCTCTCGGCCAGCAAGAACAAACCAACAAATCCCTTTGCCAAACGGATTGGCCACAACAACAAGGAGAGGAAAATCGAAACACAAGGATCACTTACCCGGAACGATCTATCGAAGCTTTCGGGAGGCTGGAAATCGCACAGCAAGAACGAGCTCTGGTGAAGAGGATGCGGCAAGGGGATTTGGGAAGGAGAAAAGAGAAAAACCTATTTTTTAATCAAACTCACTTAAGTCCCGAAAACCAAGGCAAACCAAGATAACCTGCGGAATGTGTATCAACAATTTCCTGAAGCTCATCTGGCAAGGCCCCTCAACTAACTAGCCAGGCCACCTTGGTTCAAACCCCAGCTAATGCATTTTTATTCCGGCAAAACTCTTATTTTTATTTTTGCAACCCTCAACACCCAAACTCAACCAGAATGCATCCAAACCCCAATTTGAACATCCAAGAACATAAACAGCTGAGAAGACAGAAACAGCCCTAACGACCCGACCAAATTACCAAAATACCCTTAGGTCATACCTGGATGAAAACTTGGGCCTTTATAGCGACGGCTGGGTTGGAGGAGGCTAGAGAAGAAGATGGAGAAGAAGAACTTTAGGGTTTTTTTTTCTTTTTCTTTTTCATTTTTTTTTTATACTTAAATGCCCCACTTTTTTTTTTATTATTTCAAAACAACCTAAAAATGGGTTTTCTATTAGTGGGTCTTTTAATCCCTTTTAATTATTTTGAAACAAGGCACAATTCTTCACCTATTTTATTTTTAATTCCAAATAATTCATTTTTCCATAAAATGAACCTTTACTCTTTAATCACACCAAAATAAAACTCAATCCTATATATATATGAACCAAGCCAACCTTTTAATCAATAATTGCAAACAAAAATGCACTTAGGGGTAAAATTACCAAAATACTCTTATGTCCAACCTCAAAACTATCCCAAAATGCGGGGCGTTACCATTTCTCTGCTATCGGTTCTCTAACAATGCGTACCAATCATAATATCAAACTTTCGATGTAAATTGAGCAAACGGTAGTAGGATACCGAAAGTGAGGAATCCCCAGCGAACTGTAAAAGGAGAGTATTCGCTTCGGTAAAAGATAAGAATGTACCAAAATTAAAGGGAGCGAAATAGTTTAAAGCAAAAAGTTAAATCCAATTGACTAGGGAAGACCAAAAGAGCCCAAGAATTGAAATTCTAATCCAAAAGGAGTTTTCGCAAACAAAAGGCTAAAACGAATTGCAAAAGTAGAGCTTCGAAAATTCAAGAGTTCGCCCAGCATAGTCCAGTTACTGAAAACTTTATTTATAGATACCTTTAAATTTTTAGAGCAATGTCAATTTGTTGTGCAGATTCTACAAGAGCAAAGAAAAATATTCTTAATTATAAAGCTATTACTCGAGACGAGCAATAATGCAAGTTTGAAGGTGTGATAACTCTCAAGAATTGAGAGTTGAAGTAGCTTAAATTAAGATATTTACAAAAGAAAAATGAGGAATTAAATCAATTATGTAAGAAAGTTCGCCCTTTGCAGACTTAAACTAAGCATAAGCGAAAATCTGGACAAAAGTCTATTAAAAGAAAAATCGAACGTAAAATGTGGCGAAATAGCGCGAATACAAGTAAAAAATATGGTTATCTTTAAAAGGAATTGATACTTGTATTTTGTTGTAGGTCGCTCCAATCAAGCGAAAGGAACAAGGAAGAAGCAAACTCGCGCAAACATCTCCACAACGAAGTTAAAGCCTGCCAAAACTTAAAAGAGGCGAACCTATGTTCGACCCAGCGAAGCTCTGCGAAACAACAAGCAAAAATCAACGAAGATATCTCCTCAAAGGACTCGTGGCAGCAATCGGTGCCCTCAAAGATAATCTCAACTGTTCATTTCGTCGGCCCTAATGCACCCGACAAAGCAGGATGCAGAGCAGCCTTTTGGCAAAGAGGATCGCAGAGCAGCTTTTGGCAGGATCAAATCGCAGAGCAGGGGATAAAGCGACTTTTTTGGGAGGTCTATATAAGGCGCAAGTTCCATCAACTTCATAGTCGTCGAATTCTAGCATTTTCTTCTAGTTTTCAGTGCTCCGACTATGTATATTTGCACAACCTTTGGGGACCCCGCACACACGCATTTCGCTTGAAAAGAAGTAGAAGTTTCGCTTTGGCGAAACTTTGAACAAGCAACGTCATAATTCTTCTATAATTATCTTTTCTTTAATTTGTGTGTTTGGAATTTGTGAACGAATAATAATAATAATAATAATAATAATAATAAAGGTTTTTTTTTTCATAAATAGACCTTATTTGAAAAGTATTTGCAAATTTATGTATCTACAAAAATATTAGCAAAAGTAGATTTTGTTTTAATACATTATAAAATCTGAAAATAACGAATTACAATCATACCCTCATATTGGTGGTTTTTTAATTTTGGTAGGAAAATTTCAAAAAAGGAAAAACATCCCACATTCAAAACCACAAATCACAAATTTAGGGGCATTAATTTTGGAAAAGCATATCCTCTGAAATCACATTTATTAGAGACGTTTCATCTTTCTATTTAAATACCTTATAAATTTCAAAAATAACGATCAAATTATTGGTTTTTCATTTGGGAAGGAAAATTTTTAAAAAGGAATTTTGTCTCACATTCCAAACTAGAAATCGCTATTTTATGGTGCATTAATTGCAGGTCGAAAGTGGCGACAATACATTGTTAGATGTACCGTTGTAATTTACATACAGTATAGTTAGTAATGTACATGTTATTTGATTATGGTAGTTTTATTTATAAATAAACTATATGAGCTGTTCAATTTCATTGATTGAAACCAGAACAGTTTGATAACCACACAATATTCAAATAACTTGAAATATACGGTACAACCATAATATATCATGTACCATACCGTATTTTAAAACTTTGTTTTTTTTAAGTGTTTAATTTGCTGATATGGATACTTGTAGTGTAATTTAATATGCTTGTGACAGCGAACAAGTAATTTTGAATGTACAATACCGTATAGTAAAACATTGGGAAATAACATATGTAATATTTGTGAATTGATAGAGACTCGTACTTTTGGAACAACTTCACACAAAATTACTATTCAAAGTGAGATCAATAGTAAATAAAAAAGGTCTCATGGGTTACAAAATTGAAACTGGAAACGTTCGACATAAAAAATAGGGGTGCAACAAAAAACCGAAAAACCGAACCGAACCAATGGATCAGATCGGTTTTTTACCTCAAAATTGGACATATCGGTTTGTAATTTGAAAAAACCGAAAATATTGGATCGGTTTCGGTTTTCATTTTAAAAAACCGATCCAAACCGATATATATATAGTCAATAATTCATATAGAGTAATCTTCTTTCCATTAATATTTCTTTAATTCACCCCTATTTCAAGTAAAAAAATATCTTTAAAGAATTTTAAATAAGTTAAAAATACTTCTAACCTTTAAAAAAATAGTTGTTTACGAGAATGTTGTTTTTATATGAGAAATATTATTTTTGATATATTAAAAAAAATTGGACATTGGATCGGATCGGATCCATTTTTGGACATTGAAAAACCGAACCAATGGTTCTATACTTTATTGGACATTGGATCGGATCCATTTTTTGAAAACCGAAGATATTGGTTCGGTTGTCGGTTTGGTACAAAACCGACAAAAACCGAACCGAAATCACCCTTAATAAAAAAGAATGTAATGTAAAATCATCATTGAGTGAATGCGTTCCTCAATATTTATGTGAAGCTCTTCAGCTACTTCATGATTATGGTGTATCTCATTTTCATCCTACTTACCATTATGTACAATACAGATTGGGATGCTTGTTGAACCTATAAAGAAAAGTTGTATAGTATTACAAAAATGTCCAAACAATATTGTTCTATATTATAAGTCGTATGATATACATGTATAAACAATACCGTATTGCGGAATAGAAATGTAATGAATAGTAATATGAGTATGAAAAATGTATTAGACATGAATAGAATGACTAATAAACCATGAATGTATCGTGTAAGTTATACAATATGTAGAATGAAATAATGAAACATATAGAGTATTGTATATGGTAAATGGAAAATTACAGTAAATAATAGTCAAGTATATCAAGACTTGGACATTTTAGTACATAGATAATACTATTCTACATATGATTTAAATACATTTCTAAATAGAAATATTGACATTATAAAGAACACTGTGGAATTTCAAATGGAATGATTAATGAACCTATAAGGAAAAAATGTACAATATAACTAACCTAAAAACATAGCGTGAACATACAGTATATAGTCAATTATACAATTTCTTCGGCTATATAGAAATCGAGAACGTGTGAACATACGATATATACTCAATTATACAGTTTTGTAGATGTGTATACAGTCAATTATATCACAATATGGATTGGAAAGTAGGAAGATACTATTGTTCTACATATGATTTTATTGCATTTTCTAAACATGATTTTTGCCATTCTAAAGACTGGAATATAAATGAATTAAATGTACAAAAATGACATAAATAAGAATAAAATATACCATACTAAACAATCTGAGACATATTGGATCACGACTATAATGAAAATGAACAGTAGCATGCTAATGGTAATGGATAAAGAACAAAAACGTGATATAAATACTGTGAAAAACAGAGATTATTGAGAGAAGATGACTGAACTCGTATGATTATACCGTCCGATCGGAGCTTTGTGGTTGACGAAATTTTACGCTTTATGTGGTGGGCGGAATGTGAAAAGAGAGAATGAATGGAGCTGAAGAAACAAAAATGAAGAAATGGAGACTGGAGGAAGAAAAGTGAAACAAAAAAAGAAAAGGAAAAGGAAGAAAGATGGGAAATAAATGAGAAAGGAATTAAAATCTTTTGCATTAAAAGGGTTGACAATTAAATGTTGTATGTTTTAAAAGATGGGAAGTATGTTTTAAATGAGTGTTTTAATTCAAAAATTAAGTATTAAATGTGATAAAGTGCAAAATGGTATTAATGAAAAATTAATAATTACGAATTTTAATAAAAAAAATTAACTTTGCAAAAACAAAACTTGGGCACCTATATTTGCAAATATTTTTCGAATCTGGTCTAGCTACTACAATTTCCCTAATAATAATAATGATGATGATGATAATGATGATGATGATGATGATGGTGATATAAATAAAGTAAAAGAATCACCTTATAGTGAGAACTATAACTAAAAAAGAATTAAAGTAAAAGAAAGTAAAAAATTTAGTTATTTTTGGACAATTATATATATGTATTTGATCAAATGAAATTAATATAAATAAATAAATAAAATTCTTTTTGTTCATTCTTTTATAGCACAAAATGTGATAAAATCAATGAAAAAAAAAATATTTTAGTCCTCCAATATTTGATCTAAATATTTCAAAATTAAACAATTTACTTTTGAATTTCAATGATGTTAGATGAGTAATACTTCACTCCTTATGATTAAGGAGAGAGAGTATCATTAATATATATGTGACACCTTTGATGCCACAATTTTTTTGTTTGAATAATATTAACAAGAAAAAAGTAAAAAATTTGTGGCACCAAATGGTGCCACATATATGTTAAGGATACTCCCTAAGGAGGGAAGCATTACTCATGTTAGATTTTAGTGATTACAAAAATGTTAGTTTCATAATCTAATGTTAATAAAAATAATGACAAAAGTAATTTTAAGAATTAACATATTGATGAAATGATTAATTTAATTTTAACGTGATTTAAAAAAATAGAATAAAAGTAAACTTAAAAATAGATTTTGACTAAAGTAAGTATTATTGAAATATCAAAGATAAAAATGTTCAATTTTTAAACTTAAGAACCATAATGAAAGTAAACTCCAAACCTGGAAATCGAAAATAAATATTATTGAAATGTAAAAGATAAAATTATTTTTTGAAAAACACAAAGACCAAATAAAAATTAAACCCTAAATCTATGGACCAAAAATATAATTTTCCTAAAATAATATAACAAACACAAACGTTGGGTTGGTGGGTTTCAAAAAGTATATCTGATTAGTGGATACAAGATGAAAAATATAGAAAAATGCTATTGGATGGATTTTTCTCACAAAATCATTACAAAAAGGAAGCAAATTTTAAAATATTTGATACGTTTTTTTTTTAAGTTTTTCTCTGTATAACCATTATTTTTAAAAATCCACTACACAAATATTGGAAAAAAAAAAGAGAGTACGGGAATACTCGTTGAAAAAGGCTCCCTTCTCTTCACTTTGTATATACTCTTCAGTGTTCACTCAGATCCTATCTCACACCCACTACCTAAAAATCACTTTTCTTCTCTCTCTCTCCTCAAAACCCACCTACATTTTCCTCTGCAATGGGGTTTCTTTTTTGGTCCTTTTTCTGAAGAATGCCATTGAAGAGAAGAAGAGGGTTTTGAAATTCATCACTTGGTACTTTTAGAGATGGGTTTTCTGTTAGGTTTCTGTTTTTGTTCTGTTCCAAAATGAGGGGAATTTTGTTCTCAGCAGCCAAACAACATTGCTGTGGATTGCACTTTTTTTTTGGTTCTTTTGTTATCTTTTCTTTGGATCTGCTGCTATTTATGAACTTACTTGCTTTGCATTTTCATTTTTCACTTCAGGGTGTGACAACTTTTCAGATCTGAAGCTTTTGACCACTTGACAAAAATCTTCTTCTTTTTTTCAGAGTTTTGCCTTTTCAGGTGAGATTTCAAACCCTTTGATCTTATAGAAGGTGTTTAGATGTGAAATTAAAAAATGATTTTTTTGAGCTCGGAGATATTTTGAGTGATTAAAAAGTTGAGTTTTAATAATAGATGGTTTGGATGTGGTTATTTGTGGATGAGTTGTAAATTATATCTGAGTTTGGATGTCATAAAAAATAAGTGAATAGTTTGAGGGATTTGGTTAGAAATGATTGATTTAACATTAATGTTTAAAAATGGGTAGTTAAAAATGAATAATTATTTTAAGTAGTTAGAAATGAATGTAGGTCATTTCACTGTGATTGTTTGAAAAGGAGTCCTAAAAGCTTGTTTGTAATAGCTTGTTAATTACCTTAAACAAACACTCATAGTGATTTTTTTTAATTAAGTTTTTTTAGCCAACTGGAGATCAAGAAGTGTTCTGTTAATGGTGTGGTTGTTTTCAACCGACGTCGTTTTGAGTTCTGCAAACGGTAACTTCCAGAGATTTTTGTTTTTGGGCGATTTTTGTTTGCGTTTTTTGTGGTAACGTCTTGACTTGAATCTGTTTTCCTATGTTTAAGGTTTCTTTAGGGGGTAAATTTTGAATTTGTGTTCTTTGAAATGTAAATTAAAATGGGGTTTATTTTTGAGATTTGTAGGTGTGTTTGAAGAATCAATTGAACTGTAAAGATGATGCAAAAGCCTTCTCCAGAGGATTTCTTACTGAAAGAGACCAATCCCCACCTTGGAAGGGGAAATGTCACTGGTGACAAACTATCAAGCACCTATGACCTTGTTGAGCAGATGGGTTACCTCTATGTTCGGGTCGTCAAGGCAAGAGACTTGCCCGGGAAAGATGTCACGGGTAGCTGCGACCCGTATGTGGAGGTAAAGCTTGGTAATTACAAAGGTACGACTCGGCATTTCGAGAAGAAATCGAATCCTGAATGGAATCAAGTGTTTGCCTTTTCTAAGGATCGGATTCAAGCTTCAGTGCTTGAGGTGACTGTGAAGGATAAGGATTTCGTGAAGGATGATTTCATGGGGAGAGTTTTTTTTGACATGCATGAGGTTCCGAGAAGGGTACCGCCAGATAGTCCTTTGGCAGCGCAATGGTATCGGTTGGATGATAAGAAAGGGGACAAGGTGAAAGGAGAGCTGATGTTGGCTGTTTGGATGGGAACACAAGCAGATGAAGCATTTCCTGAGGCTTGGAATTCAGATGCTGCTACAGTGAGTGGAGCTGATGGGATTGCGAATATTCGGTCTAAGGTGTATGTTTCTCCTAAGCTTTGGTATTTAAGAGTGAATATAATCGAAGCTCAAGATCTGCAGCCGACTGATAAGGGTCGGTATCCGGAGGTTTTTGTTAAGGCTATACTTGGAAATCAGGTTTTGAGGACAAGAATTTCCCAGTCTAGAACCATCAATCCAATGTGGAATGAGGATTTGATGTTTGTTGCATCTGAACCATTTGAAGAGCATTTGATGTTAAGTGTGGAAGATCGAGTTGCACCTAACAAGGACGAGGTCTTGGGACGGTGTGCAATTTCGCTGCAGTATATTGATAGGAGATTGGACCATAGACCTTTGAACACAAGGTGGTTCAATATGGAGAAACATGTTGTTATAATGGAAGGGGAGAAGAAGAAGGAAATCAAGTTTTCTAGTAGGATTCACTTGAGGATATGTTTGGAAGGTGGCTACCATGTTTTGGATGAATCAACACATTACAGTAGTGATCTTCGACCGACAGCAAAACAGCTCTGGAAGAACAGCATCGGGGTTTTAGAGTTGGGGATTCTGAATGCTCAGGGGTTAATGCCGATGAAGATGAAAGATGGGCGTGGAACGACCGATGCATATTGTGTGACTAAGTATGGGCAGAAATGGGTAAGAACAAGGACAATCATTGACAGTTTCGTACCAAAGTGGAATGAGCAGTACACTTGGGAGGTTTTTGATCCATGTACTGTCATTACCATTGGGGTTTTTGACAACTGCAATTTGCATGGTGGGGACAAGGCTGGAGGACTGAAAGACACGCGGATAGGGAAAGTGAGAATTCGCCTTTCCACACTCGAAACTGATCGAGTTTATACTCATTCATATCCTCTGCTTGTTCTGCATCCCAATGGGGTGAAGAAAATGGGTGAAATTCATTTGGCTGTGAGGTTTTCATGCTCTTCTTTACTAAACATGTTACACATGTATTCACATCCCCTCCTCCCCAAAATGCACTACATTCACCCATTAACAGTGAGCCAGCTCGATAGTCTTCGGCATCAGGCAACTCAGATCGTGTCAATGAGGCTGAGCCGTGCCGAGCCACCATTGCGAAAAGAGGTAGTCGAATATATGCTTGATGTAGGCTCCCACATGTGGAGCATGAGAAGAAGCAAGGCTAATTTCTTCAGAATCATGGGAGTTTTCAGTGGCCTGATTGCAGTTGGAAAATGGTTTGATCAGATTTGCCATTGGAGAAACCCCATTACAACTGTTCTAATACACATTTTGTTCATCATCCTTGTGATGTACCCTGAGCTCATTCTCCCCACAATTTTCCTCTACCTGTTCCTCATTGGAGTTTGGCATTACAGATGGAGGCCAAGACACCCCCCTCACATGGACACCCGCCTCTCCCATGCGGACTCTGCTCACCCCGACGAACTTGACGAGGAGTTCGACACCTTCCCGACGTCCTGCCCTGCTGACGTTGTGAGAATGAGGTATGATAGGCTGAGGAGCATTGCAGGGAGGATCCAGACTGTGGTTGGGGACTTGGCAACACAGGGCGAGAGGCTGCAATCACTACTCAGTTGGCGTGACCCAAGAGCTTCGGCATTGTTTGTGATCTTCTGTCTGGTTTCTGCCATAGTTCTGTATGTTACACCATTCCAAGTTGTGGCGCTTCTTTCAGGGATTTATGTGCTTAGACATCCGAGGTTCCGGTACAAGCTCCCATCTGTGCCGCTCAATTTCTTCCGGAGGCTGCCAGCCAGAACAGACTGCATGCTGTGATGAACTTGGCTCTGTTGGTTGAATGAAGGGGAAAGCAACATGATATTAATCAGATCTTGTTTGGGGCATTTTTTGGGCATTCAAGTGGCATTCCCCAGAAGGTGAAGGCAGTTTTTATATCTTGGTTTGTGTCATGTTAATTATCTTTTCAATAGAATATGTGGCATTAAGTGCTTATGAGCCCTCTCTTATTCTTCACTTTAGATTATGATTAGAATTCCATTGAGACAGGCCATTTTGTGGTTCTTTATCTTTTAGCTGTTTGGACTTCTGAATTAGTCTATTCTGTAGATAATGGATAAAAAAGCCATATTCTTGTTTCATATATCTTTGCTTAAAAAGTTAAGGGGCTTCTATTTAAGTTGTTTAAGTTTTAGCTATGGTTTAACTCTTTTGGATTTTTGTTTTAAATAAGTAACTATGCCTTATTATTATTATTATTTTTAGTACGACTATACCTTATTATTAGCTGTATTAATATGTTGTAAATTTTTTATATAAAAATATGTTGTCTCGATTAGCCCACAAATAATAATATTAATTAAAAGTGTGTTTATGCCACCAAGTAGAATGAAGAAAATCGAAATGGAGGCGATTTTTGGTATTTGAGTCACATAAAATCATTCTCTCCAAAATGATATTTTTATTCTCTTCTTAATAACTTTTATTTTTTTTCTAATAATTTTTTATCTTCTCTATAATTAATTTTTATTCTTATCATATTTATTATTACATTTTCTTCATAATCATTCTCTTCATGTCAAACACAAATAAATTTTTTTTTTTCATAATCATTCTCTTTCCCCTAAATTCAAATAATTATTCTTTGCATAATTACTATTCTTTCCTATTCTTCCCCTTTTCGTTCTCATTCTCTTTCCCCCCTTGTGTCATGTATATTTATTGTTTGAAAAAGAGAACATATGGGTTTTGGATGAGACGGGATGTTTTTCTTGGTGAAATCCACGAAACAAGTTCAAATAGCGTTCCAATTATGAACCATTGGTTTGGTTCAACATTTTAATATCTAGGAATAAACATACACAAAGAAGCACATATTATGTTAATATTAAATAATAATTTTTTATGGGAAAATACATATTTAGTCCTAGTCCTTGGTTTGAAGTATAGTTTCTAACATATAAAAAAATGTTGAGTTTCAATTATGTCATTTCAATATTGCTAAATTTTGGCCATTGAGATTAAAAAGAAAAATTATTAGTAACATAATATTGACTAAGATAATGACTAGAATGATGTAAGAACCCGACTCTAAAACAATCATAAAACAGTTCTTACTCAGTATGCATAAATTTAAATCCATTAAAACATCCACATTTCCAAATAGAACCATAAATAAAACCTGTAAGTTCAATATAGAAACAGTTCACCATTCAAAACAATAATCCAAAATAGTTAAGCCTCTAGCCAGAGATTTATAAAACGTGTTCAAAACATAAACTGGAAAAGAAATGGGAACTTAGTTCCTTACTACATGCTCAAACAACGACTCGAATAAATATATGATGGACAACAGACTCCCGTGATCCATCAGCTTCTATTCTAGTCGTCTTGGCGCTGTCTCAAGTTACCTGGTGGAAAAAACCACAAAAATAAGGGTGAGTGCAAAAGCACTCAGTAAGAATCCCCAGCCGAGGTACAGTACACAAGTCACATCATCTAGCATCCTAGCATACAAGCAAGCCAAACAACCAATCAGGCAATCTCACAACAAGTCCAACAATAATAATATTCTCAAACCTCAAGAGTTTCTAACTCTCGGCTAAGGATCCACCAAGGATCTCAGAATGGGTCATCAACATAACTCCAGAATTTCGAAAGTCTCTAACCCTTGGCTAAGATGATCTGCTCACTATGCTGATCCTGGACACTTGGGAAAGTACCCAAGTGTCTAGCTCTAAACTAAACGGAAAGGTGTATTAGACTCACTAGCCCAAGGGAGCTCTCCTCCTGACATCTAATGCGGATACGCACACACCGCATGCTGCTACAAACCGGATAAATGTAGGCTTACACAAACTATGTCGGTCCAGGTACGCATGCCTAAAACTCGGAAGGGTGTCCACTGATCCACAGAAGGTGGGAGGCCCTTGACACCATACTATGTCAGCCTGTTCACACCACCTGAAGCTAAAGGTCTTCCCAAGGTAGGCTTTCATCAAGGAAAGGACCCCGCTCTAGCAGGCCATAGACTAGGCTTATGCTGGGGTGGTAAGCTACACCCCTCCAGCTGCTGGGGGTGAGAGGTCTATCCTTATTAAACCCAACCGGTGGGGACAAGTACGTTGGTCCACTCTCAGCCTCTGGATGATGACAACCTAACAAGAGCTAGCTAAGAAGAATGCACCCTAGAACTAACAGAGTTCCAACAACAGCATTGCACATTAAGTCAATCAGAATACCAATAGTCACATATATCGTAACAACCACTGCAATAGAAATAGCACAATACAGGGTACAACGATCTACATGCCAAGTCCTATCAGACATGTCACAATAGTCCTATCCACTAGCACATGCTCATACAACAGAAAACCAGCAAGCAAGAGCCTATCCACTAGCACATGCTCAAACGACAGTAAACTTGCAAGCAAGAACCTATCCACTAACAAAAATTTATAAAACGGTAACAAGCAGGCGAGAACCTATCCACTAACACATGTTCATAAAACAGTAACACACAGCCAGGATACAATCAATGACCAGCGCAGGGTCCACACAACCATGACAAGAGATCCTTACCTGAAATAGAACAGAACAAGTAGAATATATGCTCCTTGAGCTGCAGAAGACCAACCATGCAGAGAACACAACCTAACAGTAATAATAATAATAATAAAAATAATATCTTACAACTTATTCAAAACTAGGCTTCTAGACGCACAAGGCTCAAGAATAGGGGTTACCCAAACCAAAGGCAGGCTAGGCCATAAGGCTGCTCGGCAAGGACATGGTGTGTGCTCGAGGTGGGGTCGGGTCATGGTGCGCTCTTTTTTGGCGAGGTTGCGGCAAGCGGCGATCTGCGAGACGTGTGCGCGAGCGCAGTCGCACAACGTGTGCGAGAGAGAGCGACAACGTGCATCGAGGGCTGAACGGCACGATTGGGCTATGTAGGGAGTGTGCGGGGGCGTGCGGCGTGAGTGGATGTGACACGGGCGATCAGGGCTGGGCGACGCAAGTTGCGTGCGGCGTGGGTGTTTAGGGCCCGTTTGATAACGTTCTCGTTTTCGGTTTCTTGTTTCTTGTTCTCAATTCTTGTTTCTTGTTTCTGTTTTTATTTTAAACAAAAAAACAAGAATGTATTTGATAACTATTTATGTTTCTTGTTTTGTTTTTTTTTGTTTCTTAATTTTTTAGAATTTTTGCTTCTTTGATATAATAATATAGCCCATGTACTCAAAAAAAAAAAAAAAATACAGCACATATTTAAAAAATTTTAAGAAATTATCAAAATTTACATTATCTAATGCAAAAAATGAGTATTTTTAAGAATATGCTAAATTGAAAAAGAATTTACAATACTAGCCAAAAAATAAAAATATAAATAGCAATCATAGTCATAGGTATTAATAATTATTCAATCATATAAAATACTATATAAATAATGAAATAATATTGTATTTTGAATATTAATAATATCGTATTTATTACTATAGATGAAAATATTTTTAAATTTGACTAGTTTTGTAATTATTTTGTTAGAATAAGTGATTTGTTACAATTTGCCAAAAAAATAAAATAAAATAAACAACATACAAATATATATTAGAAATTTTAGAAATTCAGCTGGATATACTAAAAAAAAATATCTGTTGCAAAATTTTAAATATGGTAAAATTAAAAAAAAGAAAGAAAAAAAAGGACTAACTTGAGGGTCGAACTCATGCAAAGTGCAAAATAGTTGAATGGGTTTGCCATCAGGCAAAAGTAAGTACATGTGCATTTTTCGTTAATGTAAATATATAAGTAATAACATATCAGAGCTTTTAAAAAAAAGAACGGAACAATAGAAACACCATTTATAAGTTTCTCATTTTTCAACCAAATTTTAGAAACGTTTTTTTTTTGTTTTAAGAACAAGAAACGGGAACGATTATCAAACAAGTCTGTTCTCAAAAAATAAGAAACAGAAACGAGAAACAGGAAACATGAACGTTATCAAACGGGCCCTTAGTGGCTACGATGCGAGGCTGTGGGCGGTGAGGCTACAGAGATGCATGGCTAGCTCGACGTGAGGCTGCGGCAACTAGGGCTGCTCGGCAAGGCTTGTCTCGGCGGCTGTAATGGTGATCGGCTAGGCCTCAGTGGTGAGGTGATGCGATCGATGATGACTCTAAAATAGAGTCAGATTTTGTAAGGGACCGACCCGAATGGGACACTAAATGGGCCCTTACCCCAATACATGCATTCAAAGTAAAGGACATTTAAACAGACATGATTTCGGATTCCAAATAAAACAAAACATTCAAAATAACCCCTTTAAAAACTAGACAATTTCCGTGGAACCTGTCCCTGTTTCCAAGCACCTGTTCTAAGATAAATACATTTCCAAAGTTTACTCTAATCAGAGATTTACTAAAAACCATTCAAAACCTGTTCAGATACAAAATGCTGGAATCCACAAAACATTTACAAAACATCCTAGGGCTCCGTGCCCGGCTACATGCATTCAGGGGAAACAAAACATAAAGAGTCATAATACAAAAATCAGAGTTGGAAGACTGGGCCCCATGATCACAGCTCCTTCTTCAGCCATCTTGTCTCGCAACTTGGTTACCTGTGGAAAATCCACAATAATAAGGGTGAGTAACGAATTACTCAGTAAGAATCCCCAACCGGGGTACAATACGATATATATTGTCATCTCGATGAATGTATGCAAGCTATGAGTATAAACACAGAATAGAGCACATAGCTTAGCCCACACTTGGGCCTCGGATGCCAATTTAAGGTCTTAGTCCGGAATAATATCACCACACAAGTCGCCCTATACGAGAAACAAGTCCCGACCTCAACCTCGCTCTCATCGTCGACGAAAAGGTACACTGCTCACAATCCCGAGGAGCTCTCGATCGGGCGCCAGTAATGAGCGTAAGCATGCACCGCGTGCTCTTCGCAGACTATGGGGGTGCCGGGTCTAGAGGCAAGCCGCCCATGTCCAGTCACCACGCCTAACTAAATCTTTGGATCGGTGTCACTGACATAGGGGTGTGAGACCTGGACACGTAAACTGTAAGGGACCGACCCGAATGGGGCACTAAATGGGCCCTTACCGCAATGCATGCATTCAAAGTAAAGGACATTTAAAATAGACATGATTTCGGATTCCAATTAAAACAAAACATTCAAAATAACCCCTTAAAAAACTAAACAATTTCCACGAACTCATCCTCTGTTTCCAAGCACTGCTCCAAGATAAATACATTTCCAAAGTATACTCCGATCGAGAGATTTCTTAAAATCATTCAAAACATGTCTAGATACAATAATGCTTTGGAATCCACAAAATATTCGAAAACATCTTAGGGCTCTCGTGTCTGCTACATGCATTCAGGGGAAAATAAAACATAAAGAGTCATAACACAAAATCGAGTTTGATGATCGAGCCCCATGATCACAGCTCTCCTCCTTCACCATCCTGTCTCGCAACTTGGTTACCCGTGGAAAAACCACAATAAGGGTGAGTAACGAATTACTCAAGTAAGAATCCCCAACCGGGTACAATACGATATACATGGTCATCTCGATGAGCGTATGCAAGCTATGAATATAAACACAGAATAGAGCACATAGCTTAGCCCACACTTGGGCCTCGGATGCCAATTTAAGGTCTTAGTCCGGAATAATATCACCACACAAGTCGCCCTATACGAGAAACAAGTCCCGACCTCAGCCTGTCTATTGTCGACGAAAGGTACACTGGCTCAAGATCCCGAGGAGCTCTCCGGTCGGCGCTGTAATGAGCGTAAGCATGCACCGCGTGCTCTGCGCACCACCACGGGTCTGCTGGTCTAGAGGCAAGCTGCCTATGTCCAGTCACCACGCCTAACTAAATCTTTGGATCGGTGTCACCGACATAGGGGTGTGAGAGACTCGACACGTAAACTATGTCACCTGAACCACCGCACTTTGGGGCCAAGGAACGGTCGTGGTAGGCTTACACCAGAAGCCGCCCTTGCCTTAACAGTGGCAATCGTGGGCTACTGGCCGAACACGCCGAGGACGTGCCGATCGCCGGGACGAGGGCGATGCCAAGTCATCATCCCGACGGTTGGGGCATTTAACAGTCTGCCACCCTCACCCAAGATTACAGGGCCTACCGCTTGGGTTAGCTAATCCCTCACGGGGTCCAGGGACGGAATGACTTGCTCGACGTCCCTGCCATGGATGCAAAGTACTTTATGCATCAGGCCCGAATAATGCTATCTACCTGCAACTCTAACCTGCCCTAGCAATCAGCAAACAATTCCATAAAATCCAAAACGTGCTCAATAAGAATACAACGAGCCTAGCATTATACTACGAAGCAAGGAACAGATACGAGCATGCTAGAAAGGAACAACCTAGCATGGATTAACATGAGAATTAAATCAGGAAAATCATGCTAATCGGGAATTCAGAATAGAATACCTAGCTACACATGTCAATAAACACAAACAAGCAGTCAATCAGCAATCGCATAATATATCGCAGGGTCCACACAACTCCGGTAAGAAATCCTTACCTTGGTCGGGGACGATTTAACATGGAAACCTAAATGGCGAACGAACCCGAACTAGCTACCGAGAACCTATCAATCACAACAAAAATCACACAATAGGCCTAAATATAATAAAATAAACAAGGCTCAGCTCGGGAGCAACTCACGAGGCGCGACGAACTCACGAACGGGCCGATTGCACGAACGAACGGCAACAAAGAACGAGGCTGGCTGGCGCGCGGCGCGCGCCACCACAGGCGTCGCGAGGCGCGTGCAGGGGCGACACGGAGAGGCTTGGCTGGGGCGCTCGCGAGCTCGGCGAACAGGGGCGAACAGAGGATCGGAGAAAACGAGCTTGATTCCGGGCGATTGGGGAAGATTCGACGCGCGATTTGAAGCTAGACCACTTCCCCTACACTAGCTGCACAAAAACCACACGAATCTCCTCACTCCCACGGCCGGCAGAACGAAATCGGAACCAAGGGGAAAGAAATCAGATTTTTCGAAGGAAAGGAAGAAGAGGAAGAACTTACCAGCTGCTCGGAGGGAGAATGGGCTTCGAATTGGAGAGGAGGAGCTCGAAATTGGCTGGTCGGCGAGGGAGAAAATCGCGAAGGAACGCAGTCGGTCGGAGAAGAAAATCGCGAAGGAAATGGGGAAGAAGAAGGAGAAGCTCGGGCGAGTTGGCCCTTTTAAACCAAAACGCGCATCACACAGGCATATGTATTAGATCGCGTGTTTAGATTAACAAACGCGCCCAGTGGCTCGGCTGGCAGCGCCCCCTTCCTAGCACGCGACACGTCCTTGGCTCGAATCTCACTCGACGCGCTATTTAATTCCCTATTTATTTTTACCTTTTCCCAAGCCCAAATGTCTTCACCAAAATTCCCGATCCCATTCAAATCGACTCATAATTTTTCCGGCAATTAACAATTACATAACCGGCCCTGTCGGCCCGACCCAAAATTACCAAAATGCCCCTGGGCTTCCCGGGAAGACCGAGATGAAAATTCCGGGCCGTTACAATATTCCCCCCTTATAAGACTTTCGTCCTCGAAAGTCACTTAAGATTGGAACAGCTCGGGATACTGCAATCTCATCTCATCCTCCCGCTCCCAAGTGGCTTCCTCTGAACTCTGACTCCTCCACTGAACCTTTACCAACCGGATTTCATGATTACGCAGTGTCTTTGCCTCAAAAGAAAAAATCCCCACTGGCTTTTCCTCGAAGCTCAAATCTTCATTCAGCTGCAACGGCTCAAAATCACCAATGTGCGACGGGTCCGGCACGTACTGTCTCAACATCGAAACATGAAAAACACCGCGTACACATCGCCGACAATGACGGAGGCAAGGCTAATCGATAAGCAACCTTGCCGATCCTCTCCAGAATCACAACGGACCAACAAAACGGGGACTCAGCTTTCCACGCTTGCCAAACCTCAAAACACCTCGCATCGGTGCGACCTTTTGGAATACATGTCGACCAACCTCAAATTCTAAATCCCGACGCCGGACATCGGCGTAACTCTTCTGTCTAATCTGAGCTGTCAACATACGAGCTCTAATCTTCTGCACGGCACCATTAGTCAACTGCAGCAACTCGGGACCCAAACTCGCTGTCACCAACCTCTTCCTGCAACACGTGAGATCGGCAACGCTTACCATACAAAGCTTCGAATGGAGCCATCTCGAATCGTCCGATCGATAAATCGTTGTTATATGCAAACTCCATCGATATGTGTCTCGGTCCCAACTGCCCGGAAATCCAACACACAAGCCCTCGAATCACGGTCAGACACAATCCTCACAGGCACACCGTGATAGCGAACAATCTGTTCCAAAAACAATCTGCGCCACTGTTCCACGGTATAAGTGTCTCTACCGGGAATGAAGTGTGCGCTCTTAGTCAATCGATCGACTATCACCCAAATCGAGAGAACTTTCTGAGTCCTCGGCAAACCCGAAATAAAGTCCATGGAGATCTCTTCCCATTTCCACTGAGGCACACTCGGTAGTTTGCAACAAACCGGGCCGGTCTCTGCTGGGTGCCTTCACTTGGCGACAAGTGAGACATCGATGACAAACTCCGCAACATCTCTTTTCATACCCATCCACCGAATGTGTCCGCTTAAGATCTCGATACATCTTGGTACCCCGGTGCCAAGAAAACGGAGAATCGTGGGCCTCGAGAGCAACTCGTTCGCAATCCCGCAACATCCGGAACACACAACCGCCTCCTCAGACGTCAGCCACCGTCTCGTGAGTACACAAAGTCCAAATCTCCATCAAGCACTAACTCACACCCAATTTCTTGAGTGCGGGGTCACTCACCGACTATCAATAATCCATTGTCTAATCGATGGTCGGATCACAATCGAGTCACTCGCAAGAACCTCACCCAACAACACTGCAATCTCACCCCGCTCGAACTCTCTCCAAAATCTGGCCGGAACTCAACAACACCGCGAGTGCGACGTCTTCCTACTCAAAGCATCACCACAACATTGGCTTTACCCGGATGGTACAAAATCTCGCAGTCATAATCCTTCACCAACTCTAACCATCTCCTCTGCCTCATATTCAACTCTTTCTGAGTAAACAGATACTTGAGGCTCTGGTGATCGGTAAACATTTGAATCCGCTCACCATACAGGTAATGCCTCCAAATCTTCATTGCAAACACCACTGCTTTGCCAACTCCATATCATGAGTCGGATAGTTACGCTCATATGGCTTCAAATGACGGAAGCATAAGCAATGACCTTCCCGTGCTGCATCAACACACAACCCAACCCGAATTTGGAAGCATCGCTGTAAACCACGAAACCACCTGTCCCCTCCGGGACTGCCAACACTAGTGTTGAAGTCAAACTGCGCTTGAGCCTGGCAAAGCTCTCATCACACTTACCGTCCCAAACAAACTCGACACCCTTCCTCGTCAGACGAGTGAGGGGCGAGGCTATGGCGGAAAAGTCCTTAACAAACCGACGGTAGTAACCCGCCAAACCCAGAAAGAAACGGCTCCTACGAGCAAACAACCGAAGAACAGGGAGCTCCACTTACACTCACTGTCTTGCTCTACCACAGCAACAAGATCAAAATCTCACGGGGTAGCAATAGGGGTTCACCACGAACTGAACCTCCAAATACCAATAGGCAACTCTCAACTTTCCTGAAAACAGGAAGACAACCAACAGGGCACGAACCATTCGCCCCACGAGCAAAACTGACTTCTAGCAATTCCAATCCACACCTTGGTCAACACCAAGCATCAACTTGTCACCATACCGGAACCAATCCGGACTCTACTCCAAACAAATACTAACTTGCTAGGCTACCAAGACTGCCAACAACTCACCCGAGGCTACAAACTACACTGCTTCAACTTGCCAACTGAAACTCACTACCTGGGCCTGATTGAGCTCTAGAGAGGCTCTCCACAACCTAGGGTTCTCCGGCAACCCTCGACACCCACTGCCAACTAACGGACTAACAGCCAACTGCCTGAACAAACAACAACTCCATTTTCCAGCAACACAACCATGCTGGTCAACTCCAACTCCTTGGAAACCAAGAGGACCCGAAACGCTACCGAATGCGTCATCCTCCTACTCAGACATCAACCACAACATAACTCCTATCCAAGGAAGGATCCGAACAACTCTCTCACCATGACGATCAACAAGAAGATCCGCCAACCAAGCTTAGGTCCAACTTAACAAATCTTACCTAAGCAACAACCTGATACCACGAGCATGGTATCCTTACCGCCTCACTAAAGCCTTACAACATCCACCTGGAGTCCAACTTTTCCAAGAACTGAGCACCAGATCCCCAAGCAAACCCTACATGGATCTGAAACTCTTGCCACAGAACGAACCACACCAAACACACTTGTGTGCACAACTCCCAACCTTCATTTAGAGGTCCAAGACTAACAAATGCTTTTCCCAAAAGCCACACTAGCTCCTGGCAGAGATACAACCAATCAACGAAACACCCAAAGTTCCATCTCCACACGATGCTCGAAGTTGTGGCAACCTTGCTCTACCAAAGCATAACCATGCCAAACCAAACTTACTTTATACCAAGCCTCTACCAAGGGTGCTTACCCATAAGGCATCCCACTCCTCTCACAAGGCATCCCACTCACCTCATAGGCATCCAACTCATGGTCCCTCAACTGGACCCAACTTGCTTCTACGATGCTCAACTCTCCTGAGATTTAGACGCTCGAAGGTAGTTGACCGCACTACCAACCACAAAGATCTCTTGGCCTTAACACTAGCGTGAGATGCACGCGCACTAACACTTACCAACCGTAAACCTGCTTGACTTACTCAACCTCTAGTAACATTGGGGAAAGGCTCCTTTCGAACATCCCTTCGCTTGAAATCTTTCGATTACCACTGAACTAGCCCTTTTTGCACGACCTCCACAGGTGCAACTACCATAAACGGATCCAAGGCTAAAGGAGTGCGCTAAACTCCGAACGGCATAGAACCATCTGCTATGCCCATGCCAAACTCAGGCCTGAACCAGATTTAGTGCCAAAGCGGCACACCAACCAATGCACCTCAAGTGCCACTACTACCAAATCCACATCTTACCACAACGGGGCCAACAAGGTCACAACCTCAAGTGACACGAACTCTGGCTCGACATACAAGGGCTAAACTACAACAACTATGCCTAAGGCATCTCATCAAGCTAAAGGCTCACGGCCTACTCTTGCATCTCTACATGATGCTCAACAAACTCTGGCCGGCTCTCTCAACATGCAGCAGCTAGCCCTACTCTAGGGCTTACCAAAAGAAGAGTGTTCATTTTTACCAAACAACTGAGGAAACCACCAACGGATCCAGTCCGTAGAGAACACTGCCTGCACCCTTACCCACAGGGTTCCGGCTTACTGGCTGCAAACAACAACACTTTAAAGAAGCACAAGGATGCCTCATCAACCTCCTCGAGGCTACCAACTTTGCAACCACTCTCTGGGCATCCAAATAATCTAACAAGGCTCAAGATCAGCACTTGAGCTACCCAGGCTAGTCCACACGGGGACCTGCTCCACAACAACCACATCAGCACAACCACAGCTAACTTCTCTCTTGGAGTGGCATTCCAAGGCAAAGCACCTCCACCCTCTCACTAGGGGAAAACCATCAACTGGGCCACAGTTGGCTTATGGGAGTCCAAACTCTACCTCCCTCTAGAACGATGTCCCAGGGCATCCGAATCTATCTGGATACCACAACAAGCCACAACATACATCACACACTGCGGGAAGTTGGCATGATGGCGCTCTAAACCCAAACCAATAACGAGTCGAAACTCGCTGCGTCTCGCGCCCACAACACTACACAAGGCATACACTAGATGACAGTGTATTGTAAATTCTTAACCCTTTTTCTCAACAACAAATTGTAAACTTAGGCGTGCTGATGATCTGCTTGAGTGCTAGTGATCATGGGAAAATGACCTACAACAACAGGTCAAACTACGAATTTATGACTCGAGCTCGATACCAAGCTATGAGGGACCGACCCGAATGGGGCACTAAATGGGCCCTTACCCCAATGCATGCATTCAAAGTAAAGGACATTTAAAATGACATGATTTCGGATTCCAATTAAAACAAAACATTCAAAATAACCCCTTTAAAAACTAAACAATTTCCCTGGAACCTGTCCCTGTTTCCAAGCACCTGTTCCAAGATAAATACATTTCCAAAGTATACTCCGATCAGAGATTTCTTAAAATCATTCAAAACATGTCTAGATACAATAATGCTGGAATCCACAAAATATTCGAGAAAAACATCCTAGGGCTCAGTCTGGCCACATGCATTCAGGGGAAAATAAAACATAAAGAGTCATAACACAAAATCATAGTTTGATGACTGGGCCCCATGATCACAGCTCCTCCTTCAGCCATCCTGTCACGTAACTTGGTTACTTGTGGAAAAACCACAATAAGGGTGAGTAACGAATTACTCAGTAAGAATCCCCAACCGGGGTACAATACGATATACATGGTCATCTCGATGAGCGTATGCAAGCTATGAATATAAACACAGAATAGAGCACATAGCTTAGCCCACACTTGGGCCTCGGATGCCAATTTAAGGTCTTAGTCCGGAATAATATCACCACACAAGTCGCCCTATACGAGAAACAAGTCCCGGCCTCGGCTCATCTCCGACGAAAAGGTACACTGCTCAAGATCCCGAGGAGCTCTCCTGGTCGGCGCTGTAATGAGCGTAAGCATGCACCGCGTGCTCTGCGCAGACCATGGGGTGCCGGGTCTAGAGGCAAGCCGCCCATGTCCAGATCCACCACGCCTAACTAAATCTTTGGATCGGTGTCACTGACATAGGGGTGTGAGACCTGGACACGTAAACTATGTCAGCCTGAACCACCACACCTAGGGCCAAGGAACGGTCGTGGTAGGCTTACACCAGGAAGCCGTCCTTGCCTTAACAGGTGGCAATCAGGGGCTACGGCCGAACACGTCGAGGACGTGCCGACTGCCGGGGACGAGGCAATGCCAAGTCATCATCCCGACCGTTGGGGCATTTAACGATCGCCACCCTCACCCAAGATTGCGGGGCCTACCGCTTGGTTAGCTAATCCCTCACGGGGTCCAGGGGACGGAATGACTTGCTCGACGTCCCCGCCATGGATGCAAGGTACTTTATGCATCGGGCCGGATGATGCTATCTACCGCAACTCTAACTCCGCCCCTAGCAATCAACAAACAAATCCATAAAATCCAATACGTGCTCAATAAGAATACAACGAGCCTAGCATGATACTACGAAGCAAGGAACAGATACGAGCATGCTAGAAAGGAACAACCTAGCATGGATTAACATGAGAATTAAATCAGGAAAATCATGCCAATCGGGAATTCAGAATAGAATACCTATCTACACATGTCAATAAACACAAACAAGCTGTCAATCAGCAATAGCATAATATATCGCAGGGTCCACACAACTCCGGTAAGAAATCCTTACCTTGGTCGGGGACGATTTGACACGGAAACCTAAATGGCGAACGAACCCGAACTAGTTATCGAGAACCTATCAATCACAACAAAAATCACACAATAGGCCTAAATATAATAAAATAAACGAGGCTCAGCTCGGGAGCAACTCACGAGGCGCGACGAACGCACGAACAACGGCAAATACGACGAGGTGGGCGCTCGCTACCGCATGACTTCGCGGCGGGGGGTCGGCGGCGCGTTGCGGAATTGGGAGAGGCGCGCGCGCGGTGTGCGGCGAGGCTCGGCGGCTGGGCTGCTTCTGCGCACGCGAGCTCGGCGAACAGGGGCGAACAGAGGATCGGAGAAAACGAGCTCGATTCCGGGCGATTGGGGAAGATTCGACGCGCGATTTGAAGTTGGACCACTTCTCCTACACTAGCTGCACAAAAACCACACGAATCTCTTCACTCCCACGGCCGGCAGAACGAAATCGGAACCAAGGGGAAAGAAATCGGATTTTTCGAAGGAAAGGAAGAAGAGGAAGAACTTACCAGCTGCTCGGAGGGAGAATGGGCTTCGAATTGGAGAGGAGGAGCTCGGAATTGGCTGGTCGGTGAGGGAGAAAATCGCGAAGGAACGCAATCGGTCGGTGAAGAAAATCGCGAAGGAAATGGGGAAGAAGAAGGAGAAGCTCGGGCGAGCTGGCCCTTTTAAACCAAAACGCGCATCACACAGGCATATGTATTAGATCGCGCGTTTAGATTAACAAACGCGCCCAGTGGCTCGACTGGCAGCGCCCCCTGCCTAGCACGCGACACTTCCTTGGCTCGAAACTCACTCGACGTGCTATTTAATTCCCTATTTATTTTTACCTTTTCCCAAGCCCAAATGTCTTCACCAAAATTCCCGATCCCATTCAAATCGACTCATAATTTTTCCGGCAATTAACAATTACATAACCGGCCCTGTCGGCCCGACCCAAAATTACCAAAATGCCCCTGGGCCTCCCGGGAAGACCGGGATGAAAATTCCGGGCCGTTACATAAACTATGTCAGCCTGAACCACCGCACCTGGGGCCAAGGAACGGTCGTGGTAGGCTTACACCAGGAAGCCGTCCTTGCCTTAACAGGTGGCAATCAGGCTCTGACCAAACATGCTGAGGACATGCCGGCTGCCGGGGACGAGGGAATGCCAAGTCATCATCCCGACCGTTGGGGCATTTAACAGTTTGCCACCCTCACCCAAGATTGCAGGGCCTACCGCTTGGGTTAGCTAATCCCTCACGGGGTCCAGGGTGGAGAACTGTCCCGACGTCCCTGCCATGGATGCAAGTTACTTTATGCATCAGGCCCGGATGATGCTATCTACCTGCAACTCTAACCTGCCCTAGCAATCAGCAAACAATTCCATAAAATCCAATACGTGCTCAATAAGAATACAACGAGCCTAGCATGATACTACGAAGCAAGGAACAGATACGAGCATGCCAGAAAGGAACAACCTAGCATGGATTAACATGAGAATTAATCAGGAAGATCATGCTAATCGGGAATTCAGAATAGAATACCTAGCTACACATGTCAATAAACACAAACAAGCAATCAATCAGCAATCGCCTAATATATCGCAGGGTCCACACAACTCCGGTAAGAATTCCTTACCTTGGTCGGGGACGATTTGACACGAAAACCTAAATTGCAAACGAACCTGAACTAGCTACCGAGAACCTATCAATCACAACAAAAATCACACAATAGGCCTAAATATAATAAAATAAACGAGGCTCAGCTCGGGAGCAACTCACGAGGCGCGACGAAAACACGACGAGCCGATTGCACGAACGGGGCAGCAAAGGGGCTGGCTGGGCACTGGCTGCGTGCAGACGGGCGCTGGGGCGCTGGTGAATCGACGCGACACGGTGCTGGGCGAGGACGCACGCGCTAGCACTGTTCGGTGTGCGGCGAGGCTCGGCGGCCGAAGCCGCTTCACACACGCGAGCTCGTGAATGGGGGCTCTCTGTTTGCGCGCGACGGGCGATGGAGAAGAACCAAAATCGAGCGATTGGCGAAGATTCGACGGCCGATTGTTGTTGGTCGAACTCTCCTACGCAAGCTGCACAAAACCCATCCAGAAATTCACTTCAACACGGCCGGGAAAACGAAGCCCAGCAGCAGGGGACTCGGATCGAAGAAGAGAAGAAGAAAAAGAAGAAAAGCTTACCTGCTGCCCGGAAATGGATCGACCTTCAAACTGGGGAAGACGAACTCGATCGAATCGGAGCTGGAGAAGGAAGAAATCGTCGGAAATCGCTGTCGGTTGATGAAGGAAATCGTGAGGAGAAGAATGAGAGAAATGGAGAAGAAAGCTTCGGGCGAGCTCTACTTTTATACCAACCGCCTTCGAAAACACGCATATGTATTAGATCGCGCGATTAAGATAACAAACACGCCCAGTGGCTCGGCTAGCAGCACCCCTTGCCTAGCTTGCAGTGCGTCTTTGGCTCGAATCTCACTCGACGCGCTATTTAATTCCCTATTTATTTTTACCTTTTTCCAATCCCAAATGCCTTCACCAAAATTCCCGATCCCATTCAAATCGACTCATAATTTTTCCGGCAATTAACAATTACATAACCGGCCCTGTCGGCCCGACCAAAATTACCAAAATGCCCCTGGGCCTCCCGGGAAGACCTGGATGAAATTTCCGGGCCGTTACAGATTTCAGCCTAACTTCCAATCATTATTCGCGTATATTAATTGAATATTATCACAAGCGAGGTCAAATTTGGAATAAAAAGGTGTAATTCGCTAACACTTACGTATTAGGGGAATTAAATGCTAATTATCGATTATAGTGCTAAAAATGACCAAAGTAGCGTGTTTAGCATAGGTTTCACTGAAACTTATGATGACTTCTGTTTTCATAGGAACAACACTAGCGGAGCATTGCCAAAAGAAGAATCAAGGGTGCGAATGCGAGCATTTAAATTTGGAAGATTAAGACCAGAAACACCTCAAACAAATAAGGAAGGAAAAAAGGAGAATCAAGGGCGCGAATGCGAGCTAATTATGCTCGGAAGTTCAAAGCTAGAAGCACTTCAAGAAAATAAGGAAAGTAATATCCACCAGCAAGAAGTTGACTAACCAAACAATTAAGAGACATATTGCTTAAATTACAGGATTCCTGCCTTAGACAAATCAGACACATATGGCAAGGAAATCACCGAGTAAATTGATTCTCACCCTTCTGGAATATTCATAGGCTCGATGACCTAGCTCTATAAAAGGATGTTGATGTAACAGAGAAGGAGGCTGGTTCTTTTCCTGTTTTTTCCCTCGAGGAAGTTCAGAGATCATATCGAGACGACGTTTATGTTATTTTGTTTAAGTTCGTGTTGTTATACTCATTTTACTATGATGTTTTCAATATCTTGTGTTGTGATTTTTGTTTGCATTATGAACTAATTCTCTTAAGGTGAAGTTGGGAAAAAATGAATCTTAGTAGCATGTCGTAGGAAGGAATTGGAAGCGTTTATTCTAGAACATGTAAGATAGGTACTTCATTATAATAGTAAGTGTCGACTAACCATCCACACAAGCTAATAGATTGTAAATCGGAAGAGGAAACGATCTAAGTCTATCGTGCATGTTTAATAGGTAGTGTTACAGCTGTGATACTTTAATTCGGAGTTTAGTAATAAACGCATAAATATTACATACTTAGCGCGGTTAGCATTACACCTAGTCGTATCGGAATTTGGACCAGATGCTGAACGAAATAACTGTGAAGAATCATGCCCATAAAGTGAGCCTTTATCGTACCCAAGAAAAAGCAGAAAGTAAATTTGAGCTAAGTGAGATGATCGCCATAAAAGCGCAATTGGCTACTTTGGCAAACACCCTGAAAAACGTTCAGATGACCACACCTCAAAACACTATGGAGCAATCAACTCTTGAGTTCTGTGCACTCTGTGGAGGTGATCATTTGTACGAGCTTTGCAGCGAGAATATAACGTCTGTCAATTATATTGGAAATCCAAACTCATGCTAGCAAAACAATCCCTATTCAAATGCATACAATGCTGGATGGAAGCAACACCCAAATTTCTCATGGGGAGGACAAAGTAGCAATGCTAACCATGCTGGACAACAGCGAGAACCTTAACACGAGGGATTCGGAAGCAACCACCAGCAACCTACCAAGCCAGATGCAGCACTAATGGATTACATAGCAAAAAACTACATGGTTATGATGGAACACTAAACCATGTTGAAGACTCAGCAAGCAACACTTCGAGTGCTAGAACTGCAACTAGGACAAATCGTAGCTGATTTGAAAACAAGGACGAGAGGACAGTTGATAAGCGCCGATCGTTGCTTGAATTTTACAAAGCTAGAGGTCCTTCTAGGATCCTTGTAAAAACTCACAATGACAGCTAACTTAGATCACACTCAAAATCTAAAATGGTCACTCTTAGATCCTAAGACAACTCACTCTGCACTAGTTTAATCAAGACTAATCCAATGAATTGATTTAACTTCAAACCTAAAACAAGATTTGAAAGAAAGACAACACCAAATGGGGTATAAGAAAACACAAGTTTTTCATTCATAAAATCTTGTTTTAGGTTTGAAGTTAAATCAATTCATTGGATTAGTCTTGATCAAACTAATTGGAGTGAGTTGTCTTAGGATCTAAGAGTGACCATTTTAGATTTTGAGTGTGATCTAAGTTAGCTGTCATTGTGAGTTTTTACAAGGATCCTAGAAGGACCTCTAGCTTTGTAAAATTCAAGCAACGATCGGCGCTTATCATTTGGTATCAGAGCATGTGGTCGACATTCCTTGGCCGACTCTAAAGGTAAACAATCTTTTCAACATGTCACGTAATGAAGAAAAGGCAACAAATGTACCGGGTTTTAGTACCGTTCTTGAAGCTCTTAAAGATATGTTGGAAATGATGAGAGAAGATATGGAAGAAAGAAGAGCACATCGCAAAAGGATGTCTTCAAGGTACACTCATCCAAAACCAATTTCAAATATTCAATTGTCTTTGGAAAATGATAATTCATGTGATCAAATTCAGCCTACGGTTAAAGTAGAAAGTGGAAAAGTTGAAAATGAAATGCTTTATGGTTTAGTTGCAACACATGCTAATGAGGTTAGTAGGGAATTAGATTGTAAGTTCTTATTTTCTTGTATCCCTTATACCATTGTAAAACCTACTCTTAATGATGTACATATTGATGTGTGTGAGTTACGGGAAAAGGCACAAAAGGCCACGACAAAAGCAAATGAATTTATGGAAAAAAAATCTTGTGAGAAAGTGAGTGTGAGAGATAAGCATGAGATTAGTTTATGGCCTATACAAAAAAATGAGAGAAAAGCCAATATTGAGAGCTTGTGTGAAAGAGCCAATGAGGTTAAATCTATTTTGTTTTCAAAGCAAAATATTTGTAGACTTTTATATAAAGGAACTTGCTATCTAACGGGCGAGCTCAAACCATGTTTCTATAGTGTTTCTTTTGAGTTTTTGCAGAAGGCAAATGAGCTTATTCAACATATTGAATTGAAGTTTCCTTCCAAAGTAATGAATGAAAACATGCACAATGCCAACTTGTTTATTATGATGAAATACTCCAAATTTGCTTCCAAATTCATCCATGACAAAGAAGCATAAAGTGTTCAAAAAGGACATAAAGATTTTGATTTGAGGACAAATTCTTCTAAAGAAAGGGGGGATGATATGAATTCAACTACCAACCTATTGCATTCACATGAAGGAGCAATTACAAGAAGAAGGAAAAGAAGATTCCAAGAGGATTATAAAAAAAATTAAATGGCAGAATTTTAAATAAAGAAATTTCTAGATTTCTTATTTTGGGACTTTTTTATTTCAATGTTTGCCAACCATGCTCATTATTGCAATGGACATTCTAGAAGAGTTGGTTGAGTGTATTTAAAGCATATCTACTCTTTTGTCTAGCATTTAAGCCATGCAATTTACTTTTGGCTTCTTATGTCTTATTTTCTACAAAATGCATTTAATAGCTTTTTGAGTCCTTTTGTATTCCAAGGCATGCACGAATTGTTGGCCTTTAAAATGGCTTGTAATACATCATTTTGGACAGATTTGATTAATGAAAAACTTGTGTTTTCTTAGACCCCATTTGGTGTTGTCTTTCTTTCAAATCTTGTTTTAGGTTTGAAGTTAAATCAATTCATTGGATTAGTCTTGATCAAACTAATTCTGGAGTGAGTTGTCTTAGGATCTAAGAGTGACCATTTTAGATTTTGAGTGTGATATAAGTTAGCTATCATTGTGAGTTTTTACAAGGATCCTAGAAGGACCTCTAGCTTTGTAAAATTCAAGCAACGATCGACGCTTATCATTTGGTATCAGAGCAGAACTGCAACTAGGACAAATCGTAGCTGATCGGCGCTTACCAAGCCAGATGCAGCACTAATGGATTACATAGCAAAAAACTACATGGTTATGATGGAACACTAAACCATGTTGAAGACTCAGCAAGCAACACTTCGAGTGCTAGAACTGCAACTAGGACAAATCGTAGCTGATTTGAAAACAAGGACGAGAGGACAGTTACCGTTAGACACAGAAGGATCTAGGCGGAACGGCAAGGAACAAGTTCATGCGATTGAGCTACGAAATGGGAAACCCTTGCTGGACAGTGAGGAAATCAGGAATTATCAAGGAACAAAATATGCAACTAAACCACAGACAACTAAAGAGCCATTGAAGGATGACAATGAAGTCGTCACTGAGAAGAAAGGATGAGAGAGAGTGGAGAAACCATTACCTATTTACCAACCACCATCCCCACCGTACCCTCAAAGGCTCAAACGAAAAGGAAATGAGTCGAACTTCAAAAAATTCATGGACATTCTGAAACAAATCCACATTAACATTCATTTAGTTGATGCGCTACGGCAAATGCCAAACTATATGAAATTCTTGAATGTTGCACTTAAGGAAAAAAGCAAATTTGAGGAATTAAAGGTAGTAGTATTGAATGAGGAATGTAGTGCGATTATTCAAAATAAAATTCCAAAGAAAGAAGTCGACCTAGGACTGTTCACCATTTCGGTAAAAATTGGTAGCAATCACATTGGGCGAGCACTCTTGCGATTTATGTGCTGACATTAATTTGATGCCCTTATATATTTACAAAACGTTCGGAATAGGTGAAGCGAGACCTACCACCGTCACAATACAGCTCACAAGTTCTTCTTTCCAACATATTTTATCATTCTAGACTACGAAGCAGATCCAAAAGTTCCAATCATTCTGGGACGACCATTTCTGACAACTGGGCGCACACTGGTAGACATTTATGAAGGGACGATCACCTTGTGAATGAACGACTAGCAGATTGAGTACAACATATTTGACTCAATGAAGCAACCTGACACAGAAGATAATTTCAACATCAGCCATCTAGAAATGATGCTAGACGACGCAATCATGACCGAACAACAGCAAGCGTGGCTGAATACTGAGAATAATATAGAGGAAGCAGAGGATTTTCAGGATAGCGTGTTGGGAGACACAACGAACAGAGTGCATTACTATGAAGCACTAGCTGTGGGGACCAAGTGTAACTCACCACAAAAGCCCTCGACGGATGAACCTCCTACGCTAGAATTAAAACCTCTTCCTGATCATTTAAAGTACACCTACCTTGGAGAAGATGAGACATTACTAGTTTTCATATCATAGCAATTAACTACGGAGCACGAGAAGTCGCTTCTAGCACTCCTTACGCAGCACAATAAGGTAATTGGGTGGACTCTGACGGATATAACAGGCATCTACCCTACATTTTGTATGCATAAGTTCATTCTAGAGGACGATGCCAGGACTTCAGTAGAACATCAAAGGCGATTGAATCCCGCCATGAAGGAGGTAGTAAAAAAGGAAATTTTAAAATGGTTTGATGATGGGATCATCTATCCCATATCAGACAGTCAGTGGGTTAGTCCAATTCAGTGCGTGCCTAAGAAGGGAGGCACCACAGTTGTTTGTAACAAGAAAAATGAAATAATTTCAACATGAACTGTTACAGAATGGCGAGTCTGCATGGACTACCGCAAGTTGAACAAAGCAACAAGGAAGGATCATTTTCCCTTTCCTTATATCGACCAAATGCAAGATCGTATCGCAGGTAAAAAGTATTATTGTTTTCTGGATGGATATTCAAGGTATAACCAAATCACAATCGATAAAAAAGGACTAGGAGAAAATCACATTTACCTGTCCTTATTGAACTTTCGCCTTCAGAAGGATGTCGTTTGGTTTATGCAATGCATCTGCCACCTTCCAAAGGTGTATGGTGTCTATTTTCTGAGACATGCTCGAAGATATCATGGAAGTCTTTATGGATAACTTCACAATAATCAGACACAACTTCCTAAATTATTTAGAAAACCTTGAGAAAATGCTTAACCAATGCGAAGAAACACACCGAGTGCTTAATTGGGAAAACTGCCATTTTATGGTAAAAGAAGGAATTGTTCTAGGGCACAAAATGTAACGGCCCAGTTTTCCATGCTCGTTTCCCAGGTGTTTTTGGTTCATGATTCGGATGTTCGGTTGGGCCTTTAGAGCTATTTTAACCCTTAAGGGCATTTTGGTCATTTTTCCTTCAAGACCGGGTTTGTGGATAATCAGGGTTCCAAGGTTATTTCGGTTTTTTGCCGGGACTTGATTGTTTGTTGGTTGCAAGTTCCAAGAAGTTTGTGATGGTTTCTAGGAAGCTTGGAGGTAGTTTGGTTAATTATCAAATTAAAGTGTTTATTGTGCCTCCGTTGGGATTTTCACCCTTGACTTGTAGGGGAATTTGGAGGCTTGGAATTAAATGAGGAATTAAAGAGATTAAAGTGCTTCCGATGGGACTCGAACCCTTGGCCTGCAAAGATTGGGAGGCTTGGATTAAGAGAAATAATTAGGAAGAATTAATTGTTCCAGAGGAGACTCGAAGGGGGAAAGCCCGGGAAGGAATCGCCAAAAACCTAGTGTTTAAAGGAAAAGAAAACTGTTTCTTTTCTCCCATTTCATCTTGCTGCACACCATCGTTCCTTCATCTCTTCCATCTCCTTGCCGTTTCACCAAGAGCCGAGTCCAAGATTTCGAGAGCCATAGCCTAGACTCTTAGAAAGTTCTTGAGAGTGTCGAACACCGTTGTTCTTCTACTTCTTGTAGTCGCATCACCCCAAGCAACCAGCCCTTGTGTTTCCGCACCAAGCCTGAGCCACATCGCGGCCCACGCATGACCAACAGCAGCCACTGTCGCCTAGCCTCTGCGCGATGAACGCAACCCTAACATCGCCCTTGCAACGCCGCACCGAGGGCAGCGCAGTTCGCCTGCTCCCTGCCGCTTGTTGCCTGAGCACCCGCACCCCCTTGTTCATCTGCGACCGCACGATCCGCAGCAGCAAACCCAGCAGCCCGATCGAATGCCCAAGTCGCGCCTCTTAGCCTAGCTGCCGCATCGTCTCACCGCAGCTTGACGCTCATGGAAGGATCGCCCTTCGCAGTGGGGAACAACCCCGTCCGCACACGCCGCCCAGCCCGCATCGCTGCAGCAAGCCTTCTTTCTCCAGCAGTCGTGCAGCCACGATTTGTCTCCCCGTACTTGCTGCCAGCCGCAACGCCCAAGCCATGCATTCGCCCAGCAGCGATCAGCCTCACCCCACAGAATAGCCCTTACTCACCGAGCACAGCAGCAGCCCACACAACAGCCTTAGCTAGCGCGCAGCCGCAGCCCTGCCCACCTACCTACCAGCTTGTTGCCGCTCGCACTTTACTGAGCTAGCCTAGTGCCGAGAGCTTCCTTCTCGGTTTGGGTAGCTTCTTGTGCCCTGTGTTTTATTCCTTGGATATTTTTAGCTGGCAAGTTTATTTATGCACCATTTATGTTTGTATTATGGCTAGGTCGAGTTGGTCTTTGCAGTTTAAGGAGTTTTGTCTTATGTGATTGTTTTCTGCATATTTCCAGGTAAGGATCTCTTACCGGGCTTGTGTGGACCTTGCGATATCCTCACGATGTGCCTTGTATGCTTGTTTACTGTTATGAGCTGTTAGTGGACAGAACAACTTGTGTTTGACTTCTTGCTAGCATGTTTGACTTCTTGCTAGCATGTTTGCCTGTTTGTACATGTTAGTGCCATGCTAGGTTTGTTCTTCCAGCATGTTTATGATTCCTGCTTAAGTTCGTAGTATCATGCTAGGTTATGTGTTATTTTGTTGAGCATGTATGTTTAGCCAAGAATTGTTTACTCTGAATTCTTAGTTAGAACAGTTAGGGTTTGTCATCATCCAGAGGCTGAAAGCGGACATAACGTACTTTGTCCCCACCGGTCAGGATCTCGTGCGAAGCATAACGTACTTTGCTTCCACCCAGGCAGCCGATGTGGATTTGCTCCCGCATCAACATAAGCCTAGTTTGTAGCCTACTAGAGCGGAACCCTGCCAACTGTGTAAGCCTACCTTGGCTGGTTCTTAGCTTCAGGTCGGTGGTACAGGCTGTACAAATGAGTGTCGAGGGCCTCGCACTACTGTATTCAGTGGCACTGTTTTCGAGTCTTAGGCATGCATACCTGGCCCGCGTAGTTTTTCCCTAGGCCCCCACATTTACACCAGTTATAACAGCATGTGGTGTGTGTGCGTACACGCGTTAGTCGCCGGTTCGGAGCGCTCCTCCGGGCTAATGTTCGTGAGTACACCACTTTTGTTTCAGTTTAGAGCCAGTTCTGGGTACTCCCTCGTTATTCCAGTATTAGCTAGCCGAGGGTAAGAGGCCCTCGAGGACACCTAGTTGGGATTGGTTTTTGAGTTGATCATTTGGCTGAGGGAGAAAGACGCTCGAGGGTGTCTGACATCTATTTGGGATTGGTTTTTTAGTTGATCATTTGGCCGAGGGAGAAAGACCCTCGAGGATGTCTTGGGATTGGTTAGGAGAGCCAATCATTAGACAAGAAGTAGGAGATTTTCGAGGATTTCAGATCTTCTCCGTTAGCTCGTTGAGCATTGTTATGTGTTGGTAATTGTTTGCATGTATACTAGGATGCTAGATGACTGATGTATCGTATTGTACCCTAGTTGGGGATTCTTACTGAGTATGTTTGTACTCACCCTTATTTCTGTGGTTTTTCCACCAGGTAACTTGCTACAGCATCGGGATGTCTAGCGGAGGGAGCTGACTGATCATGGGAGCCGCGACACTCTATCTTTCTATTTGTCTTATGATTCATAAATTCCTTGATAGCATGCTAGAGAAACCGTTTTGTTTTGAGAAGTTGTTTTACTTATTAAGTTTTAAATACTAGCTAGGACTTGTTTAATGATGTTTTGTTGAATGGATGCTTTTTTACAGTTTTAATAAATGAGTTTTCTTGTTAAGTAGTTTCAATGTTAATTTAAATGGTTTTAAATTTTAAGCATGTTAAGTGAGAACCGAGTTTAGGACCACTGTTTGGGTCGGGTTCTTACAGTTGGTATCAGAGCACAGAGTCATAGATTCTGTAGACTAACCTGCTTTGTAGGTTGTTGTCCTCATGATCATCAACACTCCACGGTCATCAGGTTTGTCTAAGTTCATTAAGCTAAGGGTTTTATTTTACAATATTGCATCTATTATACATGTGTTGCCCTTATTGGGCAGTGAGAGTCCCAGTGTGGACTAGCTTTTGGGTTTTATGTAGATCGTCAGTATGCTGAGTACACATAGAGGAGCATGGACGTTTGGTATTCCCAACCGAGGAGTCGGAGTGAGCATGTTGTTGAGACCACGTCCAGGGCTGTCTAGACCCATAGGCCACCTTTGGCCCCGGTAGTTGAGTTGCCGAGAGAGTGGGGTGGAGGCCACCAGGCCTCAGAGTGAGACTCCAAGAGTAGAGTTTGCTCCAGCCATGAGGGTTGATGGCAGGTCTTCTAGCTGGTCAAATAGCAGAGACCGAGGCGCAGTTAGCAGCGCAAAGTGAGGAGTCTTGGGCACATATAGCCCAGCTGACACAACTTGTTCAGTAGGTACCCTCCCCCCCCCCCTAGTAGCTCTAGTAGCCCCTAGAGGTTCCCCGGGAGAAAAAGATCAGCAGGAGCCTATTGTTGAGGCAGATGATGTGGATGGAGCCGCCGAGTACTGCAAGTGGCTCAAGGACTTTGGCAGGTGAAAGTCTGTAGAGCTTGTTGTTTCAAAGGAACCTGCTGGTAGCAGCGAAGAAGTTGGTAATACCAAACAGCTCGAAATTGATTACAAATTATCAAAATGCGCATATTTGCAAAGACGGTATTTGCTTCGTAAATACCTTCATACTAGTCAAGGATCTTAATATGGAAATCATATTAGGAACACCATTCTTGACTCAATTATACCCATTTCAAATAATTGAAAAGGGTTTAGAATCAAGTATCGTTGATTCTAAAATCATATTTGAATTCACTCAACCCGGGAAGACTCACGTAGTTGATGCAATCCGAATCAAAGAAAACCAAATCAATTTTCTTAAGGAAGAAATATCTTATAAGAAAATTGAAGAACAACTGATTAATCCAAGAATTAAGCTTAGGATTAATCAATTCCAAAAGAAGCTTGAACATGATGTCTGTTCATACTTCCCAAATGCAAAAGACTTTAAGGAAGAAGCAGTTTCGACTAAGTCCAGACCTATTCAAATGAATGCTAATCTTCTTGCTATTCTGCAAGAAGGAAATTGATGATTTGTTGCAGAAGAAGCTGATCAGGCCTTCCAAGAGCCCATGGTCTTGCGCAACATTCTATGTCAACAACCAGCCGAGAAGGAACGAGGTGTCCTCAGGCTGGTAATCAACTACAAACCCTTAAACAAAGTTTTAGAATGGATTCCGTATCTGATTCCAAATTAAACGGATTTAATCAAACGCATTTTAAGTGCAAGAGTGTTTTCAAAATTCGATCTTAAATCTAGATTTTGGCAAATCCAAATTGCCGAGAAAGATCGATACAAACCCGCTTTCAATGTCCCATTTGGACAATACGAATGGAACGTCATGCCATTTGGCTTAAAAAAAGCTCCATCAGAGTTTCAAAAAATCATGAATGACATTTTCAATGGTTTTCAAGAATTTTCAATAGTTTACATTGACGATGTTTTGATTTTTTCTCAAAATATCGATCAACATTTCAAACATCTCAAACGTTTTACAATGTTATCAAGCGAAATGGCCTTGTTGTTTCGGCCAAGAAAATCAAGCTATTTCAAACTCAAATCCGATTTCTCGGATTTGATATCAATCTGGCCCTCATTAAGCCCATTCATAGGTCCATAGGATGTGGCTTCTAAATTCCCGGACCAAATTACAGATAAAACCCAATTACAAAGGTTTTTGGGTTGCCTCAACTATGTGGCCGAATTCTTACAAGATATCAGGCCCATTTGCAAACTATTTTTTAGAGACTCAAAAAGAATCCAAAGCCTTAGACCGACAAGCATACTGCTGTTGTCCAGAAAATTAAGGCTTTAGTCAAATCAATACCCTGTTTAAGTTTGCTTAATGACAAAGCAAACCTCATAGTAGAGACTGACGCATCCGATATCGGATATGGAGGAATCCTCAAACAGTGTATTGATAAGAAAGAATCCATAGTGCGCTTCCACTCTGGCGTATGGAATGACGCATAGAGAAATTACTCAACGGTAAAAAAGGAAATCCTTGCAATCGTACTATATGTACAAAAATTTCAAGGAGAATTAATCAATAAACAATTTTTAATCAAAACAGATTCTAGAGCATCTAAATTCATTTTGGAAAAAGATGTTAAAAACCTGGTTTCTAAACAAATTTTTGCCAGATGGCAAGCAATTTTATCATGTTTTAACTTTGAGGTTTTGCCTATAAAAGGGACGGAAAATGCCCTGGCAGATTACCTCTCAAGAGAGTTCCTCTCTCAATCTTCTCTCTCTCTCTCCATGAGTGAAAGAAGAAGTGTTCTGAGTTCTAGAGGCAAAGGTGCCTCCTCCTCTTCAAGGCAGCCTCCTGCAACAAAGCAGCCTTCAGCTGCATCTTCAAAGCAACCTCAGGTGCCAAGATGTCACCTGACTCATATGCCGACAATTCTGATTTCACTTTGGTGAACAGATCAAAGGGCAAATCCAAAGCTGGGTCATCCACCCAGATTCTACCTGCACCTTCGGTACGGCCAAACCAAAATGCGTCGTCTACGACATTTGCAAACGCTGTCGTCCCCGACAGATTTATTCCTAAACCCGAAATTAAGGGTTATTTCAAAAAGAATACTCCCCATGGAGAATTCGTCATAGAACCTGAATTCGACGATCCAAATGTTTCCAAAATTGTTCAAAATATTTTCCCTACCGACTTTTTCTTCATGCCGGAGGTTCATCAAAAAACCCGTCGGTTTTATGAATTCATCTTAGTTGATACAAAATCAGCTGAGATAATTCATCATCCAGATAAAAAAGATCCAGAACGGATCGCATATTTCAAATTAAAAATTTTCAAAGTTTTAAATCCTACGGCATGGAACCAGCGTATCCATACCGAAAAATCATTTTCGAGGAAATTCACTCCTCAAACTTACTCCTACCGAGATTATGTTCGTGCCTGGTATCACGTACTGTTCTACCAGAACTTCAAACATTCTTGGTTTATTCATTTTTGCCCAAATGCACAGAGGGTTTCTTTCCCGATGTGGTTTGTAAGCTGGTGGACGGTGTTTGGTCTCACTACCAACATCTTCCCAGTCCCTATTCAAGAATCATTTTAGTATTTTTCGAAGAACATCTTCAAAAATAGTTTTCCAATTACAATGACTTTCTGCATGTATTTTCAAATTCCATGGATCCTATCCTGGAATTTTGAGGTACGTGTATCCACTCTCACCAAAAGCTTGGTGAAAGTCATCTCTATCAAATGGTGGGATAAATTCAACACATCCCACTCAGACATTCGATTCATGAAAGCTTGGTTAGCCAAGAACGGTCATCTCCAAGACCTTTCTTCTCAAAGGAACCAAGAGTTCTTCAACAAGAAAGCATAGTTGATTGCTGCCCTAGCTCAAACCTCATCTGAATCTGATTTGCATAAAAGATGGAGTGAGCTAGCATCATTAGCAGATAATTCAGTCTCATCGAAACAATCTGAGGTCGAACCTTCCGACTCAACTATATGAGATTGAATACGTCTATGATCTCAATGAACCGTAATTGTTCTACAACTACAATTATTCATAGATCGAAATCGTCATTAAACTATCAATAGACCGAAATAGTCGTTAAACTAGATACTTCATAGAGCGAAGACTCATTAAACTATCATTAGACCTAAACGTTGTTAAACTATCAAAGACCGCGATTGTCACTAAACTATGATTACTCAAATAATATAAAAATCACAAAGGACCACATAGAACCAATTAAAAAAGGGTTGTAATGGTCCAAAAAAAAAAAGGAGTTTTTGTATATACAATTTAATTTTATGTTTCTGTAAATTTCTGTAAATACACAAGAAAAAAGCCATTCAAGACGGAGACAAAAACTTGTAGAGTTCAGCACACCCAGAGCCTACTTCTGGCTTGGAAAATACTTGTATTTTCAACACCCGAGAATTAGATTTCCAAAAGCAACGGCTTAAGACTACATGTCCAGTGCGAAGTACCAAAGGTAGTAAGGCGCGTAAATGTGATGATAGCGAAGCGCAGTGAGTCTATTGGTCGCCGGCGTAGGATACGGCTAAAGTGTACGTGGAAATCTTGAATTCGTTCGATGCCTACTTCGGATATGCATCTAAAGTGGAAGGGGGTATGCTCAATAATGCAGATTTGAAGATTCGACCTGTCGGCTTGTCATCTCAACTTTTATATTTTTTCATTTTGTAATACTTTCGACTCCTTTACTATTTACTTTTTACTGTTTGTCGTTTTGTAACAATGTAGTTACTGTTTACTATTTGCTTTTGTCAGTTTGGTATCAGAGCCTAAGTTGTGGAGAGCCTCACCAGAGCTCTGTCAGACCCAGGCAGTGGACCTCGGTTGAGTTGCTGGAAGCCTGTAGTCGGTTGACAAGCTAGAGTTGTTCTTGGTAACCTCCGCGTTGTTTTTGGAATTATTAGCAAAGTGGTGCTTGGTGTTGACCAAGGTGTGGTTTCCATGTTGTTTCAAGAGCTAGCTTGGTTGGAGCAAGCGGATGTTTCCCTGAAGGCTTATTCCTGTTCGAAAAGTTTCAGGAGTTGACCCCCTTCTTCGACTTTTGGGTGAGTACTGCTAGTTCTGAGTTGGTGGTTCATTCTTTTGTGAAAGCCCTCTCTTGTTGCTTCCGAGAGGGTTGGCTGTTGTTACCTTTGTTGAGCAAGACAGCGAGTGTGTGTGGAGTTCGCTGTCCTTCGAAAGTCCGCTTGCTAGGGAATCGTTTTCGTTTAGGAGGAGTTAGCTTAGCTCCTGTGTTGTGAAGTTGATCAGAGTGGCGCAGCGGTCAGCCCGGCTAGAGGATCCCTGCGTTGTGCTGTTAGAAAGTGGCAAGTTATTTGACCCCACGAGGGCGGTGGTCAGCCAGTTCAAGAGTTTGAGTTGTTGCTGGAAAGTTGTTGGATCTTTGGAGTTTGAGAAACCCCTAGTTTCTGTGGTGGTTGAGTTGCACCGTGGATGCCAGCCTCAAGTCTTAACCTTTGAGGTAGCCTTGCTGGTTCGTGTTGCTTGCGGTCTGAAAGCCATTGTGGTTGTCGTTATTCGTATTCCCTATGATGTTCCGGGTGTGGAGTTTCTGGTTGGAAGATGCGTTAGGCCTAAGCTAAAAGGAGGAAGTCCTTTGAGTAGCTAGTTGGACTTGAGAGTTGCGAGTCACCTTAGAGGTGAGCTCCGCCCCGTTGTAAGCTTGGATTTGAGTTTTAGCAGAGCAAGCCCTACTCGGCTTGTTCCTAGTTGTTGTGCGTTCTCAGATGGCGATAGGCCAGATATTGGTAGGATTTGCGTTGGAATGATTGCGGTCGGCCATCAAGGGGCCCTAATTTGTTGGTTTGGCCAGGATGAGCCAGTGTCGTGACCTTGTTATTTAGTGAGGCCGTGGCTGAAGCTTCTGCTAGTGTGTGTGCTTTAAGTCATCTGGTGAACCAAGAGTGTGCCCCTTGACCTTGGTAAGGTGATCTCTATTATAGAGGGTGGCTTAGTTGTTTTGGACTGGTACCTTTGGTGAGGTTTTCCTTAGGGATCAGTCTCCAGTCGGTGGTTCAGATGGTTCCGTTGAGTTTTAGTTGATTTTCGGCATGGTGTTGGGTTGAGGTTGTTTGTTAACAACTGTGAGCATTCAGGGAAGTTACGTCAGTGCGTGGCGTAGCGTTTTAGAGCTTGTGATCAGTCCGCGAGTTTGTCGAAAGTAGAGCCGTGGTGAGGCGTTCTAAGTTGGGTAAGCGGGGATAGGTGAGCCCTAGGTTTGTAAGACCGTTTGCGAGTTGGAGCGAGTCGGAGCATGTGGCTTACTGATTAACACTGTCATGTCTCTTTCTTCTGAGCTCAGCGTATATCTAGATTTGGTTGAGGTAGTCTGTGGCAGACTCGTTGGCATTGTGGCTTTGAGCCTTTGGGAACCCAAGAGGGTTTTGAGTTTCCACGTAGAACTGGTGTAGTTTTAACCGGGAGTTCAGTTGGTCAAGGATCATTGGAGTTTTCCTAGAGCTATTTCAGTCTTAGGACTTTGGAGGATGAAAGTCTTAAAATGAGGGAGTATTGTAATGGCCCAGTTTTCCATGCTGGTTTCCCAGGTGTTTTTGGTTCATGATTCGGATGTTTAGTTGGGTCGTTAGAGCTATTTTAACCCAGGGCATTTTGGTCATTTTACCCTCAGGACCGGGTTTGTGGATAATCAGGGTTCCAGGGCTATTTCGGTCTTTTACTGGGACTTGATTGTTTGTTGGTTGCAAGTTCCAAGAAGTTTGTGATAGTTGCTTGGAAGCTTGGAGGTAGTTTGGTTAATTATCAAATTAAAGAGTTTATTGTGCCTCCGTTGGGATTTGAACCCTTGACCTGTAGGGGAGTTTGGAGGCTTGGAATTAAATGGGGAATTAAAGAGATTAAAGTGCTTCCGATGGGACTCGAACCCTTGGCCTGCAAAGAGTTGGGAGGCTTGGATTAAGAGAAATAATTAGGAAGAATTATCTATTGCAGTTATGACTCGAAGGGGGAAAGCCCGAGAAAGAATCGCCAAAAACCTAGTGTTTAAAGGAAAAGAAAGTTGTTTCTTTTCTCCCATTTCATCTTGTCGCACACCATCGTTCCTTCATCTCTTCCATCTCCTTGCTGTTTCTCCAAGAGCCGAGTCCAAGATTTCGAGAGCCATAGCTGCAAGTCTTGGAGAGTTCTTGAGAGTGTCAAACACCCTTGTTCTTCTTCTTCTTGTAGCCGCATAACCCCAAGCAACCAGCCCTTATGTTTCCGCATCAAGCCTAAGCCACATCGCCGCCCACGCACGACCAGCAGCAGCCACTGTTGCCTAGCCTCCGCGCGGCGAACGCAGCCCCAGCATCGCCCTCGTGAAGCCGCACCGAGGGCAGCGCAGTTCGCCCGCGCCCGGCCGCTTGTTGCCTGCGCACCCGCATCCCCTCGTTCGTCTGCGACCGCACGATCCCGCAGCAGCGAACCCAGCAGCCCAATCGCATGCCCAACCCTTTAATTTTGGCTTGTTGTGAATGGTGTTTGCAGTTACTTAGGCTTGTTGTGTTTTACACGCGATTTATTTAAGATTTTTAGAAAATAGCGAAACCACTGTGTGAGCGTTTGGAGACTGACCAACCCTTTAATTTTGACTCGCGCTCTCTGCAAGTTTTTGAGAAACTAAAAAGGGCTCTAACTTCTGCACCCATCATGGTATCACCTAATTGGGAGAAACCATTCGAGCTAATGTGCGATGCAAGTGATTATGCAATTGAGCTATTCTAGGGTAGAAGGGAGAAAAGCTTATCCATCCCATCTACTATGCGAGCAGAACTTTAACTGAAGAAAAGCAGAATTACACAACTATTGAGAAAGAGTTTCTGGCAGTGGTTTACGCGTTAGAAAATTTTTGTTCTTATCTAGTTGGGTCTAAGGTGATTGTGTTCACCGACCATGCTGCTATAAGGTATTTAATGAGCAAGGCTAATGCAAAACCAAGACTGATTAGATGGATCCTTCTACTGTAGAAGTTTGACATAGAAATCAAGGATAAGTAAGGATGTGAGAATATAGTGGCAGATCACCTATCGTGACTAAAAGTTAAGGACCCTGACACTATAATGCTCAACATATCAAAAAAAATTCCTGACGAATAAGTTTTTGCGCTAACAATGGTAGAGGAAAGGAATGCTCCTTGGTTCGCTGGCATTGCAAGTTATTTAGCAAGCCATGTAATTCCAACCCATCTTACACGTCAGCTAGGGGTGATTTCGGTTCGATTTTTTTCGGTTCTGTACCAAACCATTAATCGAACTGATATTTTCGATTTTTAAAAAATGGAACCGATCCGATGTCCAATAAATTATAAAACCATTGGATCGGTTTTCAATATCTTCAGTATTAAAAAAATGGAATCGATCCGATGTCCAATAAAGAATAAAGCAATTGATTATATTTTCAATTGATTCTGTGGTTAAGTTTTCGGTTTTTATTTGAATGAGAATTGAATTCCTTTTTCATTTTTTTTCCTCATTTTTTAGTTCAATTTAAGTTCTGCTTTAAAAGTGCAGAATAAAATATAATAGAAAGCAATATCAAAGGGTCATGGTCAATCATATTCCATCAAAGCCAAAATAGCATGCATACTTCGTTATAAATAAGTAAAGGAAAATGTTTATTGTAAAAACTCATAAAAATCACTTGACTATTTTAAATCCATTAATAGTAAAGCTAATGAAACATCAAACACCAGGATGCTTCTCCCATATTGAAAGCATAAAAATTCCTAAAGCTAATAAAACTCATAAAAGTTTAGATCTTTCAACTCTGTACTTAGCCCTCACAAGCTTTTCAAGACTTCAAATTGCATTGATCCTTGGCCATTTATATTTTATACCCGAGGCCTCAACACTTCTCTATGCTCGACATTAAACTCTTGACCATTTATATCCAAAGTATTGAATTGTGCATTGACCACTAACCATTTATATCCAAAGCTTCGATGATTATGTAACTTTTTGACCCTTGAACATTTATCCAAGGCTTCAATTTCTGTAATAGGAAAGACAAAGTTTCAAGGGAAAAATTCAATTAAAAAACTAAAACCAAACTGGGAGGATGGTCAAGAGGATATTCTTATCCAAAATCTCTCTCAAATTTAAGCTGAAACTCTGAAACTTAGTTGAAATAAAATAGAAAATAATAATTAATGTCCAATCGAGAGTGCTTTAATTGAGTTCAAAAGAGGTTTAATTTAGACTTGCCCACTAATTGAATCGAAATTAGCATTAAGGGCAACAAAAGTATTCATCATCCCTAAAAACAAGCCCAAAACCACCACATTTTTTACATCTCTTTTGCGCCATCTTCCATTTAGATTCTCAATGTCAAGCAAAATCAAACAAAACAAGAAGAAAAATTCAAAATCCTCATACTCACAATTCTCTTGTTGAACTAGATTCTTACCACCACGAGCGAGGTCACTCCGGCTACAACCAAAATCCAAATCTGCCTATCAAATTTTGATGACACAATCAAATACAATTTTCCAAGTGATTTCAACCTGAGCGGAGTCGGCTGCAATGGAAGCATCGTCAAATTTCGTCTCCAATTTAGGGGAAAAGTATCGCAGCGAGGGCTCATAGTGGGCGTGGGAGTGAATCGAAAGAAAGTGTTATATAAATTAGGGCTAAAGTTTCCATGGTTTTAGAGAGTGCAGATGGAAAGTCGACGGAGGAAGGATGGAGGTGTTGTTGAAATCTGATGGACTCCTCAGAATCGACTGAATTAGAAACTGTAACGGCCCGGAATTTTCATCACGGTCTTCCCGGGAGGCCCAGGAGCATTTTGGTAATTTTGGTCGGGCCGACAGGGCCGGTTTTGTATTTGTTAATTGCCGAAAAAATTATGAGTCAATTTGAATGGGATCGGGAATTTTGGTGAATACATTTGGGCTTGGAAAAAGGTGAAAATAAATAGGGAATTAAATAGCGCGTCGAGTGAGATTCAAGCCAAGGACACGCTGCAAGCTAGGCAAGGGGCGCTGCCAGCCGAGCCACTGAGCGTCTTTGTTATTCTAAGCGCACCATCTAATACATATGCGTGTTTTCGAAGGCGTTTGGTTTAAAAGGCCAGCCCGCCCGAGAGCCTTCTTCTTCCTTCTCTTTTCTTCCTCGACCGACCCGAGCTCCCTCTCGCGATTCTCCCTCGCCGACCCCAGTTCAACCGAGTTTCTTCTCCTTTTCAAGGTCGTTTTTCTTGTTCCGAGCAGCAGGTACGTGTTCTCTTCTCTTCTTCTTCTTCTTCTCCCCCAATTCTTTCCCGTTCTCCCTGTTTCCGATTTCTTCCTTGCCGGCCGAATTGAAGCGAGTGGCTTGTAGGTTTCGTGCAGCCAGCCAAGGGGAAGTGGTCCAGCAGCAAATCGCGCGTCAAATCCTCTCCAATCGCCCGGAATCGAGCTCGTTTTCTCGATGCTCGTTCGCCCCCTGTTCGCCCGACGCGCCGCTATGAAGCTCGCCTCAGCGCCCAGCCGCATCGCGTCGCTCGAGCCCCTGCTCGCCGAGTCGTGCCGCATCGCCCAGTGCCGCTCGCGTCCGCGCGGGCGCGTCCACGCCAGCGCCCAGCCGAGCCGCATCGCCAACGCTCTGTTCGTTCGCGCGCAGCTCGCGCCCGTCCGCGCGCCAGCGCGCCCACTCCTGCGCCCCAGCGCGCCCAGCTAGCCCCATTGCTGCCCCGTTCGTGCGTTCGTCACGCCTCGTGAGTTGCTCCCGAGCTGAGCCTTGTTTGTTTTATTATATTTAGGCCTATTGTGTGATTTTTGTTGTGATTGATAGGTTCTCGATAGCTAGTTCGGGTTCGCTCGCCACTTAGGTTTTCGTGTCAAATCGTCCCCGACCAAGGTAAGGATTTCTTACCGGAGTTGTGTGGACCCTGCGATATTATATGTGATTGCTGATTGATTGCTTGTTTGTGTTTATTGACATGTATAGCTAGGTAATCAATTCTGAATTCCCGATTAGCATGTTGTTCCTGATTAATTCTCATGTTAATCCATGCTAGGTTGTTCCTTTCTAGCACGCCAGATATCTGTTCCTTGCTTCGTAGTATCATGCTAGGCTCGTTGTATTCTTATTGAGCACGTATTGGATTTTATGGAATTGTTTGTTTGCTTGCTAGGGCGAGTTAGAGTTGCGGTAGATAGCATCATCCGGCCCGATGCATAAAGTACCTTGCATCCATGGCGGGGGACGTCGAGACAGTGCTCGCCCCCGGACCCCGTGAGGGATTAGCTAACCCTACCGGTGGGCCCCGCAATCTTGGGTGAGGGTGGCGATCGTTAAATGCCCCAACGGTCGGGATGATGACTTGGCATTGCCTCGTCCCCGCAGCCGCATGTCCTCGGCATGTTTGGCGAGAGCCCCCGATTGCCACTGTTAAAGGCAAGGACGGCTTCTGGTGTAAGCCTACCACGACCGTTCCTTGGCCCCGTGCGCGTGGTTCAGCCGACATAGTTTACTGTCCGTGTCTCACACCCCTATGTCGGTGACACTGATCCGGAGATTTAGTTAGGCGTGGTGGATCGGACATGGGCGCCTTGCCTCTGGACCCGGCACCCCCATAGTCCGCAGTGAGCACGCGGTACATGCTTACGCTCATTACAAATACGACCGAGAGCTCATCGGGATCTTGAGCCGCGTACCTTTCGTCGACAGAGAGAGCGGTGAGGCCGGGACTTGTTTCTCGTATAGGCGACTTGTGTATTGGACTGTGGTGATATTATTCCTGACTAAGACCTTAAATTGGCATCCGAGGCCCAAGTGTGGGCTAAGCTATGTGCTCTATTCTGTGTTTATATTCATAGCTTGCATACGCTCATCGAGATGACCATGTATATCGTATTGTACCCCGGTTGGGGATTCTTCTTGAGTAATTCGTTACTCACCCTTATCGTGGTTTTTCCACAGTAACCAAGTTGCGAGACAGGATGGTCAAGGAGGAGCCTGTGATCATGGGGCCCATCTTCCAACTCGATTTTTTTATTATGACTCTTTATGTTTTGTTTCCCCTGAATGCATGTAGCCGGGCACGGAGCCCTAGGATGTTTTGTAAATGTTTTGTGGATTCCAACATTTTGTATCTGAAGAGGTTTTGAATGGTTTTTAAGAAATCTCTGATCAGAGTATACTTTGGAAATGTATTTATCTTGGAACAGGTGCTTGGAAATAGGGACAGGTTCCAGGGAAATTGTCTAGTTTTTAAAGGGGTTATTTTGAATGTTTTGTTTTAATTGGAATCCGAAATCATGTCTGTTTAAATGTCCTTTACTTTGAATGCATGCATTGGGGTAAGGGCCCATTTAGTGCCCAATTCGGGTCGGTCCCTTACAGAAACGAAGACAAAGAAGGCGAGGGGAGATCGAGAAAGCTGAGTCGCTGAATGAATGAGTTAGGGCTTTTAGCTGAGGATAGGTGTGTGAGTTTGATGTGTTGCCAAGAAACTAATCCGTGTTGTTGGTTATTTGTTGTGATGCCCTAGCCGAGAGCTTGCTTTGCCAAGAGTGAATTCACCTAGCCGAAACCACCTTGCATAAGTGTTGCAGCCGAGAGCTTCAATTGGTCTCCTCCCTAGTGCTTGGCCGAGAGCACTTGCTCCTGTTGGTTCGGTAGTTTCTCGAACCCTTAGCTTCGGGTTCCTAGTTCAGTTGTTAGCTAGCTAAGTTTAATATAGGTTGTGAAACTCTGCAGCTCAAGGAGCATATTACACTGTTATTGTTTTACTGCTTGTTTTCCAGGTAAGGATCTCTTACCGGGGTTGTGTGGACCCTGCGACATATCTTGATTGTACCTTGTATGCTTGTTGATTGTTATGAGCATGTTAGTGGATAGGACTGCTTTGTTGATTGATCTCTGCTAGCATGTTTACCGTTGTTTCTACATGTTAATGTCATGCTAGGTTTGTCCTTCCAGCATGTTCTGTGATTCCGGCTTAAAGTTCGTAGTATCATACTAGGTTATATATATATACTTGTTGAGCATGTTTGAACTGTTAGGAATCGATTACTCTGAAATCTTATATAGAACTTGTCAGGTTGTCACTATCTAGAGGCTGAGACTGGACATAACGTACTTTGTCCCCACAGGTCGGGATCAGTGAGTAGCATAACGTACTTTTCTTCTGCCCTCAGCAGCCAGTGCGGATTAGCTCCTGCATCGGCATAAGCCTAGTTTTTAGCCTGCTATAGAGCGAAACCCAACCAACGATGTAAGCCTACCCTAGCCAGTTCTTAGCTTCAGGCGTCGGTGGTACATGCTGTTATAGATGAGTGCCGAGGGCCTAGCACTATCGTAGATCAGTGACACCGCTTTCGAGTCATTAGGCATGCTTACTTGGACTGCGTAGTTTGTCCCTAGGCCCCCACATTTACACGGTTTATAGTAGCATACGGTGTGCACACACACGCGTTAGTTGCCGGTTCTTAGAGCTCCCTCAGGCTAATGTTCGTGAGTACACCACTTCCGTTCCAGTTAGAGCCAGACTTCGGGTACTCTCCCGTTTGTCATAGGAACAGTTAAGCCGAGGGCAAGAGGCTCTCGAGGACATCTATTTTGGGATCAGCTTTTGAGTTGGTCATTTGGCCGAGGGAGAAAAACCCTCGAGGATGTCTCTAGGATTGGTTAGGAGAGCCAATCACTAATCCAGAAGTAGGAGACTTCCGATTCTGGACTTGCCCCGTTAGCTCGTTAAGCAAAGATCTGTGTTGGTAACTATTTGCATGTATACTAGGATGCTTGATGATTTATGTACCGTATTGTACCCCGGTTGGGGATTCTTACTGAGTACCTTCGTACTTACCCTTCTTTTCTGTGGTTTTCCACCAGGTAACTTGGGACAGCACTGGGATGGCTAGCGAAGAGAGCTGAATGATCATGGCAACTGTCAGCACTCTGTCCTGTTATTTTGCATTTGTTATTCAGCATGTAGTTGGACATGGAGTCCTTGGGGAAACCTGTTATTTGATGTGTAAAACTATTTTGGATGTTTTGTTAAATCATTGGTCAGGACTTGTCTTACTATAACAGCTTTTGCTTAATGGAATTTTGTTGGAAAGTGTTTTTTAATGTTCCCCGCTCTATTGATGTTTGAAATTTTAACTAGTACTTTGAAATGTCTGAATATATTTACATGCATGTTGAGTAAGAACCTAGGTTTTAGGACCATGTTTTGGGTCGGGTTCATACAGTTGGTATCAGAGCACAAAGTCATAGATTCTGTAGACTAACCTGCTTTGTAGGTTGTTTGTCCCCATGATCATCAGCACTCCCCGGCCGTCAAGTTTGTCTAAGTTCATTATTTAAGGGGGTTATTATAGTCTGCATCTAGTATACATGTGTTACCCTTTGTTGGCAGTGAGAGTCCAAGTGTGGACTAGCTCTTTGTGCTTTGTGTAGATCGCCAGTATGCCTATTACACGTAGAGGATCAGGGACGTTTGGTTTTGCCAACTGAGGAATTGGACTGAGCATGTTGTTGAGACCACGTCCCGGGTTTACCAGACCCGTAGGCCACCTTTGGCCCGATAGTTGAGTTGTCGAGATAGGGGGTAGAGGCCACCGTGCCTCAGAGTAAGACTCCAGGAGTAGAGTTTTCTCCAGCCATGAGAGAGTTGATGGCAGGTCTTCTAGCTGATCAGAGAGTAGAGACCCAGGCGTAGTTAGTAGCGCAAAGAGAGGAGTCCCGAGCACAGATAGCCTAGTTGACACAGTTGATTTCAGCAGGCACCCCCAATAGCTTCAGTAGCTCGATGAGTCTCAAGAAGGACAGGGACGACAGGATCATGCTGATGAGTTAGATGGCGCAGATGGAGCCACCGAGTTTGGCAAGTGGCTCAAGAATTTTACCAAGTGGAAGCACTTAGAGTTTAATGCTTCGAAGGATCCGTTAATGGCAGTAAAGTGGTTGGCCAGGATAGAGTATATCTTCCTAGATATGGGATGTCATGATGTTTAGAGGCCGAGATGCGCTGCCCATGTGCTGATAGATATAGCAGTTTGGTGGTGGGAGTTCACCGACAGAGGGAGACCAGCAGAGTCTCAAGTAGCCATTTGGTTATTCTTCATAATAGAGTTTTGGGCTAAGTACATTAGCAAAGAGGCCCAGTAAGTGATGACAGCTACTTTCTCAAACTTGAAACAGGGAACAGATAGCATAGTCGCGTATAAAAAGAAGTTCTCAAAGTACAGTTACCTTGCTTCAAAGCTCATAGCTTTAGAGGAGCTCAAGATTAAAAGTTTGTTGGTGGGTTGAGAAAGAAGGTTGCTCAAGATGTATGGGCACTCACTCTTGAGTCATATGCTAGAGCCGTGGCACTAGCCACTATTTATAATTCTAAGTACCTACCGGTGCAAGCCCTTGATGCACTAGTTTAGTTGTTCAGCAACACTCTGGTTGGAAAAGGAAGTTTAATTCTTCTAGTGGTTCCCATTCTAGCGGTCAGCAGTATCATCGCCAGGGCAAGGTTGTGGAGTAAGTATGTTAGCTAGAGAGAAAGTTAAGAGAGGTCGGATATAGATATCTGAAGAGCTTTTAGTGGCTACCCTCATAGTCCTGCCTATGAGTGGTTTTGATGTGATCCTTGGTATGGATTGGTTGGCTAAGAACCATGCTATGATAGACTGCCACAAAAAAGAAGTCGTGTTTAAGCCGCCTCAGAAGCCGAGCTTCAAGTTTTGAGGTGTTTAGGACGGAGTGTGTTCGCCGTTGATTTTAGTAGTGAAAGCTTGACGTTTGATAGCTCGAGGAGCTTGGGGCATTTTAGAAAAGTTGTCAGGTGAAAGTAGTACCGCGTTGTCAATTGATAGGGTACTTGTAGTGCAAGAGTTTGCAGATGTCTTCTTAAGGAGTTACCGGGCTTACCCCCGAAGAGAAAGGTGGACTTTACCATTGAGCATGAGCCAGGGACTCTCTCTATCTCTAAAGCTCTGCATCGTATGGCGCCAGCTGAGTTGAGAGAACTCAAAGTGCAGTTGCAAGAGATCCTTGATCGAGGATTCATCCGGCTGAGTGTGTCCCCATGGGGAGCACCTGTTTTATTTGTTAAAAAGAAGGATGGATCAATGCCCATTTGTATAGATTACCGAGAGTTGAATAAATTCATCGTGAAGAATAAGTATCCCTTGCCGCGTATTGATGATTTATTTGACTAGCTTCATGGAGCTTCGATGTTTTCTAAAATTGATTTGAGGTCAGGGTACCATCAGTTAAGGATACAAGATGCGGACATCCCCAAGACAGCGTTCAGATCGAGGTATGGTCATTATAAGTTAGTGGTCATGTCTTTCGGACTGACTAACGCTCCTACAACATTTATGCACATGATGGACAGGGTGTTCAAGGCATTCTTGGATAGCTTTGTTATCGTGTTCATAGATGATATTGTGATTTACTCCAAAACGAAAGAGAATCATGCTTAGCAATTGAGACAAGTTTTGGTAGCTTTGCGAGAAAATCAATTGTATGCCAAGTTTTCTAAGTGTAACTTCTGGCTAGAGAAAGTAGCCTTTTTTAGACATGTTGTTTCCAAAGATGGTATAGCGGTGGACCCTTCAAAGATTGAGGCAGTTAGTTCGTGGGCTAGACCGGCGACGATCGCTGAGATTCGCAGCTTTCTAGGTTTGGTAGGTTATTACCGGCAGTTTGTAAAAGACATTTTTGCTAAGGCAGCACCTTTGACTAGATTTACCAGGAATGGTGTTGACTTTGTTTGGAATGTCAGTTGTGAAGAAAGTTTTGCCCAGCTTAAGTGTAGTTTGACGACAGCACCAGTGTTGGCAGTTCCCGAGGGAACAAGTGGGTTCGTAGTCTATAGTGATGCTTCAAAGTTCAGTTTAGGCTGTGTGTTGATGCAGCATGGGAAGGTGATTGCGGACGCTTCCCGATAGTTAAAGCCTTATGAGAAAAACTACCCAATTCATGATATGGAGTTGGCAGCTGTAGTGTTTGCTTTAAAGATCTAGAGGCATTATTTGTATGGCGAGAAGATTCAGTTGTTCACAGATCATCAGAGCCTTAAGTACTTCTTCACCTAGAAGGAGTTGAACATGAGACAAAGAAGATGGCTCGAGTTAGTAAAGGACTACGATTGTGAGATTTTGTATCCCCTAGGAAAGGTCGATGCTTTGAGTAGGAAAACGTCTCATTCTGCAGCCTTGTTGAGCTCCCAAATTGAATTGAGGAAAGAGTTAGAGCGAGCCGGTATTGTTATTATGTTGGGAGAGGTTACCGCCAGGGTAGCCCAGTTGACAGTTCAGCCGTCGATCAAGCAGAGGATCATTGATGGCCAGCTGAGTGATCCCAAGATGAAAAGACTGATCGAGAGAGTTCAGGCAGATGACGACTTTGATTTTGTTATAGCACCAGACGGAGGTTTGAGATATAGAGGTTGTTTGTGTGTTACAGATGATGCAGGACTACGAGCCGAGCTGCTTACCGAGGCTCATAGTTCCCAGTTTACTTGGCACCCGAGAGGTACCAAGATGTATCAGGATCTTAAGCAGACATTCTGGTAGATGGGCATGAAGAGAGACATAGTTGAGTTTGTTGCTGGTGTCTCACTTATTAGCAATTGAAGGCTCCTAGACAAAAATCGACAGGTCTGTTGCAGTCGTTGAGCTTCCCACAGTGAAAATGGGATGAGATTACGATGGATTACAGTTCTGGGTTGTTGAGGACACCGAGAGGGTTTACTCAGATCTGGGTTGTTGTGGATCGAATGACTAAGAGTGCACACTTTATCCCCGGTAAAGTTATTTATACCGTGGAACAGTGGGCACAGTTGTTTTTGGAGCAGATCATTCGGTACCAAGGGGTACCAGCAAAGATTATTTTGGACTGGGATTCTCAATTGTAACGACCCAGGTTTTTCTTCCCGGTCTTTCAAGTATGCCCTAGGGGTAATTTGGTAATTTGGTCGGGCTGTCAGGGTCGTTTGTGTCTTTTCCAGTTACTAAAATTATTGGATGGTTTTTTGTAGGTTTTTGGAGGGGTTTGTGGTTTGGTTTGAGCAAGGTTTGATGCAAAAGTAAAAATAAAGGAAATTGTGCTGCAACCCAGGGTTTGAACTCGGGTCTCCTGGGAAGCTTGTGGAGATGTGTGCCAATTGAGCCATTAGGTGCTCTTGTTGCTCTTCCTGCATCATCTTATGGTTAGCCTTGGATTTTGGAGTTTTGGTGCATTTGGTTAAATGAAATAGAAATTAGGTTTATTCCATCTTCTTCTCCAAATCACCTCTTGGCCGCACAAGCTTTCCCTCTCCATAGCCTTTGCCGATTCTTCTTTCCCTTGCATCTCCTTGGGTTCGATCACCATCATTCCGGGTAAGTCTTCATCCTCTTCATCTTCTCATTTGGTTATTGATGCTGGCCGAAGGTAAGAAGTAGAGTGTTGTGTGTGTTTGTGTTGATTGCAGCCAACCGAGAGAAGCGACCATCGCTCACACCCCTCGCGCGCGAGATCCACCGTCGCGACTGCGCGCGACGCCATCGCTCACCAGTCGCGCGCGATCCATCGCGCGCAGACCGCCGCGACGCCATCGCTCACCGTGTCGCGCCAGATCCACGCGCGCACCTCCCGCACGCCATCGCTCACCGAGTCGCGCGAGAATCCACCGTCGCAGCCTCCCGCGCGTCGCCATCGCTGCGTCGTCGTGCGTGCGATCGCCTTGCAGCAGCGACGCCGCGACGCCAGCGCCGCGTCCTTCGCCGAGCTGCTCGCCAGCCGCGCGCCCAGCGCCAGCCGCGTCGCGTCGCTGTCGCGCCGCGCCAGCGCAGCGCCGCGCCTTCGCCCGAAGCCGCTCGCCCGCACGCCAGATGCTCGCCGCGCGCGCGCCGTCCACTGTCGTGCCGTGCGGCGCGCCAAGCAGCGCCGCCCACCGCCGTGCGGCTTGCAGCCAGCTCAAGCTCGTGTCGTCGTGCGCGTGAGTTCCCGAGCCGAGCTTGTTGTTCTATTGTTGTTTAGACGTTTTAGATGCTGATTATTGTTGGTTTTCTAGGTTCCCGCCGCTAGCTCGGGATTGTTCCGCAGCCTTAGGATTTGTGTGTAGAAGCCTCCCACCACCAACGTAAGGATTTCTTACCGGAGTTGTGTGGGCCTGCGGTATATTTGTGATTGTTGTTTTGTATGCTGTGTATGATTACTAGCATGTTTAGCCCTAGGTGCTCTGTTGCAATTCTGATCGGCATGAACTCTTGTATTGTTTCTCATGTTAGCCCATGCTAGGTTGTTCCATTCTCGCATGTTCGATATCTCTGTTCTTGCTTCGTAGTATCATGCTAGGTTCCTTGTATCTCATTGAGCACGTATTGGATGCATTGATTGAATTGTTATTATTGCTATGGTTTAGAGTTCGTAGGTAGCATCATCCGGCCGATGCATAACGTAACTTGCATCCCCGACGGGGGCGCATGCGAGATGGTACTCGTCCACGATCCCGTTAGGGTTTAGCTAACCCTAACGGTGGCCCCGCAATCTTGGGTGAGGGTGGCGGTCGTTAAATGCCCCAACGGTCGGGATGATGACTTGGCATTGCCTCGTCCCGGCGATCGGCACGTCCTCGGCGTGTTCGGCCGTAGCCCTTGATTGCCACTGTTAGGGCAAGGACCGCTTCCTAGTGTAAGCCTACCACGACCGGTTCCTTAGCCTCGGTGTGCGGTGGTACAGTGACATAGTTCACGTGTCCGTGTCTCACACCCCTATGTCGGTGACACCGATCCGGTAGATTTAGTTAGGCATGGTGGATCAACACGGGCGGCTTGCCACTAGACCCGGCACCCCCGAGTTTGCGGTAGCATGCGGTGCGCGCTTACGCTCATTACAGCGCCGATCGAGAGCTCCTCGGGATCTTGAGCGATGCACCTTTCGTGATCGACAGTGAGAGAAGCCGTGAGGCCGGACTTGTTCCGTATAGAGCGTATAGTGTGTTGTGGTATTTCTTTCCGGACTAAGACCACGAGTTGGCATCCGAGGTCCAAGTGTGGACTTAGCTATGTGCTCCGCTCTGTGTTTGTACTCATAGCTTGCATACATTCTTCTAGATGATCATGTATATCGTATTGTACCCCGGTTGGGGATTCTTCTTTGGGTAATTCGTTACTCACCCTTATTCTCGTGGTTTTCCACGGTAATCAAGGCGGAGACAGGATGGTCAAGGAGGAGCCGTGATCATGGAATCCTGCTGCGTCTCTCGACCATTTTATTATATTATGACTCTTGACTTTTGTTATTTCCCCGAATGCATGTAGACGGGCACGGAGCCCTAGGATGTTTTCTTACGTTTTATGGATTCCAAAGATATTTGTACTTGTGGAATGTTTAAATGGTTTAAATCAATCTCTGATCGAGTATGCTTTTAGAAATGTATGTTTTGATTATTGAATGTTTCTGCTTTTACTTGGGATCCGAAATGTATTTTTCATAATGTCTTTTATTTTCAATACATGCATTGGGGTAAAGGCCCATTTAGAGCCCCTTTTGGGTCGGGTCTTTACTGATTGGTATCGAGCTCGAGTCATAGATTCGTGAGACCGACCTTTTGTTGTAGGTCATCCTTCCATGATCACCAAAGCCTCAAAGCGATACCATCAGTACGCCTAGGTTTATTGTTTTAGAAAGAAAAAAAAAAAAAAAAAGGTTAAGAATTTACAATACCTATCATCTAGTGTATGCCTTGTTTGGTGTTGTGGAGTGGTGACAGTGAGTTTTGATTCGTTGTTGGTTTGGATGTAGATCGCCAAAGATGCTACCACCCGTCTGGGAGAGGAGGTTCGAGAGCGTGTCGAGGTATCGGGATCGGATCGATACTTCAGGGACATCGTCCCAAGCCGAGATCGATGGCATTCCACCAAAGAGCCTCCTCCCGTTACGCCTAGAGCGGGCGTTGAGGCGATCGAGCGCCGTGAGATCGCTCCCCGGAGCAGAGTTTGGCCGAGTCTATGAGGGATTTTATGGTCGCATGTTGAGTGACCGAGGCGTAGAGACCTGTGCCTTGTTGGCGCCGCAGGCGGGGAAGAGTCCCGAGCCCGGATCGAGCGGTGACTCGATTGGTTCAAAGTGAGCTCAAGAGCACCTCGGCTCCTCGGGAGCAAGTAGCCCCCGAGGCAAATATGGCGAGGGTGCCGAGGAGTTGGGTAGGTGGTGAAGGATTTTGTGAAGTGGAAGTCCGAGAAGTTTGATGCCAACGGTGATGCCTTAGCGGCAGCCGTGGATTGCCCATTTGGAGTACACCTTCCCGATCATGGTGTGCCCCGATATTCGAGAGGTCGAGGTGTGCGGCTCATGTGCTAGGAGGCACAAATGAGATGGTGGTGGGAGTCCACCTTGAGCGAGAGACCACCGGGTCTCCACCCGCTACTTGGGAGTTCTTCAAGGTGAGTTCAAGGTAAAGTTCATCGGTGATGAGGCTCAAGAGAAGATGGTGGAGCTCTTCCGAACCCAAGCGAGGTTCTCGATTCCATTGAGGAATATGAGCGCAAGTTCTCGAGTATGGATACTTTGCTCCTCGCTGATTGCCACCCCGAGTGAAGATTCGAAGTTCATATCCGGATTGAGGCAGGTGTTTCTCGAGATGTCGTGGCTCGTGCCCCCGACACTTATGCTAGGGTCATCCCAGATTAGCCACGATCTATAATGGGAAGTATCCTGCTGAGCGGGTTGTTGCCGCTCTGTTCGAGATCTCCGCCCAAAGGTGTGGGGCGTAAGAGGAAGTTTGATTTTTCGGGCGGCGCCGCCGCCAAGGGCGATTCGAGAATAGAGATCGTGCGAGAGCTCGGTCCGTTTCGGCCCGGCAAAGCAGAGAGAACCCAGGCGAGTTCCCGCTTGTGCTACTTGTGGGAAAGTCCACGCTGGAGCTTGTCGACCGACCTAGATTGTGCTTCCGTTGTGGTAGAGAGGGGCACATGGCCCGTTTTTGTGATCACCCCGGCTATGGCGGCTCGGCCAATATGCAGCAAATAGCGGTCGAGTGTTTGCTACGACCCGTCAGAGGCCGAGCGTCACGGATGCCGCTGTGGCGGTGTGCGCTTCTTGTTTTAGATCACTGCGCATTTGTCTTGTTTGATTCTGGTTCTACGCATTCATTTGTATCTGTGTTGTTTGAGCATGCTAAGTTAAGACTAGAGCCTCTAGGTTTCGAGTTATCTGTTGCAACTCCTTCGGGAGTTAATATGTTGGCTAGAGATAAGATTAGGGATGGCCGGATTGAGATATCCGAAGAGTTGCTTGTGGCTACGCTCATAGTTCCGCCTATGAGCGGTTTTGATGTGATTCTTGGTATGGAGTTGTTAGTCGCTAACCACGCGTTGATTGACCGCCACCGGAAAGAAGTAGTGTTCAGGCCGCCAGTCGCCCCAACTTTAAGTTTCGTGGAGTCCAGGGTGGAGTTTGCCCGCCGATGGTGTCACCGTGAAAGCTCGTCGGTTGCTAGCTCATGGAGCTTGGGGCTATCTAGCCAAGTTGTGCAGGAAGAGCCGCCCCTTGCATCTGCTGATCGTGCACCGGTCGTGCGGGGAGTTTGCGGACGTGTTTCTGAGGAGTTACTGGGGTTGCCCCAAGAGAGAGAGGTTGACTTCACAATTGAGCTCGAGCCGGGGACCCTCCCTATCTCGAAGGCTCCGTATCGTATGGCGCCAAAGCAGAGTTAAAGGAACGAAGATTCGATTGCGGGAGATGTTAGATCGAGGGTTCATCCGTCCGAGTGTGTCCCGTGGGGAGCACCGATTCTGTTTGTGAAAAAGAAGGATGGTTCTATGCGCTTATGTATTGATTACCGCGAGCTTAATAAGGTGACATGAAGAATAAGTATCCATTGCCCCGTGATCGATGATTTGTTCGATCGGCTTCGGGGAGCTTCGTGTTCTCCAAGATAGATCCGAGATCCGGTTACCATCGATTGCGGATCGGGGATGCCGACATTCCTAAGACAACTTTTCGTGTCTAGATATGGTCACTATGAGTTTGTGGTCATGTTGTTTGGATTGACCAATGCCCCACCAAGCGTTCATGGACATGATGGATAGGGTGTTCAAATCATTTTTGGACAGCTTCACATCGTGTTCATTGACGATATTCTGATTTATTCGAGGTCTAAAGAAGACCATGCAGAGCATCCGAGGCGAGTATTGGCGGCTTTGAGGGAAACCACTTTATGCGAAGTTTTCCAAATGTGATTTCTGGTTGGAGCAGTGGCCTTCCTAGGCCACGTGGTTTCGAGAGATGGTATAGCCGTGGACCCCGCGAAGATTGAGGCCGTGAGTTTGTGGGCCAAGCCGACTTGATTCTTAGAGATTCGCAGCTTTCTGGTTTGGCGAGTTACTACCGTCGGTTCGTCAAGGACTTTTCTGCTATAGCCTCGCCCCTCACTCGTCCGACGAGGAAGGGTGTCGAGTTTGTTTGGGACAAAGAGTGTGATGAGAGCTTTGCGAGGCTCAAGCGCAGCTTTGACTTCAAAGATGTGTTGGCGATCCCGAGGGGACAGTGGTTTCGTGGTCTACGATGATGCTTCCAAGCTTGGATTAGGTTGTGTGTTGATGCAAAGACGGAAGGTCATTGCCTATGCTTCCCGTCACCAAGCCGTATGAGCGAAACTACCCGACTCATGATATGGAGTTGGCGTGCGGGTGTTTGCAATCAAGATTTGGAGGCATTACACAGATGGTGAGCGGATTCGGATGTTTACCGATCACCGAACCTCAAGTATCTGTTTACTCGTAAGGAGTTGAATATGAGGCGAGAGGAGATGGTTAGAGTTGGTAAAGGATTATGATCATGCGAGATTTTGTACCATCCGGGTAAAGCCAATGTAGTGGCCGATGCTTTGAGTAGAAAGACGTCGCACTCCGCGGCGTTGTTGAGTTCCCAGCCCGGTTTGCGGAGAGAGTTCGAGCGGGCCGAGGTTGCGATGTTGTTGGGTGAGGTTACCGCCGGGTAGCTCGATTGGTATTCGTCACCGTCGATTAGGCGTGGATTATAGACAACCAGGTTGGGTGACCCCGCACTTAAGAGATTGGTTGACAGAGTTAGTCTTGACGGTGACTTTGACTTTGTATATTCACCGAACAAAGGGTTGACTTATAGAGGCCGGTTGTGTGTTCCGGAAATTGCGGTGTTTGCGAGCGAGTTGCTCTCGAGGCCCACAGCCTCCCCTTTGCTTGGCACCCCGGGGTACCAAGATGTATCGAGACCTTAAGCACCTTCCGGTGGATGGGAATGAAGAGAGATGTGGCGAGTTTGTCACCGTAGGTGTCTCACTTGTCGCAAGTGAAGGCACCCGAGCAGAGGCCACTAGTTTGTTGCGACCACCGAGTGTGCCCCAGTGGAAATGGGAAGAGATCTCCATGGACTTTATCTCTGGTTTGCCAAGGACTCAGAGGAAGTTCTCTCGATTTGGGTGATAGTCGACCGTTTGACCAAGAGCGCACACTTCATTCCCGGTAGAGACACTTATACCGTGGAACAAAGGGGCGCGATTATTTTTGGAACAGATCATCCGTTATCATGGTGTGCCGGCGAGGATTGTGTCCGATCGTGACTCGCGGTTCACCTCTCGTTTCTCGAGAGCGCTCCGTAAGGGTTTGGGCACAGAGTGCGATTTCAAAGACACGACTTTTCACCCTCGCACGGATGGTCGACTAAGAGAGTGAATCGATTCTCGAGGATATGTTGAGGGCTTGTGTGTTGGATTTCCCGAGCGATTGGGACCATATCTCATGCATACTTGATAGAGTTTGCCTATAACAACGATTACGATCGGCGATCTGAGATGGCTCCATTCGAGGCTTTGTATGGTAAGCGTTATCGGTCCCCCAGATTCAGGGAAGAGGTTGGAGATAGACAGTTTTGGGTCCCGAGTTACTGCAGCTTGACCAATGGTGCAAAGTCACGAGAAGATTAGAGCTCGTATGTTGACAAATTTCGAGCGAGCGAGAAGAGTTACGCCGATGTTCGGCGTCGAGATTTGGAGTTTGAGGTTGGTCGGCATGTGTTCTTTAAGGTTGCTCCGATGCGCGAGGTGTTCTGAGGTTTGCAAGCGTGGGAAGTTGAGTCCCCGTTTTTGGTCCATTTGAGATCCTAGAGAGGATTGGCGAGTTGCTTACCGGTTAGCCCTACCTCCGTCACTATCGGGTGCATAGTGTTTTTCATGTATCGATGTTGAGGCAAGATGTGCCGACCCGTCGCACATTGTGGACTTTGAGCCTTTGCACCGAATGAGGATTTGAACTTCGAGGAGAAGCCGGTGAGGATCCTTGCCTTTGAGACCAAGACGTTGCGTGTCGCGAGATTCGTTTAGTAAAGGTTCGATGGAAGAATCGGGGTTACGAGGAAGCCACTTGGGAGCGGGAAGACGAGATGAGATTGCATTACCCCAGCTGTTTCTGTCTTAAGGACTTTCGAGGACGAAAGTCATAAAAAGAGGGAATATTGTAACGACCCGTGTTTTTCTTCCCGGTCTTTCGTATGCCCTAGGGGTAATTTGGTAATTTGGTCGGGCCGTCGTCGGTCGTTTGTGTCTTTTCCATTACTAAAATTATTGGATGGTTTTTGTAGGTTTTGGAGGGGTTTGTGGTTTGGTTTGAGCAAGGTTTGATGCAAAAGTAAAAATAAAGGAAATTGTCTTTGCAAATGGGGTTTGAACCCGGGTCTCCTGGGAAGCTTGTGGAGATGTGTGCCAATTGAGCCATTAGGTGCTCTTGTTGCTCTTCCTGCATCATCTTATGGTTAGCCTTGGATTTTGGAGTTTTGGTGCATTTGGTTAAATGAAATAGAAATTAGGTTTATTCCATCTTCTTCTCCAAATCACCTCTTGGCCGCACAAGCTTTCCCTCTCCATAGCCTTTGCCGATTCTTCTTTCCCTTGCATCTCCTTGGGTTCGATCATCATCATTCCGGGTAAGTCTTCATCCTCTTCATCTTCTCATTTGGTTATTGATGCTGGCCGAAGGTAAGAAGTAGAGTGTTGTGTGTGTTTGTGTTGATTGCAGCCAGCCGAGAGAAGCAGCCATCGCTCACCAGCCCCTCGCGCCAGATCCACCGTCGCAGACCTGCCGCACGCCATCGCTCACCAGGTCGCGCCAGATCCACAGTCGCAGACCTGCCGCACGCCATCGCTCACCAGGTCGCGCCAGATCAACAGTCGCAGACCTCCCGCACGCCATCGCTCACCAGGTCGCGCCAGAATCCACCGTCGCAGCCTCCCGCACGCCATCGCTCGTCGTCGTGCGGTCGCACAAGAAGAAGAGACGCCGATGTAAAGACCCGACCCAAAAGGGGCTCTAAATGGCCTTTACCCCAATGCATGTATTGAAAATAGAAGACATTATGAAAAACACATTTCGGATTCCAAGTAAAAAGAAACATTCAACAACCAAAACATACATTTCTAAAAGCATACTCGATCGAGAGATTTATTTAAACCATTTAAACAATCCACAAGTACAAATATGCTGGAATCCATAAAACGTAAGAAAACATCCTAGGGCTCCGTGCCCGCCTACATGCATTCGGGGAAATAACAAAAGTCAAGAGTCATGATATAATAAAATGGTCGAGAGATGACAGCAGGATTCCATGATCACGGCTCCTCCTTCACCATCCTGTCTCGCGCTTGGTTACTGTGGAAAACCACGAATAAGGGTGAGTAACGAATTACTCGAGTAAGAATCCCCAACCGGGGTACAATACGATATACATGATCATCTAGAAGATTGTATGCAAGCTATGAGTACAAACACGAATAAAAGCACATAGCTTAAGTCCACACTTGGACCTCGGATGCCAACTCGGGGTCTTAGTCCGGAAATAAATCCACCACACAATACGCCCTATACGAGAAACGAGTCTCGGCCTCACTGCTCTCATCGCCGATACGAAAGGTGCACTAGCTCAAGATCCCGAGGAGCTCTCCGGTCGGCGCCAGTAATGAGCGTAAGCGCGCGCCCGCGTGCTGCTCGCGGACTATGGAGGGTGCCGGGTCTAGTGGCAAGCCGCCCATGTCCATCCACCACGCCTAACTAAATCTCTCGGATCGGTGTCACCGACATAGGGGTGTGAGACTGGACACGTGAACTATGTCGGCTGAACCACCGCACCTGAGGCTAAGGAACCGGTCGCGGTAGGCTTACACCAGGAAGCGGTCCTTGCCCTAACAGGTGGCAATCAAGGGCTACGGCCGAACACGCTGAGGACGTGCCGACTGCCGGGGACTAGGCATTGCCAAGTCATCATCCCGACCGTTGGGGTATCGCTTAGACTACCACCCTCACCCAAGATTGCAGGGCCTACCGGTTGGGATAGCTAATCCCTCACGGGGTCCAAGGACGGAGAACTGTCTCGAACGGCCTTGCCATAGATGCAAGATACTTTATGCATCGGGCCGATGATGCTATCTACCCGAATTCTAACTCGCCTTAACAATCAAGAAACAATCCAATACGTGCTCGAAAGAATACAAAGAGACCTAGCATGGTACTACGAACAAGAATGAATATGAGCATGCGAACGGAACAACCTAGCATGGACTAACATGAAAGAACAACATACGAAGTCATGCGATCGAGAATTGAATGAGCACCTAAACTATACATGCTGATAATCACAAACAAACATACAACATCAATCACATAGAACATCGCAGGGTCCACACAACTCCGGTAAGAAATCCTTACCTTGGCCGGGAGGCAACTACACACAAAATCCTACGCTGCGATCGATCCCGAGCTAGCTAACGAGAACCTAACAAACACAATAGAAATCACAATCATAGCCCTAAAATATAATAAAACAAGCGAGCTCGGCACTCACACGGCACTCACACGCACGGCGACACGAGGCGGAAAGTTTCTTGGCAGCTAGTGCGGCTGGCGCTGGCGCTGGCAGGCGCTGAAGCGGCGCGCTGCAAGGCGACACGCTGGCTGAGCACGGTACGACGGGCGCGCGCAGCGCTGGGCGAGCGGCTGAGCACGAGCGAGCGTCTGGGCGTGCGGGCGAGCGGCTCGGAGCGAAGGCGCGCGGACACGGGCGATCTGCTGCTGCGCGCGAACTGGTGCGACGGCGCGGGCTCGCGCGAATCGGGCGTCGATGGACGGATCGGGCGGCTTTGGTGTGCGACGACGACAGGTGGCCGACCGACGCGTTCGGGCGTCTTTGCTTGGGCGATTCGGGCGGCCGGCTGGCGCGCGCACGGGCTCATCGGTGCGATCGATTCGGCGATGGCTTCCCTCGGCTGCGACCTGGCGTGCGACAAGCTGGTGCGACGGCGACAGATCTGGGCGACGGACCTGGGGCGTGCGACAGGCGATCTGCTGATCCTCGGCCGGATCTGGTGCACGCTGGCTTTGGTCGAGGGCGCTCGCGACGGCAAGCGGTGCGACGAGCCGTTCGTGCGGGTTGGGCGTCTTTGCTTTCGGCCGGTTGGGCGACGGTGGATCTGCTGGTGCCGGGCGGATCTGCCTGGCGGGGGAGGCGGCTTGTGCGGCAAAGTGAGGTGTTGGAGAAGAAATGCAAACCTAGCTTCCTTTCTCTTTTAACCAAATACAACAAAACTCCAAAACCCAAGGCTAACCATAAAATGACCCGGAAGGAGCAACAAGAGCTCTCAATAGCTCAACTGCACGCATCCTCACAAGCTTTCCTCGAGACCGGGTTCAAAACCCAAACAACACAAATTCCTTTATTTTTACTTTTGCATCAAACCTTGCTCAACCCTTCCACAAAGCCTCACAAACCTACATAAATTCATCCAATATTTTTAGCAACTAGAAAAGATATAAACGCCCTCGACGGCCCGACCAAATTTCCAAAATACCCCTTGGGCATACTGAAGACCGGGATGAAAACTCGGGCCGTTACAATATTCCCTCCTTTTTATGACTTTCGTCCTCGAAAGTCCTTAAGACTGAAATAAAGACAGAATCTTTGAAATCTCATCCCGTCTTCCCCCGCTCACGAGCGACCTCCTCTGAACTCTGACTCCTCCACTAAACTTTTACCAAACGGATCTCACGATTATGCAACGTCTTCGTCTCAAAGATCAGAATACTCACAAGCTTCCCTCAAGCTCAAATCCTCGATCACCGCAAAGGCCCAAAGTCCACAATGAGCGATGGGTCCGACACATCTTGCCTCACACCGACTGAGGAGAACACGCACACCTACCGACAATGACAGAAAGAGCTAACCAATATGCAACTCGCCAATCCTTTCGAGAATCTCAAATGGTTCAACAACAGGAGGCTCCACTTCTCCCGCTTACCAACCTCAACACAACTCACAACGGCACAACTTTAAAACTACGCATTGTCCAACCTCAAACTCTAAAACTCGACGCCGAACATCGGCGTAACTTTTCTGCCTGCTCTGAGCTAACAACACTAGCTCTAAACTCCTACACATAACCTCTGGTCAAATGCAGCAACTCAGGACCCAAAACAAAATTGATGGCCACCAACCTTTTCTTAGAACACTGGAATCCTGCAGTACTTACCTTGCAATGCCTCAATGGAACCACAAGAATCGATCACGAGAACGCGCAACCAAAGGCAACCTCATAAAACCACTCTAGTCTTCCGTTGCTAATCACTTTAAACACCAACTCGCAACAAGCTCCAAAGGTTCTGGATCACTCCTCCCAAAGACCATCGGTCGAGGGGTGAAAACACTACGTGAATCGCACCCGGCTCATAAGCCTCTTAACAACGCTCTCGCAACCACGGTTCATCACGCACTACCTAGAAAAATCTTTGTTGCCACACTGAGCCAACAACTCCAACTGAAACCGACATGCCACTACTCCACGAATGACATCTCCACTTGGGCGAGGTGCGAGCTCTAGCTACTGAAGCCAATCCTCCAAAAATCCGAACTCACACAACAACCTCAACTAGCTGACAGCTCCCACACGGAAACTTACAATCCAACAACTTGAGTGCTACGAACTAGGAAGCTCAAACAACTACAAACTGCATAGCTATGCCAATCCACTCAACTCTAGCTTGGCTCAAATCACTGGCTGGACAAGTCAGCCTGCCAACAACCGGCCCTAAAGGGCTCCCTCCACCAAGCCTACCTCCATGCAAGCAACGGAACGAAGCTTGCCTCAAATATGAAGCACATCTCACAAGTCCAAACGATAACACATACAGGCTTAACCCTCTAGCTTAGGCTTATTGCACCTTCCCACCGAAACTTCATAAACGGAACTCCACTACTCGGTTAACACCAACTACCAGAACCAGACACCAAAATGGTGGCAGAGCACAAACCACACTAACCAACGAAAGATCCCTAAAAGGTCAAGACCCTAATCCATCCACAATGGTGCAACCTCAACCCACAACTGATACAAAGGAGTTCTTCCACTACAAAGGTGCAACATCTTCCAAGCCAACACACAAAAATCTTAACCAACTAGGCCAAACATTCATAAGAGGCAGAACAACCTTTCTGCACCTCTAGAACACCATCCAAGAATCCGCTTAATCGGACAAACGACTACTTCCAAGCGGCCAACAAACTTTTCTTTCAAGCTAGCGCTTCCACCATTAACTCCAAGACCAAGGGAGTAACTCGACAACTCCCCAAGGAAACGGCTCATACAAGCGGACAACCAACGGACAGAGAACTCCACATACGCTCACCGCCTTGCTCCACCGAGCAACAACATCTAATCTCACGGGGCACAACAAGGGTCCATCTCGATGAACCTCCAAATGCCAAACGGGGCAACTCAACATCCTGAAACAGGAAAAACAACCAACATGGCACAAACCACTCGCCCCACGAGCAAAACTAAACTCTAGCAACTCCAATCCACACCTTGGTCAACACCAAGCATCAACTTGCCACCACACCAAAACCACTCCGGACTTTACTCCAAATAAACACTAGCTTGCTAGTCTACCAAGATCACTAGCAACTCCACCGAGGCTACAAACTACACGCCTCCAGGCTAGCCAACCAAACTCACTAGCTGGGCTCGACTGAGCTCTGGAGAGGCTCTCTACAACCTAGGGTTCTTACGCAACCCTCGACACACACACTGCTGGCCAGGCATACGATCTAACAGACAACCGCTGAACAAACAACTCCAATTGCCAAGATCCCAACCATGCCGGCCAACTCCAACTCCTTGGGAACCTAGAGGACCCGAAACGCTACTGAGAATCGTCATCCTCCTACTCAAAGCATCGGCCACAACATAACTTCTACCCAAGGAAGGATCCGAACAACTCTCTTAGCCATGACGATCAGAAACCACGCGGCTTAGCTACCACCGCCCTTGTTCAGTTTCCAACTGAGCTCCAACCAACGATCAACAAGAAGATCCGCCAACCAAGCTTAGGCCCAACTTAACAAATCTTGCCTAAGCAACAACTTGATACCACGAGCACGGTATCCTTACCACCTCAACCCAAGCCTTACAACAACCACCGAGAGTCCAACTTCTCAAGGAACCGAGCACGAGATCTCCAAAGCAAACCCTACATGGATCTCAAACTCTCGCCACGGAGCGAACCACACAAAACACACTTGTGTGCACAACTCCTAACCTTCCTTTAGAGATCCAAGACTAACAAGCGCTTTTCCACAAAGCAACGATAACTCCCGGCAATGATACAAACAATCCAAGGAACACCAAAAGTTCCATCTCCACACGATACTCGGAAGCCGAGGCAACCTTGCTCTACCAAAGCATAATCATGCCAAACCAAACTTACTTTGCACCAAGCCTCTACCAAGGGTGCTTACCCCTAAGGCATCCAAAACCTCTCGCAAGGCATCAGCTCATCTCGCCTCAAAAGTATCCAACTCGCCTCATAGGCATCCAGCTCACCTGATAAGCATCCAACTCATGGTCCCTCAGCTGGACCAAATTCGCATCTACAATGCTCAACTCTCCTCAGATTTAGGCACTCGAAGGTAGTTGACCGCACTACCATCCAGCTCACCCGAGCTCGCCTGCCTTGCCCGACTTGCGCGCGCCAAGCCGTGCCCCTGCCGTGCATCCAGATGCTCGCTCGCCGCGCCGCGCTCGCTCGTCGTCTGCCGTCTGCCGTGCGGTAGCGGCAGGCGCCCCACCCTGCCGCGCCGGCTTGCGGCGACTCCAAGCTCGTGTCGTCGTGCCGCGTGAGTTCCCCGAGCCGAGCTTGTTGTTCTATTGTTGTTTAGACGTTTTAGATGCTGATTATTGTTGGTTTGCTAGGTTCCCGCTCGCTAGCTCGGGATTGTTCCGCAGCTTAGGATTTGTGTGTAGAAGCCTCCCGACCAACGTAAGGATTTCTTACCGGAGTTGTGTGGGCCTGCGCGTATATTTGTGATTGTTGTTTTGTATGCACGTGTATGATTACTAGCATGTTTAGCCCTAGGTGCTCTGCTTACAATTCTGGATGGCATGAACTCTTGTATTGTTTCTCATGTTAGCCCATGCTAGGTTGTTCCATTCTCGCATGTTCGATATCTCGTTCTTGCTTCGTAGTATCATGCTAGGTTCCTTGTATCTCATTGAGCACGTATTGGACCGCATTGATTGAATTGTTATTATTGCTATGGTTTAGAGTTCGTAGGTAGCATCATCCGGCCGGATGCATAACGTAACTTGCATCCCCGACGAGGGGCGTGCGAGATGGTACTCGTCCCCGATCCCGTTAGGGTTTAGCTAACCCTAACGGTGGCCCCGCAATCTTGGGTGAGGGTGGCGGATCGTTAAATGCCCCAACGGTCGGGATGATGACTTGGCATTGCCTCGTCCCCGGCGATCGGCACGTCCTCGGCGTGTTCGGCCGTAGCCCTTGATTGCCACTGTTAGGGCAAGGACCGCTTCTGGTGTAAGCCTACCACGGCCGGTTCCTTAGCCTCAAAGTGCGGTGGTACAGCCGACATAGTTCACGTGTCCGTGTCTCACACCCCTATGTCGGTGACACCGATCCGGAGATTTAGTTAGGCATGGTGATCGAACTCGGGCGGCTTGCCACTGGACCCGGCACCCCGAGTTTGCGGTGGCATGCGGTGCGCGCTTACGCTCATTACACGCCACTGATCGAGAGCTCCTCGGGATCTTGAGCCAGTGCACCTTTCGTGTCGACGATGATGAGACAGTGAGGCCGGGACTTGTTCCCGTATAGAGCGTATAGTGTGTTGTGGTATTTCTTTCCGGACTAAGACCCTGAGTTGGCATCCGAGGTCCAAGTGTGGACTTAGCTATGTGCTCCGCTCTGTGTTTGTACTCATAGCTTGCATACATTCTTCTAGATGATCATGTATATCGTATTGTACCCCGGTTGGGGATTCTTCTTGGGTAATTCGTTACTCACCCTTATTCTGTGGTTTTCCACGGTAATCAAGCGCGAGACAGGATGGTGAAGGAGGAGCCGTGATCATGGAATCCTCTTTGTCGTCTCTCGACCATTTTATTATATTATGACTCGACTTTTGTTATTTCCCCACGAATGCATGTAGACGGGCACGGAGCCCTAGGATGTTTTCTTACGTTTTATGGATTCCAGCATATTTGTACTTGTGGAATGTTTAAATGGTTTAAATCAATCTCTGATCAGAGTATGCTTTTAGAAATGTATGTTTTGATTATTGAATGTTTCTGTTTTTACTTGGGATCCGAAATGTATTTTTCACAATGTCTTTTATTTTCAATACATGCATTGGGGTAAAGGCCCATTTAGAGCCCCTTTTGGGTCGGGTCTTTACATCAATTCACTTCCGACTTCTAAAGAGCACTTCAGAAGGGTTTGGGAACCGAGTGCAATTCAGCACTACTTTTCACGCTCAAACAGATGGTCAGACTGAGAGGGTGAACCAGATTCTCGAGGATATGTTGTGTGCTTGTGTGTTGGACTTTTTAGGAAGTTGGGATCAGTATCTGTATTTGATGGAGCTTGCATATAATAACAGCTTCCAGTCGACTATTCAGATGGCTCCGTTTAAGGCCTTGTACGACAAGCGTTGCAGATCTCCAGTATTCTGGGAAGAGGTTGGTGACAGACAGGTTTTGGGTCCCGAGTTGTTACAGATGACCAACGACGCAGTGCAGAAGATCTGGGCTCGTATGTTGACGGCTCAGAGTACGCAAAACATTTGGGTCGATGTTCGGCGTAGAGACTTGGAATTTGAGGTTGGTCAGCACGTTTTTCTTAAAGTAGCACCGATGCGAGGTGTGTTAAGGTTTGGTAAATGGGGGAAGTTGAGCCCCAGATTTGTAGGACCTTTTTAGATCCTTGAGCGGATCGATGCAGTTGCTTACCGTTTGGCGTTGCCCCCAACTTTAGCAGTAGAGCATAATGTTTTCCACATTTCGATTCTAAGACTTTACGTGGCAGACCCAACACACGTGGTTGATTACGAGCCGTTAGAGTTGAACAAGGATTTGAGCTTCGAGGAGAAGCCTGTGCAAATTTTGGCCTAGGAGCGCAAGACCTTGCGTAACCGAGAGATCAACCTAGTGAAAGTTCAGTGGAGAAATCAGAGGGTAGAGGAAGCTACTTGGGAGTTAGAGGATGTGATGAGGACTCACTACATAGAGTTGTTTTATTATTCAAACTTTCGGGGACGAAAGTCTTAAAACGAAGGAGAATTGTAACGGCCCAGAATTCTATTCTGGTTCCCTAGGTGTAACGGCCCAGTTTTCCATTCCGGTTTCCCAGGTACTCTCGTTCAGTATTGGGGCAATCGGTTGGGCCGTTAGAGCTTTTTAACCCTTAGGGGTATTTTGGTCTTTTTGCTCCCCGGTCAGAAGTTATGGATTTTCAGGACTTCAGGGTCATTCCTACCTTCGATGAGACTTGGTTTTTGTTGGTTGCAAGACCCAAGGAGTTTGGGCTAGATGTTTTGAAGTTTGGAAGCACTCCAAATAATGGCAAAATTAATTGTAAATTAATTGTTTCCATTGGGATTTGAACCCTTGCCCTAAATGGTGATTTGGGAGTTTGTAGAAAAAAAGAGATTTAAATTAAAAGAAAATTTGCTTCAGCCGGGACTCGAAGGAGGAAGCCTTGGGAAGGGAATTTAGGTCACCAAACCTATTTAAGTTAGGAAAAAGAAGGAAAAATCAAGAAAACCCCCTTTTTCTCTTTGTTAGCCGCACCATCTCTCTCTCTTTCTCTCTCTCTCTCTCTCTCTAAACTGAGCCAACCCTAGCCATCAACCCTAGCCGCCGCACAAAGACTACCCCAGCCACCACCGCACCACACCACACCACCACATGCCTTTGGCCACCGCACAACACTAGCTCACACACAGCCAGCCGCCCGCCCGCACCAGTCGCTCGGCCCCGCCTCTCCTTGCCAAATTGTCGCCGACGCCCGCAGCCGGACGCGTGGCGTAGCTCGCCGCCGCCCAGCCCGTCGCTCGCTTTCGGTCGCTGCGTTCCACAGCCAGACGCGTCGCCCGCCGCCGCCCGCCGCCCAGACCAGCGTTGCGCGCGCCCGTTCAGCCAGCGTCTGCTCGCGCCTCGCCACACGCGCCGAAAGCGCGCCGGCGTCCACGCTGCACCAAAGATCGCCCATTCTTGCCCCCTTGCTGCCGTGTAACGGCCCAGTTTTCTATTCCAGTTCTCGAGGTGCTTGCGGTTCAGATTCAGTGGTTCGGTTGGGCCGTTAGAGCTGTTTTGACCCTTAGGGGTATTTTGGTCTTTTTGCTCCCGGCGAGGATTTGTGGATTTTCGTGGCTTCGAGGCGGCTCCCGCCTTTGTTGAGGCTTGTATGTTGGTGGCTGCGTGTCCCGAGATGTTTGGGGTATTCGTTTGGGAGTTCGGTTGTGATTTGGGTTTTGGGCAAAGTGATCGTTGTTTGGGTGTTTCCTTTGGGATTCGAGCCCAGGCCCTTAGAGATGATTTGGGAGTTTGTTTAAGTGAGAGTTATTGTTTGGAAAAGGTTGCTTCAAATGGGTCTCGAAGGAGGAAGCCGAAATGGGATTTAAGGACTTTAAGACTTATTTAAATTTGGTAAGAAAATTGGTTAAGGATGGAAAGGAGGATAAAATCCCATTTTTCCTTTTAATTCCCTTTTTCCTTTTATTTTTCCCTTTTATTTTCCAAAATCCCCAAAATTCCTTTTCTCTCCTTTTCTCTCTCCTCGGCCCAGAGCGGCCCTTTGGTCGCCCATGTCCAAACCTAGCCGCACCATGCCCAAATTTCTAGTCGCACCATGTCCACCCGAGCCGCGCCCTCGCTCGAGCCGCCCGGCTCGCCCATGCCCGCGCCGTCTTAGAGCCACCCAGCGCCCGTCGCGCCGATCGCTCGCCCTAGTCGCGACCGAGCTCGAGATGCATCGCCAGTGCCGTCTCCGTGTCGCCCGAGTCACGCCGAGCCCAGATCGGCATCGCCCGTGCCGTCTCCGTGTCGCCCAGGTCCGCGGTCGAGTCGCCCGAGCCACAGCGCCGCACCGAAGTCGCTCGCCCCAGTAGGTCGTCGTGCCTTCCCGAAGCGCCCCGAGCCCGTCGCGTCGCGTCGTGCCTTCTGCTGCGCGCCCGTCGCGCCGCCCTCTGCCAGCCGCCGCGTGTGTGTCGCCCGCCGAGCTCGAGCCGCGCCGCGCGCGCCGATGCTGCGCGCCAGCGCCACGCCGCTGCGCCCAGTGCCCAGCGCGCTGTGCCCAGCGCCACCAATTGCTCTCTGCGCCCTCACCGCACTGTTGTGTGTCTTTGGTTGGCCCGAGCCTTGTGGCTTCTCGGATGGTATTTCCCGAGTCTTTTCTTCGTTGGGCCCCGATTTGTTGGTCTTCTTTGTTTAGGGATTTATTTGGGCTGTTTTATGTATTTGATTTGGGTTTGCTTTATTTTATGTTTAGGTTGTTTGGGTTCGATTAGAGGCTCGAGGATTGCTTGGTTGATCTGTGATTATTTTCTCGCTTGTCCCGGTAAGGATTTCTTACCGTGGTTGTGTGGACCTCTGCGATATATCTCGATTGTGCCTTGTATGTTTCTTTGATTGTTATAAGCATGATAGTGATAGGCGACTTTGTTTGATCTCTTGCTAGCATGTTTGTTGATTTTACATGTTAGTGCCATGCTAGGTTTGTTCTTCCAAAGATGCTTGTGATTCTGTTTAAGTTGTAGTATCATGCTAGGTAAACGTGATTGATGTCGGTCATTGCTTGCTAGCCGTGAATCATTGATTTACTCGGTATTCTTAGATAGCGTAGTAGGGTTTGTCATCATCCGCAGGCCGAGAGCGGACATAAAGTACTTTGTCCCCACCGGTCGGGAGTAGAGCGAAGCATAACGTACATTGCTTCCCCGGCAAATGATGTAGATGTAGCTACCACATCGACATAAGCCTAGTTTGTAGCTCCGCTAGAGCGGAACCACCGCCAACGGTGCAAGCCGCCTTGGCCGGTTCTTAGCTTCCAGTCGGTGGTACAGTGCCGCACAGATGAGTGCCGAGGGCCTCGCACTCACGTGTTCGTGACACCGCTTCCGAGTCTTTAGGCATGCGTACGACCCGCGTAGTTTGCCCTTAGGCCCCGCATTTACGCCGGTTGCGAGATGAGCATGCGGTGTGCCCGCACACGCGTTAGTCGCCGGTTCGGAGAGCTCCCGGGCTAATGTTCGTGAGTACACCGCCTCCTTCCAGCTTTAGAGCCGGTCATGGTACTCTCCGATAGTCTAGATTGTTAGCGAGGGTAAGAGGCCCTTGAGGACACCCATTGGGATTGGCTTTTGAGTGATCATATGGTCGAGGAGAAAGACCCTCGAGGGTGTCGCATCTTTGGGATCGGTTTTTGAGTGATCAATTGGCCGAGGAGAAATACCCTCGGAGATGTCCCGGATTGGTTATGAGAACCAATCATTAGGCCTAAGTAGGAGACTTCCGATGATTCCTAAGTAAGAAACTTCCGATGTTTCCAGATCTTGTTTTATGAGCTCGTTGAGTTATGATCTGTGTTGATAGCTGTTTGCTTGCATGTTGAGGTGCTAGATGACTGATGTATCGTATTGTACCCCGGTTGGGGATTCTTACTGAGTATGTTTATACTCACCCTTATTTATCTTTCAGGTAACTTGGGACAACACCAGGAGGGCTAGCGGAGGGAGTTGATTGATCATGGGGAACCGCCGACACTCTGTCTTTTATTATTGCATTGTTTATTCAGCATGTAGATGGACAGGAGTCCTAGGGGAACATTGTTTAAAACGTTGCTTAAATTGTATTGTACATTTTATTAAACACTGGCCAGGTTGTTTTACTTTGTTGGATTGTTTTAAATGAAAATTGTTGGTTATGTTTTAAGGGCTCCCCCTTCTCATATGTTTTGAAAGGTTTTTAAATATGAGCTCTAAACCGCTTGTTATCATATTTAATTTGCATCCTGAGTGAGAACCCAGGTTTAGGACCATGTTTTGGGTCGGGTTCTTACAGTTGGTATCAGAGCACAGAGTCATAGATTCTGTAGACTAACCTGCTTTGTAGGTTGTTGTTCCCATGATCATCAGCACTCCACGGCCGCTTGGTTTGTCTGAGTTCAATTAAGTTAAGGGGTAAGAATTTACAATACTTTTCTTCTAGCTTTTATGCATGTGTAGAGTGTTGGAGCGGAGACGAGCAGGTTCTGACTCGTTGTTGGTTTGGGCTTAGAGAGTGTAAAGACCCGACCCAAGAAACGGTCTCTATCCTAAGGTCCATACTTAGCATGCATGAATAAGAATATAAACATCATTCAGAGTCGGAAGTTTAAAACTTTGCAATAAACATTTTTAAAACAAAACCATGATTTCAATTAAATAAAACAGTAAATGATCGATCAAGACTTTCTTAAAACAATTCAAAGGAAAGCGATGCGAGAACATAAAATAGTTTGAGTACTTTTTTTCTAGGGACCCAAGTCCCACTACATGCTAAATCATTAAGGAAAACATTTAAAGAAACGCGTGCGACCAGTCGGCTATCCATGATCATCGAGCGCACTTCCTCCTAGCCATCCACCTCTGTCCCAAAGTTACCGGTGGAAAGCCACGAGAAAATAAGGGTGAGCAACAAGTTACTCAAGAAGAATCCCCAACCGGGGTACAATACGAAATCATCTCATTTAGCACATGGACAAGCAACCATACAAAGACTTAGAGCAGAAACGGTTGGTTAGGCTATGGGATATTTCTAGGGCGAGCCTATTCAAGGGCTCCCATCAACAGTCAATCCTAGGTCCTACGCTTGGATGCCCTTCGGCCTTACACAATCTAGGACTCAGTGATGCCCAGTGGGGCCTTACACACTTAGGACACAATGATGCCCAAAGTGGGGCCTTACACACTACTTAGACATCTGATGATTCCCGGTGGGGCCTTACACACTTAGGATGCCCATCGGGCCTTATACCTTCAGTATCAGTGATGCCCAGTGGGCCTTACACACCTAGGATGCTCATAGGGCCTTACACCTCCAGAATCAGTGATGCCCAGTGGGCCTTACACACCTAGGATGCCCATAGGGCCTTACACCTCCAGAATCAGTGATGCCCAGTGGGCCTTACACACCTAGGATTCCCATAGGGCCTTACACCTCCAGAATCAGTGATGCCCAGTGGGCCTTACACACCTAGGATGCCCATAGGGCCTTACACCTCCAGAATCAGTGATGCCCAGTGGGCCTTACACACCTAGGATGCCCATAGGGCCTTACACCTCCAGATGTCCATCGGTTCTTTCCCGAGCGGGACCCCAAACTAGTTACCTCTACGGCCCTCTAAACTTTACATCACACATCTAACCGTAACTTGGATCTAGCAGCATACAATAGGCAGCATGGGTCTATCAAGATAGGAATGCCTAGCATGGAACTAACGGGATGTAAACATGTCACGAACATGAATCAAAAGAAAACATGAAACCTATCACTAGAAATTTATATAATTACAGTAATCAGCGTGCTATCAACTATTCGCAGGGTCCACACAACCCCGGGTAAGAATCCTTACCTGGAAATAAGTGGAGGTTGATTATCCCGAATCGAATAACGACCCTCGAGCTTTTAAGTGAACTCGAGCAACCTAAACAAGTAATAAAATATCCTAATTAATAGACAGCATCTAAAAGCAGAAAGTCCAAAGGGTGGAGGCTCGGGAATTTACCCACCGAGAAGGCACTCGTCTCGGCAGCAAGCAGCAAGAGACATGGCCGCTAGGCGCGCAGGGCGCTGGCGCCGGCAGACTGGCGCTATCGGGCGCCATTGGCGCTACCGGCGCGTAGGGGACGGCAGCGCTGGCGCTGGCCGCTGCGCGCAGGGGCGAGCGCGCAGCGCGGCGTGGCGGGCGGATGTGGACGAGTGGCACGGGCACGCAGACGCGGGCGGTGCGGTGCAGGGCGTGCGGGCGCGACGACGCTGGGGTGGTGTCGTGCGGGCGCGGAGGCGGCTACACGGCCGGTGCGCTGGGCGACCTGGTGCGGAGTGGAGGATGGGCTGTTGCGGCGGTGGGCGAGCTGGCTGCTCGACAAGATCTGGGCTGGCGGTGGCTCGGTGCGGTGCGGCAGTGGTCAGCAGGGCGTGCGATGTCGTGGGGCGAAGCAGCAGGGCGTTGGGCGGCGGCGTGGGAGAGACACGGCGGCGGTGTGGGGCGGCTTGGACGAGACACGGCGGCGGTGTGGGGCGGCTTGGGCGAGAGTGAAGGAGAAGTCTAGGGTTTTGGGGTTCTTTCTTTTTTTCCTTATTTTCTCTTTTCTTTTTCTTTAAATATAACTCCCTTCCTTAACTTAAATAGACTTGGGAATCTCTTATGACCTCCCCAAGACTCCCCTTCGAGCCCCGGCTGACGCGTTTATTTTCCTTATTTAAACCCAAGCTTCCCAACCCCTTTTTAGGCCAAGGGTTCGAGTCCTTCCAACAGTTCCTCCCAAACTTAAAAATATAAAAGGAAACCTTATTTTACATTTAGCTGAAAACCGGGCTGTTACAAGACTTGCCACGGCCTACTCCTGCATCCCACTCGATGCTCAACAAAAGCTCAGGCCAACTCCTCGGGTGGCAACAACTAGTTCCACACTGGGAACATCCAAATAAAAGAGTGTTCCACTCTACTAGCCCATTGAAATCCACATACGGATCAAACCACTGCAAGCAAACTCCAAATCGCACTCACAGCTACGAGGGCACTAAAAGAACTGGCCGCATAACGACGGCATGCTTGCAAGGGGGCACAGATGTCTCTACATCCGCTCAAGCCACTAACACGGCAACTTGCCAATCAATCGGGCGATCGGTGGAGACTCGCTAGTCCACCTCTCTCAAGGGACTACCACCACCAATCTGCGGAACCAACAAAGACGGGGAACGGCTCACCTCGGCCTCTAAACAAGCAGGCATCCCAACATACGGATGCTAAACTCAAACTCGCCAACCGCTTTACTACAAGCGGCAGGACTTTCTAATACATCGAGCTCTCTGAGGCATCCACTTGCCAAATCGGGCGCTCCATCAACGCCAACAAACTCAATCGCATAAACTCGCGATCATGCCCTCCCGGAACCTCCGGGCTACAAGAGCTGCTAGGGGGAAAATGCTTGAAACAAACTCTATCACCGGGGGCTATCTGTGCCCGAGACTCCTCACTACGCGCTACAAATCGCGCTGGGTCTTTTCTCTCGATAGCTAAAGACACGCCATCAACCTCTCATGGCCGGAGCACACTTTGCTCAAGGAGTCATACTCGAGGCGTGCTAGCCTCTACCCCCTCCTCTAGGCAACTCAATCGCCGGGGCCAACTCGCCAACGGGCTAAACAACCCCGGGGCGCGGCCTCAACATCAACACGATCGGTCCGGCTCCTCGGTCGGACATGCCAAGCGCCCGCCTCCTCCGAGTGTGATCAACACACTAGCGATCTGCACAAGGCACCTCCACCCTCTCACTAGGGGAGACACCAACAATCGGGCCACAAATGGCCTATGGGAGTCTAATCTGCTTCCTCCCTCTGAGTGCGATCGACACATCGGGCGATCTGCACAAAGCATAAATGCTTTGGTCCACACTGGGGCTCTCACTTGCTCAACAAATCGCTGCGCCTGCAGAAGTTGGCATGATGGCTCTCTGTGAATGTGACCGGTTTTTGCCACTAAATGTAAAATAAGGTTTCCTTTTATATTTTTAAGTTTGGGAGGAATCTGTTGGAAGGACTCAACCCTTGGCCTAAAAAGGGGTTAGGAAGCTTGGGTTTAAATAAGGAAAATAAACGCGTCAGTAGGGGCTCGAAGGGGTCTTGGGAGGTCATAAGAGATTCCCAAGTCTATTTAAGTTAAGGAAGGGAGTTATATTTAAAGAAAAGAAAAGAGAAAATAAGGAAAAAAGAAAGAACCCCAAAACCCTAGACTTCTCCTTCACTCTCGCCTGCCGCCCCACACACCGCCGTGTCTCGCCTAAGCCGCCCCACACCGCCGCCGTGTCTCGCCTAAGCCGCCCCACCGCCGCCGTGTCTCTCGCCCACGCCGCGCCCCCAACGCCTGCCGCTTTGCCCCACGACATCGCACGCGCCTGCGACCATCTGCCGCACCGCGACCGAGCCACCGCCCGGCCCGGATCGCGTCGTCGAGCGCACGGCTTGCCCACCGCCGCAATAAGCCCATCCTCCACTCCGCACCAGTCGCCCAGCAGACCGGCCGTGTAACCGCCTCGCGCCCGCGACGACAAAACCCCAGCCATTGCCGCGCCCAAGACGCTCGCACCGCACCGCCCGCGTCTGCGTGCCGTGCCGCCGCGTCCACATCCGCCCGGCCAGCGCGCTGCGCTCGCCCCTGCCCAAGCAGCCAGCGCCAGCGCTCGTCCCTGCCAGCGCCCAGCCCGCCAAAGCGCGCCGATAAGCGCCAAAGCAGCGCGCAGCGCCCTGCTTAGCCTAGCGGCGCTGTCACTCTTTGCTTGCTGCGAGATGAGTGCCTTCTCGGTGGGTAAATTCCCGAGCCTCCACCCTTTGGACTTTCTCGCTTTTAGATGTCATTGTCTATTAATTAGGATATTTTATTACTTGTTTAGGTTGCTCGAGTTCACTTAAAAGCTCGAGGGTCGTTATTCGATTCGGGATAATCAACCTCTACTTATTTCCGTAAGGATTCTTACCCGGGTTGTGTGGACCTCGCGAATAGTTGATAGCACGCTGATTCTTTGTAATTATATAAATTTCTAGTGATAGGTTTCATGTTTTCTTTTGATTCATGTTCGTGACATGTTTACATCCCGTTAGTTCCATGCTAGGCATTCCTATCTTGATAGACCCATGCCGCCCTATTGTATGCGCTAGATCCAAGTTACTGTTAGATGTGTGATGTAAAGTTTAGAGGGCCGTAGAGGTAAATAGTTTGGGGTCCCGCTCGGGCAAGAACCGATGGACATCTGGAGGTGTAAGGCCCTATGGGCATCCTAGGTGTGTAAGGCCCACTGGGCATCACTGATTCTGGAGGTGTAAGGCCCTATGGGCATCCTAGGTGTGTAAGGCCCACTGGGCATCACTGATTCTGGAGGTGTAAGGCCCTATGGGCATCCTAGGTGTGTAAGGCCCACCGGGCATCACCGATTCGGAGGTGTAAGGCCCTATGGGCATCCTAGGTGTGTAAGGCCCACCGGGCATCACCGATTCTCGAGGTGTAAGGCCCTATGGGCATCCTAGGTGTGTAAGGCCCACTGGGCATCACTGATACTGAAGGTATAAGGCCCGATGGGCATCCTAAGTGTGTAAGGCCCCACTGGGCATCACTGTATCCTAAGTGTGTAAGGCCCCACTGGGCATCACTGTGTCCTAAGTGTGTAAGGCCCCACTGGGCATCACCGAGTCCTAGATTGTGTAAGGCCAAGGGCATCCAAGCGTAGGACCTAGGATTGATCGTTGATGGGAGCCCTTGAATAGGCTCGCCTAGAAATATCCCATAGCCTAACCAACCGTTTTCGCTCTAAGTCTTTGTATGGTTGCTTGTCCATGTGCTAAATGAGATGATTTCGTATTGTACCCGGTTGGGGATTCTTACTTGAGTAACTTGTTGCTCACCCTTATTTTCTGTGGCTTTCCACCGTAACTTGGGGACAGGTCGGGATGGCTAGGAGGAAGCTGCTCGATGATCATGGATAGCTGACTCTGGGTCGCACGTTTCTTTAAATGTTTTCCTTAATGATTTAGCATGTAGTGGGACTTGGGTCCCTAGGAAAAAGTACTCAAACTATTTTATGTTCTCGTACCGCTTTCCTTTGAATTGTTTTAAGAAAGTACTGATCAGTCATTTACCTGTTTTATTTAATTGAAATCATGGTTTTGTTTTAAAAATGTTTATTGCAAAGTTTTAAACTTCCGACTCTGAATGATGTTTATATTCTTATTCATGCATGCTAAGTATGGACCTTAGGATAGAGACCGTTTCTTGGGTCGGGTCTTTACAGTTGGTATCAGAGCCCAGAGTTATAGGTTCTGTAGACTGACCTGCAGTTGTAGGTTGTTTTCCATGATCATCAGCGCTCCGCCAGCCATAAGGTATGTCCGTAAGTTTAAAGTTAAGGGTTAGGAAATTACAATACCGGTTGCACCTTGCATGTACATGACTTGTTGTTGTAGAGCAGGAAAGACAGGTTCTGACCCATTGTTGGTTTGGCTCCAGATTTTCGGTATGCCAGTCACTCGTAGAGGGCAGGGAGGCTCGAGGTCGACCACCCAGGGCATTCGTATCGATTCTGACACCGGGGGGACCTCGTCCCAAGCTGATGCTGAGGTTAGGCCACCATCAGGCCCTTCAACTGTGTTGCCCGGAGAGGGTGTAGGGGCAAGCGAGTCTCGAGAGGCTGCACCGAGCCGCTTTGTGGAGTCTATGAGGGCTCTTGTGGTTGGGTTGCTAGGCGACCGGGGGCCGAGCAGAGAGCCAAAACGCAAGCTTTGTTAGGCTGCAAGAGAGGAGGAGTCCCGCGTTCGGATCTGGCGGTGACCGAGATGGTTCAATGAGAGGATCGCAGTGCCACCAAGACCGCCAGACTCCACGAGAGCCAATTGTGAATGAGGCCGTTCTGGCAGAAGGTGCTGAGGATCTAGGCAAGTGGCTGAGGGATTTTGTGAAATGGAAGCCGGAGAAGTTTAGCGCCCCTGGGGAACCATTGGTAGCTGCCACGTGGATTGCTGAGTTAGAATATACGTTTATGGTAATGGAGTGTCTCGAGGTGCAATGAGCTCGATGTGCGACTCACGTATTAGCCGGCATACAACTAAGTGGTGGTGGGATTCCACCTTAAGTGAGAGACCGCCGGATCTCCACCGCCACATGGGAGTTCTTCAAGGCCGAGTTCAAGGCAAAATTTATCGTGAAGAAGCCCAAGAGAAGATGATTGAGCTGTTTTCAAACCCTTAAGCGAGTGGGTCCGACTCGATCGAGGTGTACGAGAAGAAGTTCTCGTGAGTATGGATACTTCGCGCCACGATTGATTTCTACCCGGAATCAAGATCGTGAAGTTTATTGCGGGTTTGAGACAGGGGTGTCTCGAGGATGTTAGGGCACAGCCCCGAAACTTTTGCCAAGGCGATATGTGGTGGCAACGATTTATGATGGGAAGTATCCTCCGAGCGGGTTGTTAGTACCGTAGTGTCTAAGGCCCCGAGTGTACTCGGGCCGAAGCGCAAGTTTGACTCGAGGAGCAATGTCCGGGGCGGTCGGCGCCCGGGTTCTTATCATGGCGAGAGACCAAGATCACGAGACCGTAATCGTGTCATCGGCCCGCCAACAGGGCGTAGGAGGCCGCCACCGTGTTGTAGATCCTGCGGGAAGCGGCATTGGGGACCCCGTGGTGTTAACCCTAGAGCTTGTTTCAATCAGGAAAGGAAGGGCATCGGGCCCAGATCGCACCTGTAAGCGATGGTGGCACACAACCACTTCAAAGAAATAGGAAGAGTATATGCTACGACTCGCCAGGAGGCTGAGAGAGCCGGACCCGCAGTGGCAGGTACACTCCTAGTTCTTGATCACCTCGCCTTTGTGTTGTTTGATTCGGGTTCCACCCATTCGTTTGTTTCTGCTGTTTTTGCTGAGCTTGCTTGCATGAATTTAGTGCCTCTAGGTTTTGAGTTGTCTGTCGCTACTCCCTCGGGAACTAGTATGTTTGGCTAGCTGTATAGTAAGGGACGGTCGGGCATGTATCCGACTGCACCTGCAGTTACCCTCATTGTGCTAGCTATGAGCGGTTTTGATGTGATCCTCGGCATGGATTGGTTAGCTGATAACCACGCTATGATTGACTGTCGTTGTAAGGAGGTGGTGTTCAGGCCGCCAGGTAGGCCTACCTTTAAATTTCGGGGTACCCAGAGTGGGGTGTGTCCGCCGGTGATTTCGGCAGTTAAAGCTCACCGTTTGTTAGCTCGGGGAGCTTGGGGTTTCTTAGCTAAGTTGACTGGGGAGAACCGTGACCCACTATCTGTCGAGCAGGTGCCCATAGTGCAAGAGTTTGCAGATGTTTTTCCCGAAGAGTTGCCTGGCCTGCCGCCGAAGAGGGAGGTGGACTTCTCAATAGAGCTTGAGCCGGGGACTCGCCCTATCTCGAAAGCTCCTTATCGCATGGCGCCAGCAGAGCTGAAAGAGTTAAAAGAACAGCTGCGGGAGATGCTTGACAGAGGATTTATTAGGCCGAGTGTGTCCTCGTGGGGAGCACCCGTACTGTTTGTTAAGAAAAAGGATGGCTCGATGCGTCTATGCATCGATTACAGGGAACTGAACAAGGTAACCATTAAGAACAAGTACCCGCTGCCTCGTATCGATGACCTGTTTGACCAGCTCCAGGGAGCTCGTGTGTTTTCAAAGATTGACTTGAGGTCGGGCTACCACCCATTGAGGATTCGGGATGCAGATATTCCCAAGACAGCGTTCGAGTCAAGGTATGGGCATTATGAGTTCGTAGTCATGTCTTTCGACCGACAAACGCCCCACCATTCATGGACATGATGGACAGAGTGTTCAAGGCGTTCTTGGACCGCTTTGTCATCGTGTTCATAGATGACATTCTTGTGTACTCTAAGTCTAAGGAGGACCATGCCTCGCACCTAAGGCGATTTTGGCGACCTTGCGCGAGAACAAGCTCTACGCGAAGTTCTCAAAGTGTGACTTTTGGCTCGAGGAGGTAGCATTTGGGGACACGTTGTGTCTAAGGAGGAGTGGCCGTAGACCCTTCAAGGTAGAGGCCGTTAGTTCGTGGGCCGGCGAAGACGATCGTGACGGAGATTCGTAGCTTCCCGGGTCCGGCCGGATATTACCGACGCCGTTCAAAATTTTTCAGCTATAGCCTCCCGCTTACTCGATTGACGAGGAAGGGTGTTGATTTCGTTTGGGATAGGAAGTGCGATGAGAGTTTTGCTAAGCTAAAGAGCGGTTTGACGTCTGCCGGTGTTGGCGGTCCCGAGGGAATCGGGGTTTCGTGGTGTGTACGATGATGCCAGCAAGTTTGGTTTGGGGTGCGTTACGATGCAACACGGTAAGGTGATAGCGTATGCTTCGAGCGATTGAAACCGCACGACGGCGAAATTACCCGACTCATGATATGGAGTTGGCGTGATCGTCTTTGCACTTAAGATTTGGAGGCACTACTTGTATGGGGAGAAGATTCGAGATTTTCTCGGATCACCAAAGCCTCAAGTATTTCATCACTCGTAAGGACTCGAACATGAGACAGAGGAGGTGGTTGGAGCTCGTGAAGGATTACGATCGTGAGATCTTGTATCACCCCGAAAAGCAAATGTTGTGGCTGATGCACTAAGTAGAAAGGCCTCGCATCCGCAACATTGGCAAACCCCAAGAGTATCATCGGGAAGGATCTCGAGAGGGCGGAAATAGCGATGTTGTTAGGGGATGTTACCGCTGTAGGTAGCTCGATTGACCATCCAAATTTCGATAAGGCAAAGAATTATCGACAACCACCGAAAGATCCTAAGTTAAAAAGTTTGTATGAGAGGGTTCAGTGGATGGTGACTTCGACTTTGTGATACTTGCGGATGGGGTCCGAGATATAAAGGTCGGTTGTGTGTTCCAAATAGATGCCGGTGTTCGCACAGAGTTATTGACCGAGGCTCACACCTCGCCTTTTTCTTGGCACCTGTGGGGTAACAAGATGTACCAAGATCTTAAAAGACTTTTTGGTGGATGGGGATGAAGAGGAGATTGCCCAGCTCGTTAGTCGGTGTCTCACACTGTCAACAGTGAAGGCGCCCAGCAGCGAAGCTTGACGAGTTTGTTGCAACCGCTCGGGGTGCCACAAAGGAAGTGGGAGGAGATCACCATGGATTTTATCTCGGGTTTGCCCAGACTCCTAGAGGATATGCACAGATTTGGGTGGTCGTTGATAGGTTGACTAAGTGTGCCCATTTCATTCCGGCGGGATAAACTACACCGTGGAGCAAAGGGCACAACTGCCTTGAGCGAGATAGTGAGGTACCACGGAGTGCCGCTTAAAATTATCTCCGGCCCGGGATTCCCGCTTTACATCACGGTTTTGGAAGGCCCTTCAGTGAGTTTGGGCACGAGTGCAGCTACAAGACACCTTCCACCCACAGACCGATGGCGCCGACCGAGCGGTAAATCGATCTTAGAGGATATGTTGCGAGCTGCGTGTTAGATTTCCACGGCGCTTGGGACCAATGATTTGTACTTGATGGAGTTTGCCTACAATAACGATTTTGATCGACCATTCGGATGGCGCCGTTTGAGGCGTTGTATGGTAAGCGCTGCAGATCCCCACCTTACGGGAAGAGAGTTGGTGACCGGCGGTGTTAGGCCCGAGTTGCTCTAGGCGACCAATGAGGCCGTCCCGAAAATCAAAGCTCGTATGCCGACCGCCCAAAGCAGGTGAAGAGAGCTACGCCGATGTTAGGCGTAGGGAGTTGGAGTTTGAGGTTGGCGGCATGTTTTCCTCAAGGTAGCTCCGTCGCGAGGGGTCCCGAGGTTCGGTAAAAGGGGAAACCGAGCCCTGTTTTGTTGGACCTTTCGAGGTCCTTGAGAGGATTAGGGATTGTGGCCTGTCGGTTAGCACCGCCGCCGCCCTTGGTCTGCGCGTGCATAGTGTGTTCCACGTTTCGATGCTCCGCCGATGATGTGGCGAGATCCTTCGCACGTCATAGATTTTGAGCCTTTTACAGTTGAACCATGACTGAGCTTTGAGGAGAAACCCATAAGGGTCCTGGCATTTGAGAAAAAGGTTTTGAGGAACCGGGCCATTGACCTAGTGAAAGTGCAGTGGCGGAATCAGGGAGTTGAGGAAGCTACTTGGGAGTTGGAAGGGGAGATGAGGAGGAGTTACCCAGAGTTGTTTTAGGAGCAGCGACTTCCGGGGACGGAAGTCTTCTAAGGAGGGAGTATTGTAATGACCGGTTTTCACTAAATGTAAAATAAGGTTTCCTTTTATATTTTTAAGTTTGGGAGGAATCATTGGAAGGACTCAACCCTTGGCCTAAAAGGGGTTGGGAAGCTTGGGTTTAAATAAGGAAAATAAACGCGTCAGCCGGGGCTCGAAGGGGAGTCTTGGGGAGGTCATAAGAGATTCCCAAGTCTATTTAAGTTAAGGAAGGGAGTTATATTTAAAGAAAAAGAAAAGAGAAAATAAGGAAAAAAGAAAGAACCCCAAAACCCTAGACTTCTCCTTCACTCTCGCCCAAGCCGCCCCACACCGCCGCCGTGTCTCGCCCAAGCCGCCCCACACCGCCGCCGTGTCTCGCCCAAGCCGCCCCACACCGCCGCCGTGTCTCGCCCACGCCGCCGCCCAACGCCCTGCTGCTTCGCCCCACGACATCGCACGCCCTGCTGACCACTGCCGCACCGCACCGAGCCACCGCCAGCCCAGATCGCGTCGAGCAGCCAGCTCGCCCACCGCCGCAACAGCCCATCCTCCACTCCGCACCAGGTCGCCCAGCGCACCGGCCGTGTAGCCTCGCGCGCCCGCCACGACACCACCACCCAGCGTCGTCGCGCCGCGCCAAGCGCTTCGCCGCGCGCGCGTCTGCGTGCGTCTCGCGGCTCGTCCACATCCGCCGCTTGCCCAGCTAAGCGCTGCGCTCGCCCCTGCCAGCGCGCAGCCAGCGCCAGCCTTTCGTCCCCTGCCGCGCAAGCGCCAAGCCAGCCGATAGCGCCCGAGCGCGCGCCAGCGCCTGGCGCCCTAGCGGCGCCCTCCTCGCTCTTTGCGCTTGCTGCCGAGACGAGTGCCTTCTCGGTGGGTAAATTCCCTAGCCTCCACCCTTTGGACTTTCTTCTTTTAGATGCTGTCTATTAATTAGGATATTTTATTACTTATTTAGGTTGCTCGAGTTCACTTAAAAGCTCGAGGGTCGTTATTCGATTCGGGATAATCAACCTCCACTTATTTCCAGGTAAGGATTCTTACCCGGGGTTGTGTGGACCCTGCGAATAGTTGATAGCACGCTGATTACTGTAATTATATAAATTTCTAGTGATAGGTTTCATGTTTTCTTTTGATTCATGTTCGTGACATGTTTACATCCCGTTAGTTCCATGCTAGGCATTCCTATCTTGATAGACCCATGCTGCCTATTGTATGCTGCTAGATCCAAGTTACGGTTAGATGTGTGATGTAAAGTTTAGAGGGCCGTAGAGGTAACTAGTTTGGGGTCCCGCTCGGGCAAGAACCGATGGACATCTGGAGGTGTAAGGCCCTATGGGCATCCTAGGTGTGTAAGGCCCACTGGGCATCACTGATTCTGGAGGTGTAAGGCCCTATGGGCATCCTAGGTGTGTAAGGCCCACTGGGCATCACTGATTCTGGAGGTGTAAGGCCCTATGGGCATCCTAGGTGTGTAAGGCCCACTGGGCATCACTGATTCTGGAGGTGTAAGGCCCTATGGGCATCCTAGGTGTGTAAGGCCCACTGGGCATCACTGATACTGAAGGTATAAGGCCCGATGGGCATCCTAAGTGTGTAAGGCCCCACTGGGCATCACTGTATCCTAAGTGTGTAAGGCCCCACTGGGCATCACTGTGTCCTAAGTGTGTAAGGCCCCACTGGGCATCACTGAGTCCTAGATTGTGTAAGGCCGAAGGGCATCCAAGCGTAGGACCTAGGAGTGACTGTTGATGGGAGCCCTTGAATAGGCTCGCCCTAGAAATATCCCATAGCCTAACCAACCGTTTCTGCTCTAAGTCTTTGTATGGTTGCTTGTCCATGTGCTAAATGAGATGATTTCGTATTGTACCCCGGTTGGGGATTCTTACTGAGTAACTTGTTGCTCACCCTTATTTTCTGTGGCTTTCCACCAGGTAACTTGGGACAGAGGCTGGATGGCTAGGAGGAAGCTGCTCGATGATCATGGATAGTGACTGCTGGTCGCACGTTTCTTTAAATGTTTTCCTTAATGATTTAGCATGTAGTGGGACTTGGGTCCCTAGGAAAAAGTACTCAAACTATTTTATGTTCTCGTACCGCTTTCCTTTGAATTGTTTTAAGAAAGTACTGATCAGTCATTTACCTGTTTTATTTAATTGAAATCATGGTTTTGTTTTAAAAATGTTTATTGCAAAGTTTTAAACTTCCGACTCTGAATGATGTTTATATTCTTATTCATGCATGCTAAGTATGGACCTTAGGATAGAGACCGTTTCTTGGGTCGGGTCTTTACAAGTCTGTTGGTCGAGATGCCAGAGATTGGGCTGCTCGAGTGTTTGGACTCCTGTGCTGAGTGTCATTGCCCCGTCACTTGGAGAGTGACTTTCCCTATTCTCAGAGGGGCATAAAGCTCGTTTGAGGCTGATTCGTGTTGTAATGGATGTAGTGCCTGTTGGCACCAAGCTTTGAGAGGAGGCCTAGATTCGGGCCATTGGCACTTTTGGTGCGGTGTGGTTCCATGGTGCCCGCAGTATAGCATCCCCGCTTGTCTTGTACCCTTTTTCCGAGGTTGCACTGTTTGGGTTGCTTAAGAGATCTAGCTCGGTGGTAGTCGAGAGGACTACAAGTTTGAGGTTTTCAAGGGAAAGTAGGAGCTGCTCGGGATCTCACGAGAGTTGGGTGTAAAGGATGTTATAGGTCATTAAGAGCTAGCGCATTCGAGTTCTCGCGCTGTGTTGTGAGCCCGTGAGCCACCTTGATGGTAGCATGATTCGGCTACCCTTTGAGTTGCCCTAGTATGGTTAGTGTTGGCATCGTGGATGCGTGGTTGATCTAGTGTTAGAGCCATGAGTTGGATGGCTGATCGGAGCGCGCGTTAGTGAGCACATTGTTTTGAGGAATGTTAGCTTGGTGTGGTTTTGCGCTTGTAAGAGTAAGTTGGCCAATGTGGCTTTTCGTGGTGAGTTGGCCCCGAGTGGGTTTGAACTCTTGTTGCTCCCTTGTTTGTTGTGGCTCTGTTTGGAGGCAAAAGTTGCCCCAATGTGAGAGCCCTTGTTGGCTTTGGATCTTAAGAGATCAAGTTGGAGCCGTACACCCCCGTGCACTTTTTGCGTAGCTCGTTCCGTGGTTTATGTTTGGAAAACCACGAGAGGTTCGTGTTGAGGAGCCGTGCTCGATCTTTGAGGTGTCAAGGCTTTAGTTCTTGGCAAGTGCCCTAGCTTTGGTGTAAGGAAGCCGTGCTCGTTGCGGGCCGTTGGTTAAGCAAGTTTTGCTTGGTTGGTCCTTGCCACTGGTTAGACTTGATTGGAACCAACAAGAGCAAGAGTGGCAAGCCACGCAGCTTCGATCGTTTTGGCTAAGAAAGTCGTTCGGATCCTTACCTTGGCGCGGAAGGTATGTTGAGGTTGTTGCTTTGAGTAGGAGGATGACGCTCTGTAGCGTTTCCGGTTCCCTTGGTTTCCAAGTTGGAGTTGGCCAGCGTAGTTGAGATCTTTGGAGAGGTTGTGCCGCGTGGCCGGTTGTTTGTTAGATCGTTGTCGACCGTGTGTGTGTCTCGGGGGTGATCGAGAGGATCTCTAGTTGTGGAGAGCCTCTCGAGCTCGCTTAGACCCGTGCGGTGTTCCTTGGGTGAGTTGCTTGCAGATTTGGCGATCTAGCAAGCTAGTGCTTGTTTGGTTTTGGAGGCTAGTTGGTGCTTGGTGTTGACCAAGATTTGGTTCTCTTGATGTTTCAAGAGCTTGCTCGGTTTGAGCCAGAGGGCGTTGCCCTGAGGATTTGTTCCTAGTCTGGTTGTTTTGGGAGTTGATTGCTCCCTCGGTGGTTGAGTAAGTTCGGCTAGTTCGGATTGGTGGTCCAATCGGTTGAGTTTCCCTTGGGTGTTGCTTCCAAGAGAGTTGGTTGATGTTGCCCTTGGGTTTGAGCAAGTCGGTGAGCGTGTGTGATGTTCGCGCCCTTTAGAGTTTTGCTTGCTTTGGGAAATCGTTCCCGTTGAGGAGTCGGCGTAGCTCTGAGTTGTGTAGTTGTTCGAGTAGCGCAGTGGTTAGCCCAAATGAGAGGGTCCTCTGCATTGTGTTGTTAGCAAGCGAAAAGTTGTTTGTCCCCAAGAAGCGGTGGTGTAAAGACCACGACCCAAAAGGGGCTCTAAATGGGCCTTTACCCCAATGCATGTAGTGAAAATAAAAGACATTATGAAAAATACATTTCTGATCCCAAGTAAAAATGAAACATTCAACAACCAAAACATACATTTCTAAAAGCATACTCGATCGTAGATTTATTTAAACCATTAAAACAATCCACAAGTACAAATATGCTGGAATCCATAAAACGTAAGAAAACATCCTGGGGGCTCTGTGTCGTCTACATGCATTCAGGGGAAATAACAAAAGTCAAGAGTCATGATAAAATAAAATAATCGAGATGACAAAGCAGATTCCATGATCACGCTTCCTTCAATCACCATCCTCAGTATCCGCCTTGATTACACTGTGGAAAACCACGAGAATAAGGGTGAGTAACGAATTACCCAAGAAGAATCCCCAACCGGGGGTACAATACGATATACATGATCATCTAGAAGAACGTATGCAAGCTATGAGTACAAACACAGAGCGGAGCACATAGCTAAGTCCACACTTGGACCTCGGATGCCAACTCGTGGTCTTAGTCCGGAAATACCACAACACACTAAACGCGCTATACGGGAACAAGTCCCGGCCTCGGCTGTCTCATCATCGATACGAAAGGTGCACTCGCTCAAGATCCCGAGGAGCTCTCCAATCGGCGCTAAGTAATGAGCGTAAGCGCGCACCGCATGCTCTTCGCAAACTCGGGGGTGCCGGGTCTAGTGGCAAGCCGCCCGTGTTCGATCACCATGCCTAACTAAATCTCCGGATCGGTGTCACCGACATAGGGTGTGAGACTCGACACGCGTGAACTATGTCACTGTACCACCGCACTTTGAGGCTAAGGAACCGGCCGTGGTAGGCTTACACCGAGAAGCGGTCCTTGCCCTAACAGTGGCAATCAAGGGCTACGGCCGAACACGCCGAGGACGTGCCGATCGCCGGGGGCGAGGCAATGCCAAGTCATCATCCCGACCGTTGGGGCAATTAACGCTTTGCCACCCTCACCCAAGATTGCGGGGCCTACCGGTTGGGATAGCTAATCCTCGCGGGGTCCAAGGACGGAGAACTGTCTCGAACGTCCTTGCCATAGATGCAAGATACTTTATGCATCGGGCCCTGATGATGCTATCTACCCGAATTCTAAACCTTAACAATAATAACAATTCAATCAATGCAATCCAATACGTGCTCAATGGATACAAGGAACCTAGCATGATACTACGAAGCAAGAACAGATATCGAACATGCTAGAATAGAACAACCTAGCATGGGCTAACATGAGAAACAATACAAGAGTTCATGCTAGTCGTGAATTGAATGCAGCACCTAGGGCTAAACATGCTAGTAATCATACACAGCATACAAAACAACAATCACAAATATACCGCAGGGCCCACACAACTCGTAAGAAATCCTTACCTTGGTCGGGAGGCTTCTACACACAAATCCTAAGTCATGGAACAATCCCGAGCTAGCGAGCGGGAACCTAGCAAACCAACAATAATCGGCATCTAAAATGTCTAAACAACAATAGAACAGCAAGCTCGGCTCGGGAACTCACGCGGCACGACGACACGAGCTTGGAGCCGCCGCAAGCCGGGCACGGCAGGTGGGCGCTGGCCGCTGCTACCGCATCGCGACGGCAGCGAGGCGCGCCTTGGCCGGCCGCTGCTACCGCACGGCACAGCGAGGACACTGTACCGCCAACATACCGCACGCACGACGGCAGGACACGCGCGCTACGGGCGGCGTCTGGGCGGCGGCGCGCGCGCGCGGCGCGGCGTGCGATCGGCGACACTGGCGAGCGGCTTCGGTAGGCAGACAGCGGCGCGCGGCGGCGTGGCTCGGCGAAGGCGCGGCGTCGCTGCGTCTGGCGTCTGCGCCGCCGCGCGATCGCACGATCCGCGAGCGATGGAGTGCGCGGGGCTGCTTCAACGAATCCGGGCGACTGGTGAGCGACGGCGAACTCGTCGCGACGGCGGGGCGATCAGTCTTCTTCTTCTTTGGCGCGATCCGGCGTCGCGATCGGACCGGCTGGACGTCGCGACGACAGAGGGCGATCTGTCTTCGCCGTTTGGGCTTCTCTCGGTGGCCGCAATCAACACAAACACACACAACACACCTCTTTTCACTTGGCCAAACGCACACCAAACGGATGAGAAGAAGAAGAAGAAGATCAATACCTACCCTAATGATGATGAACGATCCAAGGGAGCTGCAAAGGATGAAGAATCGGCAAGGCTATGGAGAGGAGAGCTTGTGCGCCCAAGAGGGGATTTGGAGAAGAAGATGGAATAAACCTAATTCTATTTCATTTAACCAAATGCACCAAAGCTCCAAAATCCAAGGTTAACTAAGATGTGATGCGAGAAAGAGCAACAAGAGCACCTAATGGCTCAATTGGCACACAACTCTACAAGCTTCCCAGAGACCTGGTTCAAACCCCTACTGCAAAGACAAATCTCTTTATTTTTACTTTTGCAACAAACCTTGCTCAAACCAAACCACAAACCCCTCCAAAACCTACAAAACCATCCAATAATTTTAGTAATGGAAAAGACACAAACGACCACCACGACGGCCCGACCAAATTACCAAATTACCCCTAGGGCATACCTCGGAAGACCGGGAAGAAAAACACAGGTCGTTACAATATTCCCTCCTTTTTATGACTTTCGTCCTCGAAAGTCCTTAAGACGGAAATAGCTCGGGGTAATGCAATCTCATCTCGTCTTCCCGCTCCCAAGTGGCTTCCTCGAACTTCGATTCTTCCACCAACCTTTACTAAACGAATCTCGCGATTACGGAACGTCTTGGTCTCAAAGGCAAGGATCCTCACCGCTTCTCCTCGAAGTTCAAATCCTCATTCACCGCAAAGGCTCAAAGTCCACAATGTGCGACGGTCCGCACATACCGCCTCAACATCGATACATGAAAAACACTATGCACCGATAGTAGTGACGGAGGTAGGGCTAACCGGTAAGCAACTCTGCCAATCCTCTCTAGGATCTCAAATGGACCAACAAAACGGGGACTCAACTTCCCACGCTTACCAAACCTCGTAACACCTCGCATCGGAGCAACCTTAAGGAACACATGCCGACCAACCTCAAACTCCAAATCTCGACGCCAACATCGGCGTAACTCTTCTCGCTGCTCTCCGAAATTTGTCAACATACGAGCTCTAATCTTCTCGTGACCGCACCATTGGTCAATCTGCGAACTTCGGGACCCAAAACTCGTCTATCACCAACCTCTTCCCGAACACGGGGGGACCGACAACGCTTACCATACAATGCCTCCTCGAATGGAGCCATCTCGAATCGCCGATCGTAAATCGTTGTTATAGGCAAACTCCATCAAGTACGAATCTCGTCCCAATCGCTCTGGAAATCCAACACACAAGCCCTCAACATATCCTCGAGAATCGATTCACTCTCTCGGTCGACCATCCGTCTCGAGGGTGAAAAGTCATCTTTGGCGCACTCTGTGCCCAAACCCTTCTCGAGCGCTCTCCAAACGATAAGTGAACCGCGAGTCACGATCGGACACAATCCTCACCGGCACACCATGATAACGGATGATCTGCTCCCAAAAACAAATGCGCCCATTGTTCCCACGGTATAAGTGTCTCTACCGTAAATGAAGTGTGCGCTCTTGGTCAAACGGTCGACTATCACCCAAATCGAGAGAACTTCCTCGAGTCCTTGGCAAACCAGAGATAAAGTCCATGGAGATCTCTTCCCATTTCCATCGGGCACACTCGGTGGTCGCAACAAACCTATCGCAAGCATTTGCCGGGTGCCTTCACTTGTCGACAAGTGAGACACCTACGACAAACTCTGCCACATCTCTCTTCATTCCCATCCACCGGAAGGTCTGCTAAGGTCTCGATACATCTTGGTACCCAGGGTGCCAAGCAAAGGGGAATGTGGCCTCCGAGCAACTCGCTCAGAAACTCCGCAATGTCCGGAACACACAACCGCCTCTATAAGTCAACCCACCGCCGGTGAATATACAAAGTCAAAGTCACCGTCGGCACTAACTCATCAACCAATCTCTTAAGTGCGGGGTCACCTAACTGGCCGCTCTATATAATCCACGCTTAATCGACGGTGAGCAATCCAATAATCGAGCTACCACGGCGGTAACCTCACCCAACAACATCGCAACCTCGGCCGCTCGAACTCTCCCGCAAACTGGCTGGAACTCAACAACGCCATGAGTGCGACGTCTTCCTACTCAAAGCATCGGCCACTACATTGGCTTTACCCGGATGGTACAAAATCTCGCATCATAATCCTTTACCAACTCTAACCATCTCCTCTCGCCTCATATTCAACTCCTTCGAGTAAACAGATACTTGAGGCTCGTGATCGGTAAACATCTCGAATCGCTCACCATACGGTAATGCCTCCAAATCTTCGGTGCAAACACCACTGCTTTGCCAACTCCATATCATGAGTCGGGTAGTTCTGCTCATACGGCTTCAAATGACGGGAAGCATAGGCAATGACCTTCCCGTCTTTGCATCAACACACAACCTAATCCAAACTTGGAAGCATCATCAGAGACCACGAAACCACTGTCCCCTCTCCGGATCGCCAACACCGTCTTTGAAGTCAAATCTGCGCTTGAGCCCGGCAAAGCTCTCATCACACTCTTGTCCCCAAACAAACTCGACACCCTTCCTCGCCGACGAGTGAGTGAGGCGAGGCTAAAGCGAGAAAAGTCCTTGACGAACCGACGGTAGTAACTCGCCAAACCTGTAAAGTCTGCGAATCTCAAGAATCGAAGTCGGCTTGGCCCATGAACTCACGGCCTCAATCTTCGCGGGGTCCACGGCTATACCATCTCTCGAAACCACGTGGCCTAGGAAGGCCACCGCTCCAACCAAATCACATTTGGAAAACTTCGCATAAAGCCGGTTTTCCTCAAAGCCGCCAATACTCGCCTCAAATGCTCTGCATGGTCTTCTTTAGACCTCGAATAAATCGAGAATATCGTCAATGAACACGATGACGGCCGTCCAAAAATGATTTGAACACCCTATCCATCATGTCCATGAACGCACTGGGGCATTGGTCAATCCAAACGACATGACCACAAACTCATAGTGACCATATCTAGACACAGAAAGTCGTCTTAGGAATGTCGGCATCCCCGATCCGCAATCGATGGTAATCGGATCTCGAGATCTATCTTGGAGAACACGTAAGCTCCTCAAGCCGATCGAACAAATCGTCGATACGGGCAACGGATACTTATTCTTCATCGTCACCTTATTAAGCTCGCGGTAATCAATACATAAGCGCATAGAACCATCCTTCTTTTTCACAAACAGAATCGTGCTCCCCACGAGGGGACACACTCGGACGGATGAACCCTCGGTCTAACATCTCCTGCAATCGAATCTTCGCCTCCTTTAACTCACGTGGCGCCATGCGATCACGGAGCCTTCGAGATAGGGAGGGTCCTGGCTCGAGCTCAATTGTGAAGTCAACCTCTCTCTTCGGGGCAACCCCAGAAACTCCTCGTGAACACGTCCGCAAACTCCTGCGCACGGCCGGCACCGATCAACAGATACCGAGGGCGGCTCTTCCCGCACAACTTGGCTAGATAGCCCCAAGCTCCATGAGCTAGCAAACGACGAGCTTTCACGGTGACACCATCGGCGGGCAAACTCCACCGACTCCACGAAACTTAAAGCTGGGCGACACTGGCGGCTTTGAACACTACTTCTTTCGGTGGCGGTCAATCAACGCGTGGTTAGCAACTAACCACTCCATACCAAGAATCACATCAAAACCGCTCATAGGCGTAACTATGAGCGTAGCTAAGCAACTCTCCTGATATCTCGATCCGGCCATCCCTAATCTTATCTCTAGCCAACATATTAACCCCGAAGGAGTTGCAACAGATAACTCAAAACCTAGAGGCTCTAGTCTCAACTTAGCATGCTCGAGAAACAACACAGATACAAATGAATGCGTAGAACCGTAATCAAACAAGACAAATGCGCAGTGATCTAAAACAAGAAGCGCACTCGCCCACAGCGGCATCCGTGCGCTCGGCCTCTGACGGGTCGTAGCAAACACTCGACCTGCTGCTGCATTTGGCCGAGCCGCCATAGCCGGTGATCACAAAAACGGGCCATGTGTCCCTCTCTACCACAACGGTTGCACAATCTAGGTCCAGCCGACAAGCTCGGCGTGGACTTTCCCACAAGTAGCACAAGCGGGAATCTGCTGGTACTCCTGTGTCGGGCCGAAACGGATGGAGCTCTCCGATCTCGCTTCGAATCGCCCTTGGCGGCGCCGCCGCCCTCCCGAAAGTCAAACTTCCTCTTACGCCCCACAATTTCTGGGGGACAGACGCCAACAGAGCGGCAACAACCCGCTCAGCAGATACTTCCCATTATAGATCGTGGCTAATCGACAGACCCTAGCATAAGTGTCGGGGCCCGAGCCCTCGACATCTGGGAAACACCCCGCCTCAATCCGGATATGAACTTCCGAATCTTCACTCGGGGTGGCAATCAACCGAGGAGCAAAATATCCATACTCGAGAACTTGCGCTCATATTCCTCAATGGTATCGTAACCTGCTTGAGTTCCGGAAGAGCTCCACCATCTTCTCTTGAGCCTCATCACCGATGAACTTTACCTTGAACTCGGCCTTGAAGAACTCCCAAGTAGCGGGTGGAGACCCACCGGTCTCTCGCTCAAGGTGGACTCCCACCACCATCTCGCCGTGCCTCCTAGCACATGAGCCGCACATCTCGGCCTCTGAATATCGGGGCACACCATGATCGGGAAGGTGTACTCCAAATGGGCAATCCACACGGCTGCCGCTAGCGCATCGCGGGGGTGGCATCAAACTTCTCGGCTTCCACTTCACAAAATCCTTCACCACCTACCCAACTCCTCGGCACCCTCTCGCCATATCCGCCTCTGGGGCTACTTGCTCTGTGGAGCCGGAGGTGCTCTTGAGCTCTCTTTGAACCAATCGAGTCACCGCTCGATCCGGGCTCGGGACTCTTCCCGCTGCCCAGCGCGCTAACAAGGCTCGGGTCTCGCCCTCGGTCACTCAACATGCTGACCATAAAAGCCCTCATAGACTCGGCAAACTCGCTCGGGAGGCGATCTCACGGCGCTTCGATCGCCTCAACGCCCGCTCTAGGCGTAACGGGAGGAGCTGCGGGTGGAATGCCATCGATGTCGGCTTGGGACGATGTCCCGATGTCGAGATCCGATCCCGATACCTCGACCGCTCTCGAACCTCCTCTCGATGCGGGATGGTAGCATCTTTGGCGATCTACATCCAAACCAACAACGAATCAAAACACCTTTGTCACCACTCCACAACACCAAACAAGGCATACACTAGATGATAGGTATTGTAAATTCTTAACCCTTTTTCAACAACAAATAGTAAACTTAGGCGTACTGATGACCACCGTCGAGAGTCTTGATGATCATGGAAAAACGACCTACAACAAAAGGTCGATCTCTGAGAATCTATGACTCGAGCTCGATACCAATCAGAAAGACCCGACCCAAAAGGGGCTCTAAATGGGCCTTTACCCCAATGCATGTAGTGAAAATAAAAGACATTATGAAAAATACATTTCGGATCCCAAGTAAAAATAGAAACATTCAACAACCAAAACATACATTTCTAAAAGCATACTCGATCGAGATTTATTTAAACCATTAAAACAATCCACAAGTACAAATATGCTGGAATCCATAAAACGTAAGAAAACATCCTGGGGCTCGTGTGCCCGTCTACATGCATTCGGGGAAATAACAAAAGTCAAGAGTCATGATAAAATAAAATAATCGGAGATGACAAAGAGGATTCCATGATCACGCTTCCCCCTTCACCCATCCTGCCTCCCGCCTTGATTACACCGTGGAAAACCACGCAGAATAAGGGTGAGTAACGAATTACCCAGTAAGAATCCCCAACCGGTACAATACGATATACATGATCATCTAGAAGAACGTATGCAAGCTATGAGTACAAACACGGAGCGGAGCACATAGCTAAGTCCACACTTGGACCTCGGATGCCAACTCGTGGTCTTAGTCCGGAAATACCACAACACACTAAACGCGCTATACGGGGAACAAGTCCCGGCCTCCGGCTTCATCTCTTGTCGATACGAAAGGTGCACTCGCTCAAGATCCCGAGGAGCTCTCGATCGGCGCCAGTAATGAGCGTAGCGCGCGCACCGCATGCTCTGCAAACTCGGGGTGCCGGGTCTAGTGGCAAGCTGCCCGTGTTCATCCACCATGCCTAACTAAATCTCCGGATCGGTGTCACGACATAGGGTGTGAGACTCGACACGTGAACTATGTCGGCTGTACCACCGCACTGAGGCTAAGGAACCGGCGTGGTAGGCTTACACCGAAGCGTCCTTGCCCTAACAGTGGCAATCAAGGGCTACGGCCGAACACGCCGAGGACGTGCCGACCGTCTGGGACGAGGCAATGCCAAGTCATCATCCCGACCGTTGGGGCAATTAACGCTTTGCCACCCTCACCCAAGATTGCGAGAGGCCTACCGGTTGGGATAGCTAATCCTCGCGGGGTCCAAGGACGGAGAACTGCCTCGAACGTCCTTGCCATAGATGCAAGATACTTTATGCATCGGGCCCTGATGATGCTATCTACCCGAATTCTAAACCTTAACAATAATAACAATTCAATCAATGCGATCCAATACGTGCTCAATGAGATACAAGGAACCTAGCATGATACTACGAAGCAAGAACAGATATCGAACATGCTAGAATAGAACAACCTAGCATGGGCTAACATGAGAAACAATACAAGAGTTCATGCTAGTCGAAATTGAATTGCAGAGCACCTAGGGCTAAACATGCTAGTAATCATACACAGGCATACAAAACAACAATCACAAATATACCGCAGGGGCCACACAACTCCTGTAAAGAAATCCTTACCTTGGTCGGGGAGGCTTCTACACACAAATCCTAAGTCATGGAACAATCCCGAGCTAGCGGCGGGAACCTAGCAAACCAACAATAATCGGCATCTAAAATGTCTAAACAACAATAGAAACAACAAAGCTCGGCTCGGGGAACTCACGCGGCGACGACGACACGAGCTTGAGCCTGCCGGCAGCGCCGCACGGCAGCGGTCGGGCGCTGGCCGCTACCGCACGCAAGACGCAGGCAGGACGCCGTATGGCCGCGCTACCGCACGCCCAGACGGCAGCAGGACACGCGGCCGCTGCGCTACCGCACAACACGGCAGGGACACGCGAGGCGCGCTGCGCGCGGGCAGCGTCTGGGCGAAGCGCGCGGGCGCCGGCGTCGCGATCGCGACACCGGCAGCGAGCGGCTTCGGTAGGGGCTCCTTAGTGACGACGCGCGCGGCGAACGCGGCGCGGCGCGCGCGCGAACGCGTCTGGGGCGCGGCGCGCGCTGGCGTCGGGCGGCGCGCTCGCTGCGCGCGATCGCACGATCGCGAGGCGATGGCGTGCGGCAGGGCTGCTTCAACAGATCCGGGCGACCTGGTGAGCGACGGCGAACTGGTGCGACGGCAGGGGCGATCTGTGCTGCTGCTGCTGGCGCGATCCGGCGTGCGATCTGACCGGCTGGACGTGCGACGGCGAGGCGATCTGTCTTCTTGGATGGGCTTCTCTCGGTGGGTGCAATCAACACAAACACACACAACACACCTCTTTTCACTTGGCCAAACGCACACCAAACGGATGAGAAGAAGAAGAAGAAGATCAATACCTACCCTAATGATGATGAACGAACCAAGGGAGCTGCAAGGATGAAGAATCGGCAAGGCTATGGAGAGGGAGAGCTTGTGCGGCCAAGAGGGGATTTGGAGAAGAAGATGGAATAAACCTAATTCTATTTCATTTAACCAAATGCACCAAAGCTCCAAAATCCAAGGTTAACTAAGATGTGATGCAGAAAGAGCAACAAGAGCACCTAATGGCTCAATTGGCACACAACTCTACAAGCTTCCCAGGAGAACCGGTTTTAAACCCCATTGCAAAGACAAATCCCTTTATTTTTACTTTTGCAACAAACCTTGCTCAAACCAAACCACAAACCCCTCCAAAAACCTACAAAAACCATCCAATAATTTTAGTAACTGGAAAAGACACAAACGACCCTGACGGCCCGACCAAATTACCAAATTACCCCTAGGGCATACCTGGAAGACCGGGAAGAAAAACCTGGGTCGTTACAGGTGGCCAGCCAGTTTAAGAGTTGAGCTTTTGCTGGTAAGTTGTTGGTTCTTGGGGTTTGAAGTTTTTCCCCCAGTTTTCCTTGGTGGTTAAGTTGCACCATGGATGCCAGCCTCGAGTATTATCTTTGGAGATAGCCTCATCAGTTCGTTCTCCTTGCAATGTTTCGAGTGTGGAGCTTCTAGTCGCAAGATGAGTTAGGCCTGAGCTAAAAGGAGGAAGTCCCTTGAGTAGCCAGTGGGACTTAGGTGTTGAGTGGTAGCTTGGAGGCAAGCTTTGCTCGTTATGAGCTTGAGTTGAGTTTCTGCTGAGCAAGCCCTTCTCGGGCTTTGTTTCTAGTTGTTGAGCTTTCGCAGTTGGCGAATAGCTGAGCCTCAGTTGAGTGTGTTGGCACAGAGGTGTCGTGGCATTGGTTGGTTAGCCTTTGGGCTGTTTTCCTCAAGCTGTTGTGAGTTGCTGGTAGCCCTGTGAGGGTTTGGTCCTGCTGCCGAGATTTTCCATGAGAGGAATGTTGGGTGTTTCTGTAAAGACCCGACCCAAAAGGGGCTCTAAATGGGCCTTTACCCCAATGCATGTAGTGAAATTAAAAGACATCATGAAAAATACATTTCGGATCCCAAGTAAAAAGCAAAACATTCATCAACCAAAACATACATTTCTAAAAGCATACTCGATCGTAGATTTATTTAAACCATTGAAACAATCCATAAGTACAAATATGCTGGAATCCATTAAACGTTAGAAAACATCCCGGGGCTCTATGCCCGTCTACAAGCAATTCGGGGAAATAACAAAAGTCAAGAGTCATGATAAATAAATAAAATAATCGGAGATGACAAAGAGATTCCATGATCACGGCTCCTCCTTCATCATCTGCCTCGCGCCAAGGTTACCCGAAGATAAGTAAGGGTGAGTAACGAATTACTCAAGTAAGAATCCCCAACCGGGTACAATACGATATACATGATCATCTAGAAGATTGTATGCAAGCTATGAGAACAAACACAGAACAGAGCACATAGCTTAAGTCCACACTAGGACCTCGGATGCCATCTCAGGGTCTTAGTCCGGAAAATACCACAACACACTATACGCGCTATACGGGAACAAGTCCCGGCCTCGGCTTCATCTCATCCGATACGATAGGTGCACTAGCTCAAGATCCCGAGGAGCTCTCGATCGGCCAGAATGAGCGTAAGCGCGCACCGCATGCTACCGCAAACTCGGGGGTGCCGGGTCTAGTGGCAAGCCGCCCGTGTTCGATCCACCATGCCTAACTAAATCTGGATCGGTGTCACCGACATAGGGGTGTGAGACTCGGACACGTGAACTATGTCGGCTGAACCACCGCACTGAGAGGCTAAGGAACCGGCCGTGGTAGGCTTACACCGAGAAGCGGTCCTTGCCCTAACAGTGGCAATCAAGGGCTACGGCCGAACACGCCGAGGACGTGCCGATCGCCGGGGCGAGGCAATGCCAAGTCATCATCCCGACCGTTGGGGCATTTAACGATCGCCACCCTCACCCAAGATTGCGGGGCCTACCGGGTTGGGATAGCTAATCCTCACGGGGTCCAAGGACGGAGAACTGTCTCGAACGTCCTTGCCATAGATGCAAGATACTTTATGCATCGGGCCCTGATGATGCTATCTACCCGAATTCTAAACCTTAACAATAATAATAATAACAATTCAATCAATGCGGTCCAATACGTGCTCAACAGATACAAGGAACCTAGCATGATACTACGAAGCAAGAACAGATATCGAACATGCTAGAATAGAACAACCTAGCACGGGCTAACATGAGAAACAATACAAGAGTTCATGCCAATCGAGAATTGATGCAGCACCTAGGGCTAAACATGCTAGTAATCATACACAGCATACAAAACAACAATCACAAATATACGCAGGTCCACACAACCCCTGGTAAGAAATCCTTACCTTGGTCTAAGACTTCTACACACAAAACCTACGCTGCGGAACAATCCCGAGCTAGCGAACGGGAACCTAGCAAACCAACAATAATCAAGATCTAAAATATCTAAACAACAATAGAACAAAGAAGCTCGGCTCAAAGGAACTCACGCGCGCGACGACGACACGAGCTTGGGGTCAACTGGCAAGCCGCTCGCTCGCAAGGTGGCGCGGCCGCGCTGCCGCACAGCGGGACAGGACACGCTACTTGTGTTGCGCTACCGCACGCACGACGGACACGCCACGCTTGCTGCTGCTGCCGCACGCAACAGCGAGGACACACGCGCGGCGAAGCGCGTCTGGCGGCGCGCCGCGGGCGCGGCGTCGCGCGATCGGACACGGCGGCGAGCAGCTTCAGCGAGGACGCGCGCGCGCGCGCGAACGTCTGGCGGCGCGCGGCGAGCGGTTCAGCAAGAACACGGCGAGGGCGTCGCGATGGGCGCACGCGGACGTGGCTGACGCGCGGCGCCGGCGAGACCTCTGGCGTCGCGGCGATCGAGCGATCTTCTGCTGGGCGAACGGCGAGGCTCGCTGGGACAGATCTGGGCGTCTGGCGGGCTGGTTCGACCGATCTGGCGTCGCGATGGCAGGCTGGTTCGACCGATCTGGGCGTCTGCGAGTAGGTGGCGATGATGATGGTCGCTCCTCTCGGTGGGCCGCAACACACACACACACAACCCCTTTTCTTACATTCGGCCAACAAACACCCAAATGAGAAGATGAAGAAGACGAAGACTTACCCGAATGATGATGATCGAACCTAAGGAGAGGCAAGGATGAAGAACTCGGCAAGGCTATGGAGATGGAGAGCTTGGCGGCCAAGAGGTGCTTTTGGAGAATAAGATGGAATAACCTAATTCTATTTCATTTAACCAAATGCACCAAAACTCCAAAATCCAAGGTTAACTAAGATGTGATGCGAGAAGAGCAACAAGAGCTCTCAATAGCTCAACCGGCCACACCACCCACTGACTTCTCGGACCACACTGGTTCGAAACCCACCAAACACACTTTAACACACAATTTTCCTTTTGCATCTCCCCATGCCCAAACACATCCACAAAGCCTCAAAAACTTACATAAATCCATCCAATAATTTTAGCAATCGAAAAAGATATAAACGGTCCTGACGGCCCGACCAAATTACTAAAATACCCCTAGGGCATACCGGAAGACCGGGATGAAAACTCAGGTCGTTACAATATTCCTCCTTTTTATGACTTTCGTCCTCGAAAGTCCTTAAGATGAAACAACACAGATACCGCAATCTCATCCGTCCTTCCCGCTCACGAGCGGCCTCCTCCGAACTCGCACTCCTTCACTAAACTTTTACCAACGGATCTCACTTCTACGCAACGTCTTCGACTCAAGACCGGAATACTCATAGGCTTCTCCTCGGCCGTAAACCCTCAATCACCGCAAGGGCTCAAAGTCCACAATGAGCAATGGGTCCGGCACATGCCGCCCCAACATCGATACATAAAAACACTGTACACACAAATGTCAACAAACAAACTCAACCCTACAACAAATCAAGCAAACAACCGAACCTTCCAGATTCCAAAACTAAACGGCCTACTCTTACTTCACAAAAGACCAACAAACCTCAAACCTTGACTACACTAACGAGATACAAACGAACCACCAATCGGCGATCGATCCAAAAAGACAAACTTCTCCAACTAGAACACGACCACAACACTTAAGCAACCATCTTAAGGAGAAAATCGCGCAGCAAGGAACATCCAACATTCCTCTCAAGGAAAACTCGGGAAGCAAGGACTAAACCATCACGCACTATCTGCGACACAACACCTTGAGGAAAAAGCAACTCAACAACTTACCAACCAATGCCACGGCACCTCTGTGCCAACTCACTCAAACGCGCTCTACTAACGCCAACCGGGAACTCACAACAATTAGGAACAAAGCCCGAGAAGGGCTTGCTCAAAGTGAACTCAACCCAAACTTATAACGAGCAACGCCGCCTCAAGCTACTACTCAACTCTTAAAATTCAATCGGCTACTCAAAGGACTTCCCTTTAAGCCTAAGCCTAACTCATCTTCCAACCTAAGCTCCACTCCCAAAACCTCACAAGGAAAACGATAACGACAACCTCAAAGCTTACGGATCCCGAGCCACACGAATTCGCAAGACTACCTCGCAAGCTATCACTCGAGGCGGGCCTCCAAGGAGCAACTCAACCAACACAGAGGCTAGAGGGAAAGGAAATCTTCAATCCCCAAAGAACCAACAACTTGCCGAACAACTCAACTCTTCTTGGTGGCCTCCGCCCTCTGCGGAACAAACAACTCTTGCTTGCTAACAACACAAAGCAGAACCCTCTCATTGGGGTGACCATTTGCGCTACTCGATCGACTACACAACTCGGGAGCTAAGCCGACTCCTGCCAAACGGAAACGACTTCCCAAAGAAGCAAATTCCGAAGGGCGGCCAACTCCACACACGCTCGCTAACTGCTGCTCAAACCCAAGGCAACAAGAAACCAACTCTCTTGGAAGCAACACCCAAGAGAAAACTCAACCAATCGGACCACCAAACCAAACAAACAAAGACTTGCTCAATCTGGAGAGGAGGGGTCAACTCCCAAAACTTACCGACTAGGAACAAGACCTCGAGCAACGCCCTCGGCTAGAACCGAACTAGCTCTCGAAACAACAAACGAACCAAATCTTGGCCAAACACTCACAAGAGGCGAGAACAAACTTTACTACAAATCTAGAACACCATCCAAGAATCCGCTTAATCGGACAAACGACTACTTCCAAGCAACCAACAAACTTTTCCTTCAAGCTAGCGCTTCCACCATTAACTCCAAGACCAAGGAGTAACGACAACTCTCCAAGGAAACGGCTCATACAAGCGGACAACCAACGGACAGAGAACTCCACATACGCTCACTGCCTTGCTCCACCAGAGCAACAACACCTAATCTCACGGGGCACAACAAGGGTCCATCTCGATCAACCTCCAAATGCCAAACGGGGCAACTCAACATCCTCGGAAACAGGAAAAAAACAACCAACATGGTACAAACCACTCGCCCCCCACGAGCAAAACTAAACTCTAACAACTCCAATCCACACCTTGGTCAACACCAAGCATCAACTTGCCACCACACCAAAACCACTCCGGACTTTACTCCAAATAAACACTAGCTTGCTAGTCTACCAAGATCACTAGCAACTCCACCGAGGCTACAAACTACACGCCTCCAGCTAGCCAAATCAAACTCACTAGCTGGGCTCGATCAACTCGGAGAGGCTCTCACAACCTAGGGTTCTTCGGCAACCCTCGACACCCACACTGCCGGCATACGATCTATCGGACAACCGCTGAACAATCAACTCCAATTTCCAAAGATCCCAACCATGCTGGCCAACTCCAACTCCTTGGGAACCTAGAGGACCCAAAACGCTACGAGATGCGTCATCCTCCTACTCAAAACATCGGCCACAACATAACTTCTACTCAAGGAAGGATCCGAACAACTCTCTTAGCCATGACGATCGAAACCACGCGGCTTAGCTACCACCGCTCTTGTTCGGTTTCCAATCAACTCCAACCAACGATCAACAAGAAGATCCGCCAACCAAGCTTAGGCCTAACTTAACAAATCTTGCCTAAGCAACAACTTGATACCACGAGCACGGTATCCTTACCACCTCAACCAAAGCCTTACAACAACCACCTGGAGTCCAACTTCTCAAGGAACCGAGCACGAGATCTCCAAAGCAAACCCTACATGGATCTCAAAACTCTCGCCACGGAACGAACCACACAAAACACACTTGTGTGCACAACTCCCAACCTTCCATTAGAGATCCAAGACTAACAAGCGCTTTTCCACAAAGCAACGATAACTCCCGCGCGATACAAACAATCCAAGGAACACCAAAAGTTCCATCTCTACACGATACTCGAAGCTGAGGCAACCTTGCTCTACCAAAATATAATCATGCCAAACAAAACTTACTTTGTACCAAGCCTCTACCAAGGGTGCTTACCCCTAAGGCATCCAAAACCTCTCGCAAGGCATCACTCATCTCGCCTCAAAAGCATCCAACTCGCCTCATAGGCATCCAAATCATCCGATAAGCATCCAACTCATGGTCCTCACCGGACCGAACTCGCATCTACAATGCTCAACTCTCCTCAGATTTAGGCACTCGAAGGTCGTTGACCGCACTACCAACCACAAAGAAAATCTCTTGGCCTTAACACTAGCGCGAGACTCACGCGCACCAACATTTACCAACCGGTAACCTGCTGACTTACCCAACCTCCAGAAACACTGGGAAGAGGCTCCGCTCCTCTCGAGCATCCTTTCGCTTGTAGTCCATTGACTACCACCGAACCTAGCCCTCTGGCACGACCTAAACGGGTGCAACCGCCATAAACAGATCCAAGGCTAAAGGAGTACGTTGAACTCCGAACGGCATAGAACCATCCGCTATGCCCAAGCCAAACTCAAGCTCGAACTGGACTTAGTGCCGAAGTGGCACACCAACCAATGCACCTCAAGTGCTACTACTACCAAATCCACATCCGAGGAAGTCTGGGGTGTTAAACAACAAAGAGCTCGCATGGGGGCAAAGATGACCCTTCATCCGCCTCCGACCACTAACACAACGGCAACTTGCCAAACAATCCCAAGCGATGGTGGAGACTCTGCTAGTCCACCTCTCACAAGGGACTTCCACCACCATCCGATGAACCAAACAAAGACAGAACGGCACACCTCGGCCTCTGAATGCAGGGCATCCCACACACGGATGCTAAACTCAAACTCGCCAACTACTTTACTACTAGCGGTGGGACTTACTAAAACATCGAGCTCTCAGGGCATCCATTTGCCAACTCAGGCGTCTCCATCAACGCCAACAAACTCGTCTGAATAAACTGCTGATCATGCCCTCCGGGAACCTCCGGGGCTACAAGAGCTCTTGGGGAAAAATCTTTGAAACAAACTCATCACCGGGCTATCTGTGCCGGGACTCCTCACTACGCACTACAAATCGCGTGCAGGTCTCCGCTCTCTCGATAGCTAAAGACACGCCATCAAGTCTCTCATGGGTGGAGCACACTCTGCTCAAGGAGTCTCACTGAGGCGCCGCTAGCCTCTACCCCCTCCTCTAGGCAACTCAATCGCCGGGCCAAATCTGGCATGCGGGCCTAACAACCCTGGACGCGGCCTCAACATCAACACGATCGGTCCAACTCCTCGGTCGGACATGCCAAGCGCCCTGCTCCTCTGGGTGCAATCAACATACTGGCGATCTGCACGAAGCACCACCACCCTCTCACTAGGGGAAAAGCAGCAACTGGGCCACAAATGGCCAACGGGAGTCTAAGCTCGCCTCCTCTCTGGGCGATGTCCCAGGGGCATCCGAATCTGTCTGGATACCTCAACAAGCTGCTAAACAAACTGCTCGCACTGCGGGAAAGTTGGCATGATGGCTCACAAAGCCCAAACCAACAACGAGTCAGAACCTGCTCGTCTCCGCTCCACAACACTACACAAGGCATACACAAGATGACAGGTATTGTAAATTCTTAACCCTTTTTCTTTCTAAAACAATAAACCTAGGCGTACCTGATGACTGTCGGAGTGCTGGTGATCATGGAAGGATGACCTACAACAAAAGGTCGATCCTCTGAGAATCTATGACTCGAGCTCGATACCAATCAGTAAAGACCCGACCCAAAAAGGGGCTCTAAATGGGCCTTTACCCCAATGCATGTAGTGAAATTAAAAGACATCATGAAAAATACATTTCGGATCCCAAGTAAAAAGAAACATTCATCAACCAAAACATACATTTCTAAAAGCATACTCGATCGTGAGATTTATTTAAACCATTGAAACAATCCATAAGTACAAATATGCTGGAATCCATAAAACGTAAGAAAACATCACGGGGCTCTATGCCCGTCTACATGCATTCGGGGAAATAACAAAAGTCAAGAGTCATGATAAATAAATAAAATAATCGAGATGACAAAGAGGATTCCATGATCACAGCTCCTCCTTGATCATCTGCCTCGCGCGCCAAGGTTACCCGAAAGATAAGTAAGGGTGAGTAACGAATTACTCAAGTAGAATCCCCAACCGGGTACAATACGATATACATGATCATCTAGAAGATTGTATGCAAGCTATGAGAACAAACACGAGCAGAGCACATAGCTTAAGTCCACACTAGGACCTCGGATGCCATCTCGTGGTCTTAGTCCGGAAAATACCACAACACACTATACGCGCTATACGGAACAAGTCCCGGCCTCACTGCTGTCTCTGTCGATACGATAGGTGCACTAGCTCAAGATCCCGAGGAGCTCTCCGATCGGCCGCATTGTAATGAGCGTAAGCGCGCACCGCATGCTACCGCAAACTCGGGGAGTGCCGGGTCTAGTGGCAAGCCGCCCGAGTTCGATCCACCATGCCTAACTAAATCTCTGGATCGGTGTCACCGACATAGGGGTGTGAGACACGGACACGTGAACTATGTCGGCTGAACCACCGCACTGAGGCTAAGGAACCGGCCGTGGTAGGCTTACACCGAGAAGCGGTCCTTGCCCTAACAGTGGCAATCAAGGGCTACGGCCGAACACGCCGAGGACGTGCCGATCGCCGGGGACGAGGCAATGCCAAGTCATCATCCCGACCGTTGGGGCATTTAACGATCGCCACCCTCACCCAAGATTGCGGGGCCTACCGGTTGGGATAGCTAATCCCTCACGGGGTCCAAGGATCGGAGAATCGTCTCGAACGTCCTTGCCATAGATGCAAGATACTTTATGCATCGGGCCCGATGATGCTATCTACACGAATTCTAAACCTTAACAATAATAATAATAACAATTCAATCAATGCGGTCCAATACGTGCTCAATGAGATACAAGGAACCTAGCATGATACTACGAAGCAAGAACAGATATCGAACATGAGAAACAACCTAGCATGGGCTAACATGAGAAACAATACAAGAGTTCATGCGATCGAGAATTGAGCACAGAGCACCTAGGGCTAAACATGCTAGTAATCATACACAGCATACAAAACAACAATCACAAATATACCGCAGAGTCCACACAACCCCTGGTAAGAAATCCTTACCTTGGTCGGAAGACTTCTACACACAAAACCTACGCCTGCGAACAATCCCGAGCTAGCGAACGGGACCTAGCAAACCAACAATAATCGGCATCTAAAATATCTAAACAACAATAGAATGACAAGCTCGGCTCGGGAACTCACGCGGCACGACGACACGAGCTTGGGGTCACCGCAAGTCGCTCGGCAAGGTCGGGCGCTGCCGCGCTACCGGCACGGCAGGACACACGCTGTTCTTGCGCTGGCCGGCACGCACGGACACGCTGCTTGCCGCTGCTGCACGGCACGGCAGCGACACACGTTCGCGCTAGCGGGCGAGCGGCTCGGCGGCGCGGGCGCCGCGGCGGCGCGTCGCGATCACGACACCGCGGCGAGCGCTTCAGCGAGACGCGCGCGTCGCGCGCGCGTCTCGGGCGGCGCGCGCGAGCGCGGCGGTGGCTCGCAAGACACGGCGAGGCGTCGCGATGGCGGCAGCGGGCGTGGCTCGACGCGCGGCGCGGCGAGACCTCTCGCGTCGCGGCGAGCGACGGCAATCTGCTGCTTTGGCGAACAGCGAGGCTTCTTGGACAGATCTGGCGTCTGGGCAGGCTGGTTCGACCGACTGGGCGTCGCGGCGAGTGGCTGGTTCGACCGACCTGGTCTGTCTGGTACGGGTCGGGCGATGATGGTCGCTCCTCCTCTCATTGGTTGCAACACACACACACACAACCCCTTTTTCTTACATTCGGCCAACAAACACCCAAATGAGAAGATGAAGAAGACGAAGACTTACCCTAATGATGATGATCGAACCTAAGGAGAGGCAAGGATGAAGAACTCGGCAAGGCTATGGAGATGGAGAGCTTGGGCGGCCAAGAGGTGCTTTTGGAGAATAAGATGGAATAACCTAATTCTATTTCATTTAACCAAATGCACCAAAACTCCAAAATCCAAGGTTAACTAAGATGTGATGCGAAAAGAGCAACAAGAGCTCTCAATAGCTCAATCAGCCACACCACCCACCGACTTCTCGGACCACACAGGTTCAAACCCACCAAACACACTTTAACACACAATTTTCCTTTTGCATCTCCCCATGCCCAAACACATCCACAAAGCCTCAAAAACTTACATAAATCCATCCAATAATTTTAGCAAATGGAAAAAAAGACATAAACGGTCCTGACTGCCCAACCAAATTACTAAAATACCCCTAGGGCATACCGGAAGACCGGGATGAAAACACAGGTCGTTCATGGTTTCCTTGCTGGCAATGTTCTCTTTGGCCGATTGCTAGTAGGTTTGCATGGAAAAGTTTGTGTTCGGCCGTTGTGAGGCTCCAGCTTGTTGGCTTGGCCGAGTGGAGCTCAGTGCTCGGTTTTTTGGCCATTTAGGGTTGGCCGTGTTGAAGTTTCACTTGTGCTAGTGGGAAAAGTTTGCCTTTTGGATCGATCACCGGTTGGTGGTTCGATTGTTTTTCGTTAAGGCTTTAGGCAAGCCTTGTGGTTCATTGGTCTCTTGTGAAGAAAGAGTAGGCCGTTTGGTTTCTAGAACACGAGAGGTTCAGATTGTTTGGCCACTTGGCGTTGTGTTGAGGCGATTTGTTATCGATTGTGGGCATTCAGAGAAGTTACGCCAAGGCGTGGCGTTGAGTTTTGGAGCTTGTGCCCGATCGCGATTCTTTGAGAGTAACACCGTTGAGAGGTGTTCCGTGTTGGTTTAGCGGGTTTTGGCCGAGCCCCAAGTTTGTAGGGCTTTTGAGATCCTTGAGCGGATTGGAGCAAGATGGTTAGCTTTGCCCCGTCTTTGACAAAGAAGCAAGTTTTGTGTTCCTCGTCTCTTTGTTGAGATAGTATGTATGCATCGAGAGCATTGTGGCTTTGAGCCTTTGAGAACCCAAGAGGGTTTGGTTATCGAGAGAAGGGCTAGTGTTGTTTTAGCCGAGAAGTTCAGTTGGCTAAGAATCGAGTGGAGTATTCATAGAGTCGTTTTCGTTTTAGGACTTTCGAGGACGAAAGTCTTAAAAGGAGGGAGTATTGTAACGGCCCGATTTTCTATTCCGATTCTCGAGGTGCTTGCGGTTCGATTCGATGGTTCGGTTGGGCCGTTAGAGAGCTGCTTTTGACCCTTAGGGTATTTTGCTCTTTTGCTCCCGGGGCGAGATTTGTGGATTTTCGGGCTTCGAGGCGCTCCCCGCGCTTTGTTGAGGCTTGTATGTTGGTGGTCATGAGTCCCGAGATGTTTGGGGTATTCGTTTGGGAGTTCGGTTGTGATTTGGGTTTTGGGCAAAGTGATCGTTGTTTGGGTGTTTCCTTTGGGATTCGAGCCTGTGCCCTTAGAGATGATTTGGGAGTTTGTTTAAGTGAGAGTTATTGTTTGGAAAAGGTTGCTTCAGTGGGTCTCGAAGGAGGAAGCCGGAAATGGGATTTAAGGACTTTAAGACTTATTTAAATTTGGTAAGAAAATTGGTTAAGGATGGAAAGGAGGATAAAATCCCATTTTTCCTTTTAATTCCCTTTTTCCTTTTATTTTTCCCTTTTATTTTCCAAAATCCCCAAAATTCCTTTTTCTCTCCCTTTCTCTCTCTCCTCCCGGCCCAAGCGACCCCTTGGTCGCCCATGTCCACCCTAGCGCACCATGCCCGGACCTAGTCGCACCATGTCCAGTAGAGCCGCGCCTCGCTCCCAGCCACCCACCTACCGCCGCCCATGCCGCGCTGCGTCCGAGCCACCCCAGCGCCGATCGCATCGCCTCGCCCTAGTCGCGCCGAGCCCAGATCTGCATCTCGGGTGCCGCCTCCGTGTCGCCCGTGTCCGTGTCGAGTCGCCCGAGCCCCGGCCGCGCCGAAGTCGCTTCGCCCAGAGTAGGTCGTCGTGCCTTCCCGAGCGCCCCGAGCCCGTCGCCTCGCGCGCGCGCCCGTCGCGCCGCCAGATCTCTCCAAGCCGCGCGCGTGTGTCGTCGCCAGCCCGAGCCAAGCTCGAGCCGCGCCGCGCTGCCGTGCTGCGCCCGCCGCCTGCGCCCAGATGCCCAGCGCTGTGCCCCCAGCCTTGACCACTGTTGTTGTGTCTTTGGTTGGCCCGAGCTCTTGTGGCTTCTCGGATGGTATTTCCCGTCTCTTTTCTTCGTTGGGCCCCGATTTGTTGGTCGGTGTTTAGGGATTTATTTGGGGTGTGTGTTATGTATTTGATTTGAAATTTGCTTTATTTTATGTTTAGGTTGTTTGGGTTCGATTAGAGGCTTGAGGATTGCTAGGTTGATCTGTGATTATTTTCTCGCTTGTCCTGTAAGGATTTCTTACCGTGGTTGTGTGGACCCTACGATATATCTCGATTGTGCCTTGTATGTTTGCCGATTGTTATGAGCATGATAGTGATAGGCGACTTTGTTTGATCTCTTGCTAGCATGTTTGTTGATTTTACATGTTAGTGCCATGCTAGGTTTGTTCTTCCAAAGATGCTTGTGATTCTGTTTAAGTTGTAGTATCATGCTAGGTAAACGTGATTGATGTCGGTCATTGCTTGCTAGCCAGAATCATTGATTTACTCGGTATTCTTAGATAGCGTAGTAGGGTTTGTCATCATCCGGAGGTGAGAGCGGACATAACGTACTTTGTCCCCACCGGTCGGGAGTAGAGCAAAGCATAACGTACATTGCTTCCCCGTGTGATGTGGATGTAGCTACCACATCGGCATAAGCCTAGTTTGTAGCTCGCTAGAGCGGAACCACCGCCAACGGTGCAAGCCCGCCTTGGCGGGTTCTTAGCTTCAGTCGGTGGTACAGTGCCGCACGATGAGTGCCGAGGGCCTCGTACTCATCGTGTGTTCGGTGACACCGCTTCCGAGTCTTTAGGCATGCGTGCGACCGCGTAGTTTGCCCTTAGGCCCCGCATTTACGCCGGTTGCGATGAGCATGCGGTGTGCGCGCACACACGCGTTAGTCGCCGATCGGAGAGCTCCCCGGGCTAATGTTCGTGAGTACACCGCCTCCTTCGATTTTAGAGCGGATCGGGTACTCTCCGATAGTCTAGATTGTTAGCGAGGGTAAGAGGCCCTTGAGGACACCCATTGGGATTGGCTTTTGAGTGATCATATGGTCGAGGAGAGAAAGACCTCGAGGGTGTCGGGCATCTTTGGGATCGGTTTTGAGTGATCAATTGGCCGAGGAGAAAGACCCTCGGAGATGTCCCGGATTGGTTATGAGAACCAATCATTAGGCCTAAAGTAGGAGACTTCCGATGATTCCTAAGTAAGTAAGAGACTTCCGATGTTTCCAGATCTTGTTTTATGAGCTCGTTGAGTTATGATCTGTGTTGATAGTCGCTTTGCTTGCATGTTGAGGTGCTAGATGACCGATGTATCGTATTGTACCCCGGTTGGGGATTCTTCTTGAGTATGTTTATACTCACCCTTATTTATCTTTCGTAACTTGGGACAACACCGGGAGGGCTAGCGGAGGAGTTGATTGATCATGGGAACCGCCGGCACTCTGTCTTTTATTATTGCATTGTTTATTCAAAGATGTAGATGGACAGAGTCCTAGGGGAACATTGTTTAAAACGTTGCTTAAATTGTATTGTACATTTTATTAAACACTGGCCAGGTTGTTTTACTTTGTTGGATTGTTTTAAATGAAAATTGTTGGTTATGTTTTAAGGGCTCCCCCTTCTCATATGTTTTGAAAGGTTTTTAAATATGAGCTCTAAACCGCTTGTTATCATATTTAATTTGCATCCTGAGTGAGAACCCAGGTTTAGGACCATGTTTTGGGTCGGGTTCTTACATGCCGAGACCTCATGTCTTGGGGTTGGTAATTCTCGAGCCTTTCCCCTTTCAGATTTTAAGCTGCTGGCTGCTGTTTATTTATTTAGGATGTTTTTATCGTATGCCTAGGTTGCTCGAGTTCGCTTTAAAGCTCGAGGGTCGTTTTTTATTCGTGATAGTTATTTTTTCCACTTGATTCCAGGTAAGGATTTCTTACCGTGGTTGTGTGGACCCTGCGATGCTTTCTTGATTATGCCTTGTATGCATGTTTACTTTTATGAGCATGTTAGTGGATATGACAGCTTGTGATTGAATTCTTGCTAGCATGTTTGCCTGTTGTACATGTTAGTGTCATGCTAGGTTTGTTCTTCCAGCATGCTTGAGATTCCTGCTTTAAGTTCGTAGTATCATGCTAGATTATGTGTGATTGATGTTTATTATGTATGTTAGCCAGGAATCATTTACTCTGTATTCTTAGCTAGTGTAGTAGGGTTTGTCATCATCCAGAGGTTGAGAGCGGACATAACTTACTTTGTCCCCACCGGTCGGGGGTAGAGTGAAGCATAACGTACATTGCTTCCCCTCGGCAGCCAATGAGGATTAGCTACCTCATTGGCATAAGCCTAGTTTGTAGCCTGCTAGAGCGGAACCCTGCCAATGGTGCAAGCTCGCCTTGGCGGTTCTTAGCTTCGTGTCGGTGGTACAGTTTGCATGATGAGTGCCGAGGGCCTCGCACTCACTGTGTTCGGTGACACCGCTTCCGAGTCTTAGGCATGCATACACGCCCGCGTAGTTTGTACTTAGGCCCCACATTTACGCCGGTTGCGGCGATGCGGTGTGCGCGCACTGCCAGCGTTAGTCATCGGTTGAAGAGCTCCCCCGGGCTAATGTTCGTGAGTACACCAGTTCCTTTCAGTTTAGAGCCAGACTTCGGGTACTCTCCCGATAGTCCAGATTTATTAGCGAGGGTAAGAGGCCCTTGAGGACACCCATTGGGATTGGCTCTTGAGCTAATCAATTGGTCGAGGGAGAAGGACCTTCGAGGGTGTCGGACATCTTTGGGATTGGTTTTTGAGCTGATCAATTGGCCGAGGGAGAAAGACCCTCGGAGATGTCCCGGGATTGGTTATGAGAACCAATCATTAGGTCGGAAGTAAGAGACTTCCGAGGACTCCGGATTTTCCTTGTGAGCTCGTTGAGCTAAGATCCGTGTTGATAACTGTTTGCATGTGTACTAGGTTGCTAGTTGATTGATTGCATCGTATCGTACCCGGGTCGGGGATTCTTACTGAGTATGTTTATACTCACCCTTATTGTGGTTTCTTCCACCAGGTAACTTGGGACAGCACCGAGGCGGCTAGCGGAGGGAGCCAGATCATGGATGCTGTTGACACTCTATCGTGTCTTATTTTACTGTTTTTGAATTCAGCATGTAGTTGGACTTTGGTCCGTAGGGAAAAACTTATGATTTGAACTATTTTTATGTTTTTAAGGAAAGTACTGATCAGTCACTGTTTTTAATTTGAATGAATGTTTACTTTGTTTCTAATGTTTTTCCGCTCTTATGTTTGAAAAGTTTTACAATCCGACCCTGGTCGGGTCCTTTTATGCTTTTCACTTACATGCTGAGTAAAGACCTAGGTTTAGTACCGTTTATCGGGTCGGGTCTTTACAGTTGGTATCAGAGCACAGAGTCATAGATTCTGTAGACTAACCTGTTTGTAGGTTGTGTTCCCATGATCTCCAAAGACTCCACGGCGCGAGTTTGTCTAAGTTCATTATGCTAAGGGTTTTGTTTACGATACTATATGCAGTACACATGTGTTATCTTTGTTGGCAGAGAAAGTCCGAGCTTGGACTAACCCGTTGTGGTTTCCGTGTAGATCGCCAGTATGCTGGTTACGCGTAGTGGAGCAGGTCCATCTAGAACTGCAAATAGAGATGCTGCAGAGCCAGCAGCCAAGGTATATCAGGCTCGTAGGCCGCCCGTGGCACCAGATGCTAACTTGCCCAGAGAAGGGGTGAAGGCTGCTATGCCTCAAGGTACAGCTCCAAGAGGAGATATTTCTGCTATGAGAGATATGATGATGGGCCTAATGGCCGAGCAGAGAGTCGAGACTCAAAGCGCGACTAGCGGCAAGAGAGAGGAGTCTAGGGCACAGATAGCCCAGTTGGCACAGCTTATGCAGCATGCCCCCCTAGCAGCTCTAGTAGCCTCAGTAGCTCCGGTAGCTCAACCGGAGGGGCAGGGTCATCAGGACCAGGTTGATTCACTTGATAGTGCAGAGGGAGCTGCCGAGTTTGGCAAGTGGTTGAAAGATTTCACCAAGTGGAAGCCGAAGGAATTTAATGCTTCTGAGAACCCGCTTGTGGCAGTCAGGTGGTTGGCAAGGATGGAGTACATCTTCAGAGTTATGGGATGCCCAGATGTACAGAGGCCGAGATGTGCGGCCCATGTTCTCTCGACACACCGGTGAGTGGTGGTGGGAGTCCACGGATAGAGCTAGACCACTGGGTCTTCTCCACCACACACAGGAGTTCATTAGAACAAAGTTCAGAGCTAAGTATGTTAATGACGAGGCTCAGCAGGAGATGGCAGAGGCCTTCTCAAATCTGAAACAGGGATCAGATAGTATTGCTGCTTATGAAAAGAAGTTCTCTTAATATAGCTATTTTGCCCCGGAGCTCATTGCAACTGAGGAGCTCAAGACTAAGAAGTTTATTAGTGGGCTGAGGAAGGAGGTTGCTCAGGATGTCCGAGCACTCGCTCCTGAGAGTTATGACCGAGCAGTGGAGTTGGCCACAATTTATAACCCGAAGTATCCGCCATCAGAGATTCTCACACACCACTCGGTCGATTCGGCTGCTCAGCAGATGTCGGACATAAGAGGAAGTTTGGTTCTTCTAGTGGTTCCCGCTCAGGTGGTCAGCAGACTTGCCGACAGGGCCTGTCTAGAGGTCAGGAACGGCGCCGACCACAGGGTAGGGCCTAGGATCGCCAGCAGGGCGGGGCCAGGCAGCCGGCTCACTGCAACAAGTGTGGGAAGGCACATTTTGGATTGTGTGGAGCATCGCCCCGTGCTTGCTACAGATGTGGCAAGGAAGGGCATTTGGCCAAATTCTGCACTCAGGATTTAGCAACAGCTGGACCGGCCCAGCAGCAGGGTCGGGTGTTTGCCACTACTCGCCGGGAGGCGAGCGCGCATGAGATGATGCATTCAGTGTACACGCGCTTGTCTTACAGCATTATGCATTTGTATTGTTTGATTCGGGTTCGACCCATTCCTTTGTTTCCGATGCATTCATTAGACAAGCTTGTGTGGAACTCGAACCTCTAGGGTTTGAGCTGTGTGTTTCCACTCCCTCGGAAGTGAGTATGTTAGCTAGCAGTAGAGTTAAGCATGGCCAGATACAGATATCTGATGAGATTTTAGAGGCTACCCTCATAGTTCTGTCTATGAGCGGTTTCGATGTGATCCTTGGTATGGATTGGTTGTGTAACGACCCGACCCGAAAGGGTTCTATAATAGGGCGTTACCTCAATGCATGCATACAAATCTACAGAAAATTTGCAGATGGTGTTCGGATTCTAAGTAAAAAACTAAAACATAAAACATCCATTTAAAATCAACATCAATTCCTAGAACTCGCCCTCGCTGTTTCCAAGCACTGCTCCAAGTCAAATACATTTACAAAACTTACTCGATCGTCGGAGATTCATTTAAAACATACAAACTTTACAACAATGCTAGAATCCGGAAATACATTCAGAAAACACCCTAGGGCTCCGTGCCCAACTACATGCATTCAGAGAACATTTAAATCATAAACATAAAACTCAGAGTTGAACAACGAGTTTTCCATGATCACAGCTCCTCCTCCAGCCATCCTGTCTCGCACCATGGTTACCTGTGGAAAAACCACAGAAATAAGGGTAAGTAACGAATTACTCAGTAAAATCCCCAACCGGGGTACAATACGATATAATCAGTCATCTAGTACCAAAGCATGCAAGCAAACAGCTACCAACACAGATCATAGCTCAACGAGCTCATAAAACAAGATATGGAGTCATCGGAAGTCTCTTTCTTCCGGCCTAGGGATTGGATACACTGACCAATCCTGGACATCACCGAGGTATCTATCACTCGGGGGGAATACACTGATCCCTAGAATGTCCTCAAGGGCCTCCTTGCCCTTGCAATAAACTAGACTTACAGGAGAGTACCCGAAGTCAGGCTCTAACGGAAGGAATGGTGTACTCACGACATTAGCTCGGGGGAGCTCTCCGAACCGGCAACTAACGCGTGTGCGCGCACACCGCATGCTCTCTGCAACCGGCGTAAATGCGGGGGCCTAAGGGCAAACTACGCGCGGGCGTGTACGCATGCCTATGACTCGGAAGCGGTGTCACCGATCACGAGTGGGCGAGGCCCTCGGCGCTCATCCATGCGGCAAAGATGATCCACCGACTGGAAGCTAAGAACCGGCCAGGCGAGCTTACACCGATGGCGGGGTTTAGCTCTGGCGAGCTACAAACTAGGCTTATGCCGAAGTGGGTAGCTAATTCCTAACCGTGAGTCGGGGAAGCAAGATACGTTATGCTGCGCACACTTTACTCCCAATCAGTGGGGACAAAGTACGTTATGTCCGCTCAACCTCTAGATGATGACAAACCCTAAAACTCTATCTAAGAGTACAGAGTAAAAATCAATGATTCTGGCTAGCAAACAAAGACCGACATCAATCACATTTACCTAGCATGATACTACGATCTTAAGCAGGGAATCATAAGCATCTTTGTGAGAACAAACCTAGCATGGCACTAACATGTAAAATCGAGCAAACATGCTAGCAAGAAATCAATCAAACTGCTTCTATCTCTAACATGCTCATAACGATCGAAAAACAAGCAAGGCATAATCATGAAAATATCGCAGGGCCCACACAACTCCTGTAAGAAATCCTTACAGGCCTGGAAGGCAACAACACACAATAAAATTAACTGCGATCGAACCCGAGCAACCTATAACGAGCCAAACAAACATATCAATAATCATAAAATAGGCCTAAATACAATAAAATAAATAGGGCTCGGCTCGGGAGCAACTCACGAGGCGCGGCTGACACGCGAACCACCATTGCCAGACGGGCTAGGCGGCAGCAGCCTTGACGCAGCGTAAAGGGGATGGGCGCGCGGCGCTGCTGGCTTGGGCGCCGGGCGCCTGCCGCGCGGGCGGCGCGCTGAGGCGACATCGGCGCGCTTTCTGGCGCCGCGGCGGCGCGCGCGGCGCGCGGCTCGACCTGAGAAGCGACGCGTGGCGCGCGGCGACCGCGACGCGTCGGGCTACAGGACGCACGATCTGGCCAACACGGGCGCGGACGACACGGGCGATGCGACGCGGCACTGTGCGCGGCTCGGCACAATGCGCAGCTGGGCGACACGGACCAGAGTAAATCGATGGCGCGCGGGCTGGGCGACGTTTGGCGATGGCGCGGGCGACTCGAGGTCAATTTGGCGACACTGGCCGGGCGAGGCCGACTCGGGCGTGGGGCTCGAGCCCACGTGGGTGGGGGGTTGGGCGACCAAAGGGGTTCGGGCTAGGGGGCTCGGGGAGAGAGAGAGAGAGAGAAAAAAAAAATGGATTTTGAAAAGAAAATAAAATAAAATGGGAAAATAAAAGAAAAATGGGAATAAAAGGAAATAAATGGGATTTTATCCATAAAATCCTTCCTTATCCACTTTTATCCAAAACAAAACCTTAAAATCCCATTTCCCGGCTTCCTCCTTCGAGACCCGACCGAAGCAATCTTTTCCAATAAATAAAACTCACTTAAATCCAACTCCCAAATCAACAATAAGGGCCCGGGCTCGAATCCCAAAGGAAGCACACAACCAAACATCACTTTGCCAAAGCCCAAACCACAACCGAGCATCCAACCGACTAGCCGAAACACCTCGGGACTCGCAGCCAACAACAAACAAGCCTCGACAAAGGCAGGAGCTACCTCGAAGCCCTGAAAACCACAAATCCTGCCCGGGGAGCCAAAAGACCAAAATACCCCCAAGGGTCAAAACCGCTCTAATGACTCAACCAACAACCGAATCTTGACCCGAAGGAACCTCAAAAACTGGAATAGGAAACTGGGCTGTTACAGGTTGGCAGAGAACCATGCGTTGATAGACTGTCACTGGAAAGAAGTGGTGTTTAGGCCGCCTCAGAAGCCGAGCTTCAAGTTTCACGGTGTCCAGGGCGGAATTTGCCCGCCATTGATCTCAGCAGTGAAAGCCCGTAGATTGTTAGCTCGAGGAGCTTGGGGCTTCTATGCAAAGTTGTCAAGAGATAGTAGTACTGCGTTGACTGTTGACATGGTTCCTGTGGTGCAAGAGTTTGCAGGCGTATTCCCTGAAGAGTTGTCGGGTTTACCCCCGAAGAGGGAGTTAGACTTCACCATCGAGCTGGAGCCAGGGACTCTTCCTATTTCTAAAGCCTTGTATCGTATGGCGCCAGCGGAGTTGAAAGAACTCAAAGTGCAGCTGCAAGAGATGCTGGATCGAGGTTTCATTCGACCGAGTGTGTCCCCGTGGGGAGCACTTGTCCTGTTTGTTAAGAAGAAGGATGGATTCATGCGCTTATGTATAGACTATAGAGAGCTGAATAAAGTCACGGTGAAGAATAAGTATCCTCTGCCGCGTATTGATGAACTGTTTGATCAGCTTCATGGAGCCTCAATGTTTTCTAAGATTGATTTGAGGTCAGGGTACCATCAGCTGAGGATTCGGGATGCTGATATCCCTAAGACCGCGTTCAGATCGAGGTATGGTCATTATGAGTTCGTGGTCATGTCTTTTGGACTTACGAACGCCCCTGCAGCGTTTATGGACATGATGGACAGAGTGTTCAAGGCATTCATGGATAACTTTGTCATCGTATTCATAGACGACATTTTGATTTATTCCAAGAAAAATGAGGACCATGCTTCGCATTTTAGGCAAGTTTTGACAGCATTGCGAGAGAACCAGTTTTTCGCAAAGTTCTCTAAGTGTGAATTCTGGCTAGAGAGAGTAGCCTTCCTTGGACATATCGTGTCGAAAGATGGCATAGCGGTGGACCCCGCAAAGATAGAGGCAGTCAGTTCATGGGCTAGACCGACGACGGTCGCCGAGATTTGCAGCTTTTTGGGACTGGCAGGTTATTATCGGCGTTTCGTGAAAGAATTTTCTGCTAAGGCAGCACCCCTAACCCTTCTGACCAAGAAGGGTGTTGACTTCGTTTGGGATGCTAGGTGTGAGGAAAGTTTTGCCCAGCTTAAGCTCAGTTTGACGACAGCACCAGTGTTGGCAGTTCCTGAGGGAACATGAGGTTTCGTAGTTTATAGTGATGCTTCCAAGTACGGTTTAGGCTGTGTGTTGATGTAGCATAGGAAGGTGATAGCTTATGCTTCCCGTCAGTTGAAGCCTTATGAGAAGAATTACCCAACTCATGATATGGAGTTGGCTGCTGTTGTTTTTGCCCTAAAGATTTGGAGGCATTACTTGTATGGTGAGAAGATTCAGTTGTTCAAGGACCACCAGAGCCTCAAGTATTTCTTCACTCAGAAGGAGTTGAACATGAGGCAGAGGCGGTGGCTCGAGTTGGTAAAGGACTAGGACTGTGAGATCTTGTATCATCCCGGAAAAGCCAATGTTGTGGCTGATGCGCTGAGCAGAAAGACGTCGCATTCAGCAGCTTTGCTGAGCTCCCAGGTTGAATTGCGGAAAGATTTTGAGCGAGCCGGTATCATAATTTTGTTGGGAGAGGTTACCGCCACGGTAGCCCAGTTATCAGTTCAGTCGTCGCTTAAGCAGAGGATCATCGACAGCCAGCTGAGTGATCCCAAGTTAAAGAGATTGCTCGATAGAGTTGAGGCTGATGGCGATTTCGATTTTGTTGTGGCACCTGACGGAGGCTTGAGATACAGAGGTCGGTTGTGCATCCCGGACGACGCAGGGATTCGAGCCGAGTTGCTCACCGAGGCACATAGTTCCCCATTCACTTGGCACCCAGGAGGTACCAAGATGTATCAGGAACTCAAGCAGACGTTTTGGTGGATGGGCATGAAACGGGATATAGCTGAGTTTGTTAGCCGGTGTCTCACTTGTCAGCAAGTGAAGGCTCCCAGACAGAAGCCTGCAGATTTATTGCATCCATTAAGTGTTCCACAGTGGAAGTGGGACGAGATTTCGATGGATTTTATCTCTGGGTTGTCGAGGACACCGAGAGGGTTTACTCAGATCTGGGTAATAGTGGATCGGCTGACTAAGAGTGCACACTTTATTCCCGGGAGGATTAGTCATACCGTGGAATAGTGGGCATAGTTATTCCTCGAGCAGATTGTGCGGTACCATGGGGTACCCGCAAAGATAGTGTCAGATCGGGATTCTCGGTTCACATCTCGCTTCTGGAGAGCGCTCCAGAAGGGTTTGGGAATCGAGTGCGCTTTTCAAAGATCGCCTTCCACCCTTAAATCGATGGTCAAACCGAGAGGGTGAATCAGATTCTGGAAGATATGTTGAGAGCCTGTGTTTTGGACTTTCCAGGCAGTTGGGACCAGTACCTGTATTTGATGGAGTTCGCTTACAACAACAACTATCAGTCGACTATTCAGATGGCCCCATTCGAGGCGTTGTATGGTAAGCGTTGTAGATCCCCGGTGTTCTGGGAGGAGGTTGGTGATAGACAGGTTCTGGGACCCGAGTTGCTTCAGATGACGAACGACGCAGTGCAGAAGATAAGAGCTCGCATGTTGACAGCACAAAGTAGACAGAAAAAGTTACGCCGATGTGAGGCGTAGAGATTTGGAGTTCGAGGTGGGTCAAAATTAATTGTTTCCATTGGGATTTGAACCTTTGCCCTAAATGGTGATTTGGGAGTTTGTAGAAAAAAAGAGATTTAAATTAAAAGAAAAGTTGCTTCAGCCGGGACTCGAAGGAGGAAGCCTTGGGAAGGGAATTTAGGTCACCAAACCTATTTAAGTTAGGAAAAAGAAGGAAAAATCAAGAAAACCCCCTTTTTCCCTTTGTTAGCCGCACCATCTCTCTCTCTCTCTCTCTCTCTCTCTCTCTCTCCTAAAACCGAGCCATCAACCCTAGCCGCACAGCCCAAGCCGCACAGCACCACCCCCAGCCGCACCGCACCACACCTGCCTGCACAGCCTAGGCCGCCTCGCACCAGGTCGCTCAACTCCTGCCTCGCCCGATGCGTCGCGCGCCGCAGCCGAGACGCCTCGACGTCGCTTCATTGCCGCCGCCCGACTGCCGCTCGCCGCGTCGCGCCGTTTAAATGCCTGAGCCGCGCTGTCACCACCGCTGCAGCTCGCGCCCGCGAGCGTTGCTGCGCGCGCCCGCTCAGCCACGTCTCGCTCGCCACTGCGCCGACGTCCGAGCGGCGCCAGCGTCCCTGCAGCACCAGCAGCGCCCATTTCTGCCCCCTTGCTGTCGAGACCTCGTGTCTTGGGGTTGGTAATTCCCGAGCCTTTCCCTTTTCAGATTTTAAGTTGCTGGCTGTTGTTTATTTATTTAGGATGTTTTTATTGTATGCCTAGGTTGCTCGGGTTCGCTTTAAAGCTCGAGGGTCGTTTTTTATTCGTGATAGTTATTTTTTCCACTTGATTCCAGGTAAGGATTTCTTACCGTGGTTGTGTGGACCCTGCGATGCTTTCTTGATTATGCCTTGTATGCATGTTTACTTTTATGAGCATGTTAGTGGATAGGACAGCTTGTGATTGAATTCTTGCTAGCATGTTTGCCTGTTGTACATGTTAGTGCCATGCTAGGTTTGTTCTTCCAGCATACTTGAGATTCCTGCTTTAAGTTCATAGTATCATGCTAGATTATGTGTGATTGATGTTTATTATGTATGTTAGCCAGGAATCATTTACTCTGTATTCTTAGCTAGTGTAGTAGGGTTTGTCATCATCCAGAGGCTGAGAGCGGACATAATGTACTTTTTCCCGACCGGTCGGGGGTAGAGTGAAGCATAACGTACATTGCTTCCCCCCGGCAGCCAATGAGGATTAGCTACCTCATTGGCATAAGCCTAGTTTGTAGCCTGCTAGAGCGGAACCCTGCCAACGGTGCAAGCCTGCCTTGGCCGGTTCTTAGCTTCAGTCGGTGGTACAGTGCGCACGGATGAGTGCCGAGGGCCTCGCACTACTGTGTTCAATGACACCGCTTCCGAGTCTTAGGCATGCGTACCTGGCCCGCGTAGTTTGTACTTAGGCCCCCACATTTACGCCGGTTGCAGCAGCATGCGGTGTGCCCGCACACGCGTTAGTCATCGGTTCGGAGAGCTCCCCCGGGCTAATGTTCGTGAGTACACCAGTTCCTTCCAGTTTAGAGCCAGACTTCGGGTACTCTCCCGATAGCCCAGATTTATTAGCGAGGGTAAGAGGCCCTTGAGGACACCCATTGGGATTGGCTCTTGAGCTAATCAATTGGTCGAGGGAGAAAGACCCTCGAGGGTGTCGGACATCTTTGGGATTGGTTTTGAGAGTGATCAATTGGCCGAGGAGAGAAAGACCCTCGGAGATGTCCCGGGATTGGTTATGAGAACCAATCATTAGGTCGGAAGTAAGAGACTTCCGAGGACTCCGGATTTGCCTTGTGAGCTCGTTGAGCTAAGATCCGTGTTGATAATTGTTTGCATGTGTACTAGGTTGCTAGATGATTGATTGCATCGTATCGTACCCCGGTCGGGGATTCTTACTGAGTATGTTTATACTCACCCTTATTGTGGTTTTTCCACCAAGTAACTTGGGACAGCACCGAGGCGGCTAGCGGAGGGAGCTGGGGGATCATGGATGCTGCTGACACTCTGTCGTGTCTTATTTTACTATTTTTGAATTCAGCATGTAGTTGAACTTTGGTCCGTAGGGAAAAACTTATGATTTGAACTATTTTTATGTTTTTAAGGAAAGTACTGATCAGTCACTGTTTTTAATTTGAATGAATGTTTACTTTGTTTCTAATGTTTTTCCGCTCTTATGTTTGAAAAGTTTTACAATCTGACCCTGGCCGGGTCCTTTTATGCTTTTCACTTGCATGCTGAGTAAAGACCTAGGTTTAGTACCGTTTATCGGGTCGGGTCTTTACACTAGGTTTGTTCAGCTTGTTATTCGGTTGTTCGATTGGGCCGTTAGGGCAGTTTTAGCCATTAGGGCCATTTTGGTCATTTTTCCCTTAAGCCCGGTTTCGTAGTTAACCAGAGTTTCAGGATTGTTTTTGTCTATTGTTGAGTTCAGTTACCCTTCGATTTCAGGTTTCCAGGGTTGGAATGCATCTTGTGAAGTTTGGAGGTTTTCCGGTTTAAATGAGAAAATTAAGAGTTATTTGTGTGCTTGTTGGGACTCGAAGGGTGTTGGATTTAGGAGTTTGGCTTTTATATAAAATAAGAGATTAAAAGTGTTGTTGTTAGGATTCGAACTTGTGACCAGCCAAGCTTTTGGAAGATTGTTTAGAAAAAGAAGAAAAAATGAGGAAAATAGTGTTGCAGCTGGGACTCGAAGGGGGGATGGCCAGGATTTTCAATCGACAAATGAAAAGTGATTCTTGCGATCTATTTCTCCATAAGCTTTTGGCGATTTCTCTTTCTCCCAGAATGCGTTTTTGCGATTTGTTTTCTCCCACGCAATTTCTTTCTCCTCCCAAAACTCAATAGGTTGATTCTCCCAAAATCCAATTGTTCCTCTCCTTCTCTCGATCTCTTCTCCTTCTCATCCTTCTTGTTGTGATCGTCGATCTCATCTCCCCTTTCTTCTTGTCGAGACCCTCACCCCCATTGGCAGTCGAGAACCCATTCCTTACAAACCTTGGATCCGTAGCACCCTTTGGCCGAACGCAATCCATCGCACAAGCCCCTTGTTCACCCATTGCTGCAACACCATGTCCGAGAAAAGTACCAACCCTAGCCGCACTTCTCCTTTTGCAAGCCCTTGCTGGCCAAGAACACCTTCGGTTGTCGAGGTCCTTTTGCTAGTTGGGAGTTCCTTACCGAGATTATCAAAGGTATGCTTGTGTTGTTAATTGTGAATGTTGGAAGTGTTGTGTAATCCTTGGCAGAGAGCTACATGGTAGCTTGTTGGGTGACCGTTGCACACTCCTTGGGCGAGGATAGGTGTATAAGTTTAATGTGTTGCCGAGAAACTAATCCGTGTTGATGGTTGTTTGTTGTGATGCCCTAGTCAAGAGCTTGCTTTGCCAAGAGTGGATTTCCCTAGCCGAAACTGCCTTGCACAAGTGTTGCAGCCAAGAGCTTCTATTGGTCTCCTCCCTAGTGCTTGGCTGAGAGCACTTGTTCCTGTTGGTTCGGTAGTTTCTCGAACCCTTAGCTTCGGGTTCCTAGTTCGGTTGTTAGCTACCTAGGTTTAATATGTATATGTTATTATATTGATAGGTTGTGAGACTCTGCAGCTCAAGGAGCACATTACACTGTTATTGTTTTACTGCTTGTTTTCTAGGTAAGGATTTCTTACCGGGGTTGTGTGGACCCTGTGATATATCTTGACCTTGTATGCCTGTTGATTGTTATTAGCATGTTAGTGGATAAGACTGCTTTGTTGATTGATCTCTGCTAGCATGTTTACCGTTGTTGCTACATGTTAGTGTCATGCTAGGTTTGTCCTTCCAGCATGTTTTGTGATTCCGGCTTAAAGTTCGTAGTATCATGCTAGGCTATATATATGTACTTGTTGAGCATGTTTGAACTGTTAGCAATCGATTACTCTGAAATCTTAGATAGAACTTGTCAGGTTGCATCATTTAGAGGCTGAGAGCGGACATAACGTACTTTGTCCCCACAGGTCAGGATCAGTGAGTAGCATAACGTACTTTGCTTCTGCCCCCGACAGCCAGTGCGGATTAGCTCCCGCATCGGCAAAAGCCTAGTTTGTATCCTGCTATAAAGTAGAACCCAGCCAATGGTGTAAGCCTACCTTGGTCGGTTCTTAGCTTCAGGCATGAGTGGTACAGGCTGCTACAAATGAGTGTCAAGGGTCTCGCACTACTGTAGATCAGTGACACCGCTTCTAAGTCTTTAGGCATGCATACCTGGACCGCATAGTTTGTCCCTAGGCCCCCACATTTATGCGGTTTTCAGCAGAATGTGGTGTGCACGCACACGCATTAGTTGCCGGTTCAGAGATCTCCCCCTGAACCATTTTCCAGTTTAGAAATTATCATTCTAGGATGACCATTTCTGGGAACCGAGCACACATTGGTAGACGTTTACGAAGGGACGATCACCTTGAGAATGAATGACCAGCAGATTCAGTACGACATATTCAACTCATGAAACAGCCTAACACATAAGATTTCAACATCAGCCATTTGGAAGTGATGCTAGATGAAGCAATCATGGCCGAACAACAACAGGAGTGGCTGGCTATTGAGGATAATATAGAGAAGTAGATGATTTTTAGGAAAACGTATTGGGAGTCAAAACAAACATAGTGCATTACTATGAAGCACTAGTTGTGGGCACCAACGGTAACTCACCGCAGAAGCCCTTGACGGATGAACCTCCTACTCTAGAATTGAACCCTCTTCCAGATCATTTAAAGTACGCCTACCTGGGAGAAAATGAGACATTATCGGTTGTCATATCATTGCAAATTAACCGCAAAGCACGAGAAGTCGCTTCTAGCACTCCTTGCGCAACACAAAAAGGCATTTATGTGGACTCTAGCGAATATAACAGGCATCAACCCTACATTTTGTATACATAAGATCATTTTAGAGAACAAGGTCGAGACTTCAGTAGAACATCAAAGTCGATTGAATCCTACCATGAAGAAGGTAGTAAAAAAAGAAATTCTAAAATTGTTAGATGTTGGGATCATCTATCCCATATCAGACAGTCCTTGGGTTAGTCCAATTCAATGTGTGCCTAAGAAGGGAGGCACCACCGTTGTTCGTAATGAGAAAAATGAACTATTTTTCAACACGAATGGTTACAGGATGGCGAGTCTGCATGGACTACCGCAAGTTGAACAAAACAACAAAGAAGGATCATTTTTCCTTACCTTATATCGACTAAATGCTAGATTGTATCGCAGATAAGGAGTATTACTGTTTTCTGGACGGATCATTTTCCCTTACCTCATGGCTGAAGCACACTCTGCTCAAGGAGTCTCACTCTGAGGCGTGCTAGCCTCAACCCCCCCTACTCTTGGCAACTCATCTGCTAGGGCCAAAGGTGGCCTACGGGTCTAGACAACCCTGGACGCGGTCTCATCATCAACATGAACATCCCAACTCCTCGGTTGGAAATACCAAACGTCCCTCCTCCTCTAAGTGCAATCAACCTACTAGCGATCCACACAAAGCATAAAAGCTAGCCCACGCTGGGGCTCTCACTGCCAAACAAGGGTAACACATGTATACTAGATGCAGTATTGTAAAATAAAACCCTTAGCTTAATGAACTCGCACAAACTGACGTGGTGAGTCTTGATGATCATGGGGGCAACAACACGCAGCGGTGTTAGTCTCTCTGAATCTATGACTCGTGCTCTCGATACCAACCTGTAAGAACCCGACCCAAAATGCGGTCCTAAACCTAGGTTCTCACTCAGCATGCAAGTTAAATACTTCATCAAGCGGTTTAGTGCTTCATATTTAAAACCTTTTAAAACATTTAAAAGCGGGGACACTTAAAACATAAACAACAACCTTCATTTAAGCAAACCAACAAAGTAAAACAAGCCTGGCCAGTGTTTATGAAATCATACAATACAATTTAAACAACAGTTAAAAACACCCCCCTAGGACTCCTGTCCGACTACATGCTGAACAAATTATGCAAACAATAAAAGACAGAGTGTCGGCGGCTCCCATGATCAATCAGCTCCCTCCGCTAGCCGTCCCGGTGCTGTCCCAAGTTACCTGGTGGAATACCATAGAAATAAGGGTGAGTATAAACATACTCAGTAAGAATCCCCAACCGGGGTACAATCCGATACATCAATCATTTAGCACCCTAGTATACATGCAAACAGTTACCAACACAGATCATAGCTCAACGAGCTTACAAGGCAGAATCTGGAATCCTCGGAAGTCTCCTACTTCTGGCCTAATGATTGGCTCTCATAACCAATCTCGGGACATCTCCGAGGGTCTTTCTCCCTCGGCCAATTGATCAGCTCAAAAACCGATCCCAAATATGTCCGACACCCTCGAGGGTCTTTCTCCCTCGACCATATGATCAGCTCAAAAGCCAATCCCAATGGGTGTCCTCAAGGGCCTCTTACCCTCGCTAACAAATCTGGACTATCGGGAGAGTACCCAAGTCCGGCTCTAAATCGGAAAGAACGGTGTACTCACGAACATTAGCCCGGGAGCTCTCCAAACGGCGACTAACGTGTGTGCGCGCACACCGCATGCCTTTGCAACCGCGTAAATGTGGGGCCTAAGTACAAACTACGCGCGGGCACGTGCATGCCTAAAGACTCGGAACTGTCATCCGAACACGATGGTCACGAGGCCCTCGGCACTCATCTGTGCGGCTGTACCACCGACTGGAAGCTAAGAACCGGCCAAGGCGAGCTTGCACCGCTGGCGGTGGTTCCGCTCTAGCAGCTACAAACTAGGCTTATGCCGATGTGGTAGCTAAATCCACATCGGCCGCCGGGGAAGCAATGTACGTTATGCTTCGCTCTACTCCCGACTGGGGGACAAAGTACGTTATGTCCGCTCTCGGCCTCTGGATGATGACAAACTCTACTATACTAGCTAAAAGTACAAATTAACTGGTTCCCGACTAGACATACATATCAACATCAATCACACATAACCTAGCATGATACTACGAACTTAAAGCAGGAATCCCAAGCATGCCGGAAGAACAATCCTAGCATGGCACTAACATGTACAAACAGCAAACATGCTAGCAAGAGTGCAATCACAAGTCATCCTATCCACTAATCATGTTCATACAAGTAAACATGCATATAAGGCACAATCAAGAAAGCATCGCAGGTCCACACAACCACGGTAAGAAATCCTTACACGAAACGAGCGAAATAACTTTCACAATCAAATAATGACCCTCGAGCTTTAAAAGCGAAACCGAGCAACCTAAGCATTTTAGTAAAAACAACCTAATTAAATAAACAAAGAACCAACAACCTAGTGCCCAAAGGAGAAAAGACTCGGGAATTACCGACCGAAGACACAAGGTCACGCCCCAACCCGTCGGCGGGCGTGTGTCATCCGTCAGCCAGGACAAGCGGGCGCGCTGGCGCTAGCGCTTAGCGAGGGCGACGCGTGGCACGACGCGCTGGCCGCGGCAGAGAGCGAACACGATGGGTCGGGCGCGCGCGGGCGAGACGTCGGTTCTGCAGGACGCAGCAGCGACGATGCGTCGTCTGTGGCGTGAGCAGCGTGGCTGGCGGCGACGATCGAGCAAAGCAATGAGCGAGCGTGCGCGCGCGTCGTCTGGGTTAAGCGCGATGCAACGCGTCTGGGCGCACTGGCCGGAGATGCAACGCGTCTGGGCGCACTGGCCGGGCGGCGATCTGCAGGCGTCTGCAGTGCGGCGTGGTGGCGGTGGTATCTTGGCCGAGCGGTGCCCGATGCGGCTGCAGGTGTGGTGCGGCTAGGGCATGGCTGGGCAGCTAGGGTTGGGTTTTCTTGGTGAGGTCAGCTAGGAGAGAGAGAGAGAGAGAGAGATTGCAAAACAAGGGGAAATGGACTTTCTTGATTTTTCTTCCCTTTTCCTAATTTAAATGGGTCTAAAATCCTTCCCAAAGCTTCCTCTTTCAAAACCCTACCCAAACAAACTTTTCTTTCTAGAAAAACTCTTTTTCCTACAAACTCCCAAAACCATTTAGGGCAAGGGTTCAAATCCCAAAGGAAGCACTCAAAAACCCATTAATTTTGCCAATAACTAAAATACCTCCAAACTCCCAAACAACTTGCCCAAACCTCTTGGGTCTTGCAACCAACAACCACCAAACTTCGACGAAGGCAGGAAAGGCCCTGAAATCTTGAAAATCCTCAAAACCCTGACCGGGGGGCAAAAAGACCAAAATACCCCTAAGGGTTAAAACAGCTCTAACGGCCCATCCGAACATCCGAATAATGACCAGAAATCACCTGGGTAACCGAAATAGAAAACTGGGCCGTTACAGTCCAATTCAATGCGTGCCTAAGAAGGGAGGCACCACCGTTGTCCGTAATGAGAAAAATGAACTATTTTCAACACGAACGGTTACAGGATGGCGAGTCTGCATGGACTACCGCAAGTTGAACAAAACAACAAAGAAGGATCATTTTCCCTTACCTTATATCGACTAAATGCTAGATTGTATCGCAGATAAGGAGTATTACTGTTTTCTGGACGGATATTCAGGTTATAACCAAATCACAATCAATCCAAAGGACTAGGAGAAAATCACGTTCACTTTCCCCTATGGAATTTTTTCCTTCAGAAGGATGTCGTTTGGTTTATGTAACGCGTCTGCCATCTTCCAAAAGTGTATGATGTCTATTTTCTCAGAGATGCTCGAAGATATCATGGAAGTCTTTATGGATGACTTCACAGTGTTCGGACACAACTTTTTGAATTGTCTAGCAAGCCTTGAGAAAGTGTTTAACCGATGCGAAGAAACACACCTAGTGCTTAATTGGGAGAAGTGTCATTTCATGGTAAAAGATGGAATTGTTCTTAGGCACAAAATTTCTAAGGTTGGAATTGAAGTCGATCAAGCAAAGGTAGAAACAATATAAAAGTTGGAGCCACCATGAAATGTGAAAGGTGTGCGCAGTTTCTTAGGCCATGCTAGGTTTTACAACCAATTTATCAAAGATTTTTTTAAAATAGCAAAACTGCTGTGTGAGCTTTTGAAAACTGATCGACCCTTTAATTTTGACTTGCGTTGTCTGCAAGTTTTTGAGCAACTAAAAAGGGCTCTGACTTCCGCACCAATCATGGTATCACCTAATTGGGAGAAACTATTCGAGCTAATGTGCGATGCAAGTGATTATGCAATAGGAGCTATTCTGAGGCAGAAGGGAGAAAAGCGGATCCATCCTATCTACTATGAGTGCATAACTTTAACGGAAGCACATCAAAATTACAAAACTACTAAGAAAGAGTTTCTGGTAATGGTCTACACACTAGAAAAATTTTGTTCTTATTTAGATGGGTCCAAGGTGACCGTGTTCATCGACCATGCTGCTATAAGGTATTTAATGAGTAAGGCTAATGCAAAACCAAGACTGATTAGATGGATCCTTCTACTGCAGGAGTTTGACATAAAAATCAAGGATAAGAAAGGATGTGAGAATGTAGTGGTAGATCACCTATCGTGACTAGAAGTTAAGTACCCTGACACTACAATGCTCAACATATCAGAAAAATTTTCTAACGAACAGGTTTTTGAGCTAACAGTGGTAGAAGAAAGGAATGCTCCTTGGTTCACTGACATTGCAAATTATTTAGTAAGCCATGTCATTCCAGCCCATCTTACCCGACAGCAAGCAAAGAGTTTTTTCCATGATATAAGATTCTATTTATGGGATGAGCCATTTCTCTACAAGCAATGTGCTGATGAGATAATACGTCGATTTGTAGCGGAACATGAGAAAAATGCAATATTAGAATCGTGCCACGATCGCTGTATGAAGGACATTTAGGAGGGATGCGCACCGCAGCAAAAAAAATTTCAATTTGGTTACTTCTGGCCAAGCATATTTAAGGATGTGCATCACTATGCGAAGATGTGCTATAAATGCCAACAAAAAGGGAACATAGGAAAACGGGATGAAATGCCTTTGACTTCAATCTTAAAAGTTGAATTATTTGACGTCTGGGGAATCGATTTCATGGGCCCATTTCCTCCTTCACGCAGAAATTTGTATATTTTGGTAGCGGTTGATTATGTGTCAAAGTGGATAGAAGCGATTGCCACACCTAAGAATTACAATAAAAATGTTATATGATTCCTTCATAGCAATGTCACATGTGCTACATAAATATAATATCAAGCATCGCATTGCCACTTCTTATCACCCGCAAACCAATGGCCAAGCTGAAGTTTCGAATCACGAAATTAAGAGTATCCTCGAAAAAGTTGTGGGGCCTAATCGAAAGGATTGGTAAATGCGACTGGATGATGCACTTTTGCTTATCGAACAACATTAAAAACGCCGTTAAATATGTCACCTTACAGAATAGTGTATGGGAAAGCATGTCATTTATCGATCGAGCTAGAACACAAAGCTTTCTGGGTGCTAAAGAGATTGAACTGGATCTATAGAAAGCAGGACCAGCAAGAATGATACAATTTCTCGACTTAGAGGAGCATAGACACTTTGCGTATGAAAATGCAAAAATCTACAAGGAAAAGACAAAAATGTTGCATGATCAACGACTGACTCCTCAAACTTTTGAGGTTGGACAAAAAATGTTATTGTTTAACTCTAGACTTTGTTTGTTTCCAGAAAAGCTAAGATCCAAGTGGTGACCATTTTATATTACGCAGGTAAAAGCACGAAGAGCAATCTAGATCAAGAACGAAGCCACTGGGAATGAATTTCCAATCAACGGTCAGAGACTAAAGCATTACTGGAATGAGGATGTTCATCAAGGAATATCTTCATCTGCATTGACTGAGGAATAAGCACGCGATCATGCTAGTGGAGCCAGAGCGTATCGGTACCCTTTAATTTCCGCTCCAAGCATGCTAAGTTTTAATATTTTATATCTATTTATGCGAGAAGATTATCTGAACTTAATGTTTAATTTTATTTTCACTTTCTGTTTTCATTGCAATTTTTAAATTTTAATAAGTCAGTAAATCTCTAGTACAATCATGTCAACCATTAATTACGGACGGATATCGAGTAGTAGGATCAGGAGATTAAATCCAATAGTGTGCAGGAAGTGCATGGTCGCCGAAAATTCGATCATCTCCCTGACATATGCGACTATTGCAATTTTCGATCGTTACACCACTTCACTTCAACTGTTAAATACCCTAAAAGAGATTCTATTTACCTATTCCATTCAAATCGAAAACTCCTACCTTGCAATTACTTCATAATCTTCACCATGGTGCAAAGACTTGCAACAACTTACAAAAGAATGTGGCAGATGAGAATGGAGCACCAAGGAGAAGTAAACCCCAATCAAGAGCCTGAGCCATTGGCTGCTGCTTTTGTTCACAGTGACGACGGACAGTCACAAGCCAGACCACCCGTGCAAAGGCAAGTGACTGCTCCATCCAAAGAATGGAAGAACGTACTACAAAAATAGAGGAATCTTCGACGGTTCCTAGAGAGGAAAGGGTTGTTACTTCGGTACCACGCCAAGAGGACCGAGAAGAGAGTAATCGGCGAAATGGAGGAAGAATAGAGACCGCATCGGGAAGGGAAAGCACTGATGTGTGTGGATGAGCGAGATTTTGGAAGAAGAGGAAATCTTGTGCCGGAGGACCTATTCCAACGCAGAAGTAGAGACGAAGCGGAGACAAACAACGCCAAGCATCACTGTAAAGACCCGACTCTAAATGGTCCAAAATGGTCTTTACTAAATGATGTAATTCAAATTTCACTACACTTAAAAATTTAAAAGATTGCAAACCTCCATCTCATTAAAACAATCAAGTTCCAAATGCTTATACAAAAATCATTAAAATAGTTCAGCCTCTGGCTAGAGTACAATAAAACCAATACAAGTTCCAAGTAAAACATTTTCAACTAAATAAATGTAAATGAACAAGAAGATGCAATGGACTCTCTCATGATCATCCAGCTTCTCCTCTAGCCACCTCGATGTTGTGCCAAGTTACCTGGTGGAAAAACCGTAGAAAGGGTGAGTATAATTGCACTCAGTAAGGATTCCCCAACCGGGGTACAAATGTAAGACAAATCCTCTAGCATCCTAGCACACAACCATAACAATAAAGCATGGCAGTCTCAACAAGTATAAACAGCAGGATGAACAACATCGAAGGTCTATGCTCATAGCTAGACGGGGTTACCACACACTGGGCTAACAAACAGGATAAACAACTAAGTAATCTCGGGAGTACTATCTCTAAATCAAACATAGTTAGTACACACTGGGCTAACAAAGGACAACACACACTAGGCTAGTCCTGGACAACACACACTAGGCTAGTCCTGAACAGTACACACTGGGCTAGCCCGGGATCAACACACACTGGGCTAATCCTAAACAATTTGGTCAGCACACACTGGGCCAACAATTGGACATCACACACTGGGCCAACAAGGGACAACACACACTGGGCTAGTCTTGAGCAAACCCGATCAGCACACACTAGGCCAACCTTAGACAGCACACTGAGCTGTCCTAGGTAATCCCAATCAGCACACACTGGGCTAGTCTTGGGTATACTTAACAGAACCCAGCTATTACGACATAAACTAGAGCTAACATGGTTCAATATCAACAGTGAACAACAAGAACAGAATAACAACAGTCGTGTAGAATAGTACAGTGCAACAACAGGATACATTGTTCTACATGCCAAGTCCTATCAAAAAGATCAGTCAAACCCTATCCACTAACATGCTTAACCACAACACACGAGAACAGGGCATACAAACATACAAGATCATGACATAATCAGAAGTAAGTAGTCAAAAGGATCTTGGAAAACTAAACATTTATGGTTTTAATCCATTGAAGTTATCTAATTATGAATAATTTCTTATGAATAGCATTGGCATCAAAATATTGTAGGATCGGATAAGTTGTCTGGTGAGGTGCAACAAAAAATTGAAACACATGTACTAATTCAAAAAGTTGGTTTGGTTTTTTAGCACAAAATTGGACAAATTGGTTTGTTGTAAGGAGTCGACCCAATTAGGGTCTACACATAAGTTTTTAACTTTAAATACATGAAAATAGTGTTTGCACCTAGGGCATGAATAATCCAAAAGAATCTTCCAAAACCAATAGAAGAACAAGTTTATAAAATCGTAAATTTGATTGAAAAAAAACAAGCATAAGGTACCTAATAGTCAAAACATGAAAGCTCGATAAAATATTTACAACTTATCATGACTCTAAAAGTTCATGAAGAAAGAATAAACTAAAAGACTCTTCACAGAATAATGCAGCAGATCCCATGGTCATTTCCAGCTTTGTAGATCACCTATCATGGTACATTCTAGTAATACTTGTGGGAATTCCATAGTAGAAATGATGATTTTTTGCAAACACAGTAAGAATCCTCCAGCTCGGGGTATAGACATGCACAAGAATAAAATATCAGCAAACAAGTACGATTAACAATACATCTGAATGATATAAAACTCGAGCTCCTGAGTGCAAGGTCGGGAAACATCGTCCTCGACCTAAACCACGTAGAGTAATCTAAAGGTCATAGACCCAAAACCAACACTCCACAAGAGTCCTTTGAATCAAGGACAATTTGGGCAACCTACTTCAAGTCGAGGGATCCAACGAGTGGAGTATCTTGTCGGCCAATAGGTCTCGTACTCACGGTGAGAGATGAGGTCTACACCAATCAATAAGGAACCGTATCAAGCCCATACCACATACCTAGAGAGTGCCCTAGACTACTAGTAGAAACCATTTAGGGTCGTGAGCCTAGTCGGCTGACCATCCACTAGTCCTACGCAGCAAGGATATCACCTAAAGCTTGGGTGTGAGCCCGAATATCATCGTCCACACCCACATACTAATCTCTTCTATCCAGTCTTCGTGACCTGTTTGGGTCTAAACGAGGCACCAAGTTGTGCAACAAACATCATGCAAGTCCACAGTTAGAACATACGAACCTCATGCAACTCTACCATATTAAGCAGACATACAAAGTTCATGCATCACTAGTCATACAACAGATAAGATAAGACATATACATGATCTTAATGCAGTCAATGCAACATACGATACACACGGATCATGCTACAAGCAGACAAGTCAATTAATACAAGTAAAAAGATACATGTATGTGATGGTCCCTGTAACACTTCGAATTTTTCAGTGTGTTTTTGTTGGTTTAGGTCCTTGGGGGCATTTATGGAGTTTGGTGTGGTTAAAATTGTAAAAGAGAATAAAAGAAATTTAAAGGTTAAGTTTTGATTTTAATGGAAAAGAAGAAAAAGAAAATTGAGTCGTGGAATTGAAATAAATGTTTGGGAAATTGTAGATAATGTCTGTGTTTCATATCCTTATTAAAAGAATGCTTTTTTGTTTTTCACTTTAAATCAATGTCTAATTTAAAATTTTAGGAGGAAAGATAATTATACTATCTCCAAAATGCCCTTGATTTGATTGAATTATTTAACCTATTAAATAATTTAAAAAAATTAAATTAAATCTTTATTAAAATACATGAAATCCAACACCCATAAAATAATGAGGAAATAACTCATTTTAACTAAAAATACTTTTTATCAAACAAGATCTCATTTGTGTATAAAATATAACATTTGTTATAAAATATTTTACCAAATCATTCACAAATCACCATCGCTGCCAAAATTTTCAAAATCTTCAAATCTCATTCTACATATTGAGTTCTCAACTCCTTCTCCAATCCCAATTACCTTTTTTTTCTTCACTCCCTATCCCTTGATCATTCTCATGATTCTCAATTACAATTGCATTCAATGGAGATTGAAATGAGAGAACTTTATATTCAAATTACAAGATTGGTCACCCGTTCTTGAAGCTTCTTCACTCTTCCAACCTAAGAAAATTTAAGTTATATTTCATCTTTCTTGAAACTTCTTTCTTTCTCCAACCTTTTCTCTTCCAAATAAGGGGTGTAAGTCCTTTTTTTTCATATTTTTATTTTAAATTTCTTCGTATTCCAACTGACACGTCATCTCCAACATACAACCATTTTTTTTCAACTTCTATGCAATTCGATCTTTACCACACTACACTTCCAGGTAAGTATTAACGTTTTTTGTTTTTCAGATTGGTCGACATCAATGTTCTAGTGGTCACACACAATTTGATGTAACAATGAGAGTACACAACAGTGGGGATACTCTCATTGTTACATCAAATTACTAATTTTATACAGTTTTTAGGAGGAACAAACACTGTCCACGAGTACGCACATAAATGTAAGCACGTTTAACATGCACCCCTTAGTGTACATATGAGTACACAGTGAGTTCCAGTAAAAATTGATTTTTGTTTTGCAAATGGGTCGTCATCAACATTCTAGTGGCCACACATGATTTGATGTAACAAGGAGAGTATCCCCATTTTTGTGTACTCTACCAGCCTAAAATCTATATGATTTTATACAATTTCATGTGGAGCAACTGTTATCCACAAGTATACACACAATTGTAAGCACATTTAACATGCATCATTTGGTGTACATATAAGTACACAGTTAATTCTAGCATTTTTTTTTTGCAGATTGGTCATCATCAACGTTTCCGTGATCACACATGATTTAATGTAACAAGGAGAGTATCCCGTCATGTACTCCTCCAACCTATAATCTTTCTGATTTCATATAGTTTTAGGTGGAAAGAGTACACACACAACTGTAAGCTCGTTTAACATGCATCCCTTGGTATTACACATATGAGTACATAGTGAATTCTAGCAAAATTTACAATTCTAGCTACCGTGTGTTAGGTACTATGTTATTTTTTTTTATTACTTACTAAATTTTCGTCTAAAAATTTAGTATTAATTTATTACAATGTGTATAAAGATGTGTACCAATATGTACTGTCAAATTTATGTTGTTGTTTTGTTTTTCATATTTCATCGATTTTTTTCTTAACAACTTTTCTATTTTAAAAACAAAACGAAATGGAGGGTTCAATATTTTTTAATTATCAAATTTATTTTTGGGTGGTTAGAAATTTAGATTTTATATTATTTAAATATTTAATTTTTTGTTGGTGGTTAGGAATGGATCTAAAATCTATTTTAATAATTCAAATAAATTAAAAGTATTAATAAGAGTATAATAGTCAATTGCAATCTAATTAATTATTTAATCATTTATAGAAAATCAGATTTAAATACTCATTTAAAGTCTTTTGAATTGTACACATTTATTAAATAATTATTTAAAAAGTAGACATTTTCTTTCCTTTTTTTTGATAGGAAAAATAGACATTTTCTTAAAGGCAAATTAGGTAAACGTCTAAATTTAAGAAATTATTTTGGAAAATGTCTAAATGAGAAACATTTTAAATCCATGTCTACTTTTAGTTTTTTTAAATCTCTAATTAATTAATGTGTAAATGTAATAGTCCAAACTACCCCATCTTATTTGTTCCCATTTTTTAATTATAATTATTTTAAATAGCATTCTATTTTAACTAACATGAGAGATGAAGATTTTGATTTAAATTTTTAAACAAAACACTCAATTAAAAATAATGAAGATCTTCATTTAAATTTTTTAAAATTAAAACAACGACTACGTTGGAATTTTTTAAAAGCATATTTTATTTTGAATTATTTTTCCATTCCACAATTATGGTACATCCAATGTCCATAAGAGTCAGTATGCCCCCAAGTGTTTTCAAAAAGTTGTGAAAAATGACAAAACAATAAACACGTACGTACCACCTCTGCAGTCATTAATTCTCTTCACCAAATTCAAGTTGGGCAGCTAAACCGTCAAAACGAAGCCCTAAGAGAAGCTCGAACTTCTTGTCATTCCCTAAACCATCGCCATTCTCCCTGTCCATCGTGATTCGAAGGTAATAATCTTCCGCCCAACCAAGAACACCGCCGCACGTTTCAGTCCGTGTTCTAGACGATGTCAGCCAGGATGCAACAGTTGCTGTACATGCTACTAGCAAACCCTGCTGTACATCCATTGAACATTCATGTCATCCTTCAATATCTTTGCCTTTTCTTTGTGTGCCCCATCTTTAAACAATGCTATACTGATGACTTTGGAATCTTCGTCCAGCCCCATAATTCTCTCGATAGACGATATCAGTAGGGATAGAGAGGTGTTGTGTGTGATATCAATCATAACGGTATTGTAGTTCAAGTAAATATCTCCCTCATTCCAACTCTCATTAAAGACGACCATACCCGATGTAACATCCATTAGCAATTAAAACAACAAGCTTCCTACCCCTTTGAAATTTGGCAGAGAAGAAGATAGAATAGGAATTGATGATGGGAATAAGAAAAATATAGGGATATGAGGATCCGATGCACACCTAGGAATTGATGGATGCAAAATGTGGAAAATTGTGACAAATGAGACAATTCAATTCACAATGAACCTGAGAATTTAGTTTGAGATTCGATGATGGAGGTTCCCAACATGATCCAGAGGAAGAGTGGATAAAATATGGTAGTTGTGTGCTGCAAAACTAAATCCTACATTGGTTTGTTTTTATAATTTAGAAGAGTCCTAAAAAAGTGGGGTATAACTAATTCCTAAATGGCGGGTTATATTATTTATTTAAATTAGAAAAATAAGGATGGAGTGGGAAGGGCATGAATGGTAACAATAATTTCTCCCTCTTTCTCCGAATTCGAAAGTAGACATATTTTAATATTTTCCTAATTAGACATTTACTTAAATACTTTGTGAAATATAGATGATTTCCCTTTTCTTAATTGTCTATAAATGTTTCATTTTATTAGGTGGTTCAAATAAAAGAGAGAAATAAAAAAAGTAAGGTTTTAAAAAAAAGATCAAAGTTTCATTTACGGAGAAAGAGGAAAAGGGACTGGATTTTGATTCAGAGGAAATGGGCCCATTTTAAGTTTTTGTTTTTGAAAACTGCCCATTTTAAGTTGTTTTGGAAAAGGAAAAAAAACATTTATTAAAAGAAATACAGAAAAAGAAAGAAAAAGAAACCCTAGTTCTAACTTCATCCCTTCCTCTACCCACAAGCAGCCGCCGCCGACTCCCTCACCGTCGTCCGCCGCTCGCCGCCGTCGAATCATCGCCAGCCGCCGACCGCCCCAGCCGCAGGAAACCGCGCCAAGCCTGACTCACCCGCACGAGTTCCCGCCCGCGTCGATCTTCGGCATCAGCAGCCGTGGGTGGTGCAGAATCCGCGCGCAGAGGACCCAGCTCCAGCACGACGTCGCAGCCAGCGTTAGTTCATCCTGCAGCCGCGCACCAGCGCCGATTCGACTACAACTCGTCTCGTTCTGCCAGCCGTGCGTTCGTGCCATGTTCGTTCTGCTCAGATTTTTGGGTAAGGTTCTTACTCAATATCGTTGTTAATCGCTAGTTGTTTTGGATTGATCTGACTGTGATAAATTGTTGGGTTTGGTTGTATGGACGATGAGTATTTGTTTGGGTTATTTTGTATAGCGATGTTCTTGTTGGATCTCGAGGCTTGTGTGTAGGTTCACGTTGGTTTTGTGCGTGTCAAAGTGTTGGACAGCCGTGTTAACTTCCGATTTTTGGGTAAAATTTTCATCCCGAGCCTTGGATGAGTCGCTTTATTCATGAATCTAATTAGGTGTTTTATTGTTAGGTTGAGTTGCTAGCTTTTGGGTTACTTCTAGAATACGAGGAGTGCGTTTTGTATCTTCTATCAGGTAAGGATTCTCTACCTGGTTGTGTGGACCCTGCAAAAGACGAAACTTAATAAGTTAACTGATATGTATAATTGTTGGGTTGTATTGTATGCCTGTTTGTCGTTGTTGCTTGTTCCGTATGTTGTGCTTCGGGATTATGGGGTCCCTGGGTACCACTATGCACGTTACTTTTTATGTTAACTCTATTCTATGTGCATGACACTTCGGGATTATAGGATCTCGAGGTGCTATTCCTTATATATATATATTTTATATTTCTGTTCTTGTGGAACATGCTAGGATTAGCATGTCATCGGTTATGTTACCTATTTCGAGTTCTTGAGTTTGCTTGTTTATTGTGATGGCACGTGCTAGAGTGTTAGCTAGTCTTGATCATGTTGTGAGTAGTATTCTTGTTAGGATAACTCTATGAGTATGTTGAGCATGTTTGGTGATCTGTTAGGACTAGGCTGATAAGATACTCTTGGTTGATTATTAGTTGTCATCATGTAGAGGCAGTAGAGAACACAATGTACTTTATTATTATGGGTCGGAAACGTTGAGGATTTATTATGACGTACTTTATTATAAAATCAATGTAATTTGATTTGTTCTTTAATCTGTTGGAAATTATAGAAATAAATTGTAGGGCAGGGCTGGAAAAGGGATCTAACATTTGGCATCAAAAGGATTCCTCTTTTATACATTTATATATAACCCATGCTTTCATTGAGAAAAGAACGAAAGAGAATGCAAGCGCAATATAAAAATCATAAAAAAAAAAGAGAGAGACCTTAAGTGAGATAAAACCTATAGAATGAATACAAAAAAAAAAAAAACTTAGAAGCAAAGGCCTAGAGAGAAACATAGAATTCAATGAGCTTCCACACATGAACACACGATCTTTCCACTCTTATTTCTCTTCCCCCAAATCCCTCGTAGAATGACACACATGCTAGCTGCCACAAAAAGGTTATTTTCTCGTGGAGGGAAGGGAAAGACGTCAACTCAACCAACATATCTTTGGAAAGTCTTTGTGTGGCTAAAACAAACTTGAACTCTGAGAAGAATTGGTTCCAAACCTCAATGACCATCTCTAATGCCAAAGGAGGTGATCAAGATCTTCGTTCACCTTTATGTCAATAGATAGGAGATCAAGCTCATGAAGGAGGGGACTCTTCACCTCACTCGATCGATCTAAGGTGTCAATCCTACCACAGAGAATCTGCTAAGTAAAAAACTTAACTTTTTTCTTTTAATAGAATTTCCACCTTCCATAAAAGAAGTGAAAACCAAGTCCTCCAAAGAAGGAGAGGAATTCACCGAAGAAGGAACTAGAAGGACTAGGGGTCCAACAATGAAGATCCCTATGATCGGAAGTATAAGAAAATTCCCAAAACAAAGCCATTAAATCAATGAGATCCAAGGTCTCCTTGTCCCTATGATCGGAAGTATAAGAAAATTCCCACAACAAAGCCATTAAATCAATGAAATCCAAGGTCTCCTTGTTAGGAAGCAGCCGTTGAAACCTAAAAGCGGTAGAGAAATGATGCCTACAAAGATTTCGACAATTTGCGACTTTATGATTTTTCATATTGATGAATGGAAAAATCCAGGAAACAATGAGTAGAGAGGTTTATCCCCTTTCACTTATCTTCCCATAAAAACGTATCCCTTTTGTCACCCACCACTTACGAAAGAAAACTAGAAAAGAGAGTAATCCTCAATAATTCCTTTTCAAGGTTTTCTAGAAAAGCCATGTCCTTTACTTATCGCCCTGTGGAAAGGAAGCGAACCATATCTACTAATAATTACTTTGTGCCACAGGGAAGTTGATTCTTGAAAGAATCTCCATAACCATTTACCCAACAAGGCTTTGTTTTGGGTTCTCAGATTACCCACACTTTAACCCCTTCTTTAAATTCATAGTCACCTCATTCCACTTGACAGGATGAGCATCTTTGCCTTCATCAACCCCTTTCCCATAGTAAATCTCCCATTAGATTCTCCTCATTTTTTTCAACAGAAACATTCTAAAATATATATAGAAAATAGGTAGAAATGCCAAGACTTGACTGAATTAGAGTTAATCTGATTGAATTAGAGTTATTCTCCCTCTTTCGATAAGAAACACTTCTTTGAAGAGGTGAGACTTGACTAAATGGCCTAGGGGAAAGGCTGAGGTAAGAAGAGGGAAAGTGTCAAACATAACACCCTACCTAATCGGCCCATCTCAGAAGCTTATTCAAATTGAAATTCAAACCCATAAGTTGTTGTTAGTTGCCAATGTGAATTCATTCATACTATGAAGAAATCAAATTGTATATAGAGTTGTTAAAAGCACACAAGTCTGTGATTAGTGAAGAAGGGTGTTAGAAATATTAAAGTTGATATAACCGAATGAGGAAAATATTTTTTCACTTTCAATTGTGTTGTGTTAGGTGTGCACATTGTTTTGTATGAACTTTAGACTTTAGAGCATTGTTCAGTTGGGTTGTATGCAGTTATTTGTTCAGAACCTTGGAATGAAATTAGTAGCACCGACTTATAATGTAAACTATGTTTAGGTTTTTAGTATTGTGAGGTTATGGAGTTATGCTTTTTTTCATATTTCATTTTCAGTTTTAAAGTTAGGAATTGTCAGAGAGGTACTTGAACCACTAATATGAAGAACACATGATCTGCATGTTAATCCATTATTTTCTACAAATCACTTTGGTAATGACATTATATATATTTTCTTGAACGAGAGGTTGATTCCTTCTATATTTTCTTTTTATATAGATCTTTCTAGCAATTTTTGGGTTTTATTAAACAAGGAAGTACGTAATTATAATGTGAAAACTCATTGATCTATTTTCTTTTCGTGACAAGCAGGTCAATTTGCTTTTTTTCTTTGGTTGAAAAGTTCCTTTCTGACAGCTTCTTTACCTTTGTATTTTTATTTTTATAATTATTATTTTTTAATCTCAGCTGAAGTTGTGTTTCATCAAGTATTTTGAGGCACTACAGACTCCAATTGAGCAGCCATGGGGGTTCCAGCCTTCTATAGGTGGTTAGCAGAGAAGTATCCTTTGGTGGTTGCGGATGTAATTGAGGAAGAACCAGTTGTAATCGATGGAATTGCCATTCCAGTTGATACAAGTAAACCCAATCCAAACAATCTTGAATTTGATAACCTCTACCTTGATATGAATGGCATTATTCATCCTTGCTTCCATCCAGAAGATAGGGTAAACTTCGAGACATATATTGAGTTCTCTCTCTAGTATTATCATATAGCTATGACATTATGGCGTTTCATTTTAGATAATATTTTAAATTTATGGCATATTGAACCCATGCCCCCTTTGGTCAGGATCTATTTCCCATCAATGTCAAGGGAAATAGCATAGTCAGTCCACGTATGACATGATCAATAAATTCTTTCATTTGATGTCAAGTCTAGGATCCCAATTTAGTAAATTCGGGCTAGTAATCTTACATGCATAAGTGAACCTACTAATGCTGAATAGAATTTCTATTAGTTGAAGATTCTTAATCAACTAATCTAGTCCGTCTACATATGACTTAGATATATTACCAGTGTTTTCAAAGGCTACACTCTCGATCAAGACCCAAGTTAAGGTCGGCACAATGAATAAATGCATAGCTAAATAATATATATAACATAAATTGATATAGAAAACATATTCTTATTTTCATGAAATTTCAAACTGAATAATATTAGAAAAGTAAAAACATCAAAATGAAGTCATTAAGGATGAACAAAAAATTACCCATATAAAATTAAAATTATATTGTTATTAGTATAAAAAATTTAAAGTTAACCTGCAGTTAAAAAGAATAAAAACTAAGATTTAATATTGATGCATAAATCCTTAATAATTAAACAAAATTTAAAAAAGAATAAATTTTTATAATTTAACGCATATATTAAATGAAAGAATATATGTAAAAAACTAAAAGGAAAAGTCTAACCAGTAATCAAGGCAAAGTAAAAAAAATTGCATGGCTTTTTGGCTGCAGCATGGGCTAATTTTAGGTTAGTTTCATGAGTATCTAATTACAATATTAATAAAAAACTTTTACAAAGCGACGCCTTTGACAGAGATATAGGCGACGCCGAGCGCAAAATAGTGTAAAAAGGTGAGCACCTGATTGAAGGCACTTGCCCCAACATCTTAAGAGGTGCTCAACAATCCTTTAGGCATGCCTCACTTCTTGACAAAGGTGAATAAAGGCGAGTGACTTGAAAACACGGTATATTATAGTGCTTTTAGTTTCTGTTTTGTAACATGTCTATTCGTCTAAGTGGGTTGAAGATGATCAAATGCAATATTCTGTACTTGAACTTGGGTTAGTGAGGAAAAGATGTTTCCTACTAAGTGTATCAACCACTTTATGTGTATGGCAAGTTCTATGTTTTATCAAGAAATCAAAATGTTTGATAAAAGAAAGCCATCTAGCATGCATTTGTTTGATGTTTTTCTGAGTTTGAAGGAATTTAAAAAAAACTGTTTGACGTTTTTCTGAGTTTGAAGGAATTTACAAAAACAAATGATCAGTAAACGAAATGAATTCCTTCCCAATAAGATGATTTTCCCAAGTTTTTAAAGCACGAATAAAGGAATATAGTTCTTGTTCATATGTGCTCCATTTTTGTTTAGGAAGACTTAATCTTTCACTGCAAAATTCAATGTGATGATTGTTTTGTGGGAGGACAATTCCTATTCCGATGCCAAAGGCATCGACTGCTACTTCAAAAGGGAGATTAATATTGGGTAGGGCTAAAATAGAGGGTTGCCACCAATGAAGCACAAACACTTCAAAATAGTGAAAGAATCTGTGTCAAATGCATATTAGACTCATATTCTTCCCGACACTTCTCGGTTCCATGTCCGACACACCATTTTAAGTGTCCAGATTTTTTAATAATCGGACACACTTTGGACACACTTTGGACACATTGGACAGATGTTGTCTTTGAGCCCTAATGTATCATACTTTCTTATTAAATATTCTGTCAATTATACATATATATGATGAAACTCAGTATGAGATCTTCTATGTAAGAATCTCAACTACATAAGCTAAAGATAGATAAATGAACTTTATTTACAAAAGACAAAATTACCCCAACTTTCTACAGGGCCCAAACCCAAAATACAGGATAAGTGATTGGTTGCCTAGGACTACTAAAGATGTGAAACTAACCATGTAAAACCATTACTACAGTAAGTAAAAATGGTAAAAAACTTAAAATATAAGTATGTAGTTACACTAGGCAGCCTCATTGGTAGAGGCGGTCTCCAAGGTATTTTCCCTTGGAGGTCACATGTTTTGAACTTATTAGTGAGCTTTATTATAAAATCCCATGTTGTCTCCCAAGTCCAGGTCTTGGGACGGGCGCAAGTGCCCTTGAATATGTAGTGGGGCGAAAATTTGATTATCAGGTTATATAAAAATTGTCTACTCTTCTCAAAAGAAAGAATTAATACAAAAGTTTCATTCTCTTCTAACATTTTTGCTCAAGTTGGCTTTATTGTCTAATTTATTGATGCAGCCTTCTCCGACAACTTTTAGCGAGGTATTTCAATGTATGTTTGATTACATTGATCGGCTTTTTGTCATGGTCCGGCCTAGAAAATTGCTATACATGGCTATTGGTGAGCTCCTAGCTTTATTTATTTCTGTTTTGTTGTTACAAATTGGCAAGACGAAGGTGCAATAATTCTTGTTCTTAATGTTCATTGCCCGTTGAATTTATTGTATAGATGGTGTTGCCCCCCGGGCAAAAATGAATCAACAGCGATCTCGGCGATTTAGAGCTGCAAAAGATGCTATAGATGCGGTATGTACTTTTATTTGATGATGTAAGCCAAACATTCAGGCGATGGATTGGGCTCTTGGGACACATTCCTCAATAAAACATGACTTATTTATTTAACTACCCAATGCGGCCTTTTGTATTTTTCAGTTTTTTTTTTGTGAAATATGTTCTTGTTGGTTGATATAATTAAATTTACCCTAACCCACGAGCTTAAGCTTTTGGGTTGATTGGTAGTTTTACATAATTCAACATCAATCAGAGCAAGAGGTCCCGAGTTCGAGTCCCTGTCATGTCGTTTCCTCCTCAATTAAAAATTAAAAATTAAATTCTACTTGTAGAGCATTTCTCAAATTTATCAGCCCACAAGTGAGAGGGAGTGTTGATTGTTATAATTAAATTTACCCCAACCCACAAGCTTAATCTTTTGGGTTGATTGGTAGCTTACCATAATTCAACAGTTCTCTTACATTAAAAAGCATCTGTGGGAGATTGCTTTTTATTAATATTTTCCTGCCTTAATGTGATAGTGATAAACTTTTTATAATTTATTTTCCTGCGTCCAATTTATGTGAACCAAGTATAAAAAAGACCTCCTGGTGTGAGCATTTAATGAGCTGTTTCCTTTCTCTTAGGCAACTGAAGAAGCACGTCTAAGAGAAGACTTCGAGAGGGAGGGACGAAAGCTTCCTCCAAAGCAGGAGTCTCAAGTTTTTGATTCCAATGTGATCACTCCTGGAACTGATTTTATGGCAGTGCTATCTATTGCTTTGCAGTACTACATTCATCTTAGACTTAACAATGACCCTGGTTGGAAAAATATCAAGGTAGCTTACATGACTGTTGTATTCTAAAAGCTGCAATTTTACTGAATAGCAAAGCTAGTTTTGGTCTCTGTTTCAAAAAGCGTCTGAGGCTTACGCCTCGTTGAGGCGGCAAGAAAAAGCCTCAAGGCTAATGCCTTGAGAGTAGAGAATGAGGCTTACGCCTCTTTGGAGAGAGGCTTACGCCCCAAGGCTAAAGCGTCAGAGGCGAAAGGCGTATGCCTTTTGTTTAAATTGATTTTTAACCTCTTGTTTGCTTATTTTTAAATTTAAAGTTAACAAATAATTATTAATTATCCTTTTGTTGACCTAGAAGACAAAATATAATCATTGTAAGCCATCATCGAACTTTTTATAGAAAACTACTACCTATTTTCTTTTCTTAATTATTTATTACTAATAAGTGTGTTATTATTATTCTATATTTTCCAAAGAAAAAAAAAAATCTGTAGTTGTAACTTTATATCTTCTCATTTTTCCTTTCATAACAAGGGTTAGAAATGCTATGAAAAAAATGAAGGGGTATTGACATTAGATGATGGAGAATTGGTGGATACATAGAGTGACAACAACAATAGATAATTTTTAGATTAATGTTAACAAAATTTTAATAGACCATTGAGATTCTTTTTTTTTTTTATAAAGTTTAATTTTTTTAGTTGTTGTCTACTTTTAAGAAGTATTACAAAGTAATGAATATAAAAGGTTTTAATATTTATGATTTTAATATATATTTTATCTTTAAAATGAGGCCTTAATGAGGCCTCACCAGGAGAGAATGCCTCAAGGTCGCTTTAAGCCTTTTAAAACATTGGTTTTGGTCTTACTTGCCCTGATTGAGAGCACTTTTAAAATGTGAAGGTCATTCTTTCTGATGCCAATGTTCCGGGTGAAGGGGAACACAAAATAATGTCCTATATTCGTCTTCAGAGAAATCTTCCTGGTTTTGATCCGAATACTCGTCACTGCCTATATGGTTTGGTAATTTTTTTTTCTCCATGCTTTTTTATGTAGTTCACACATCTCTTGAATGTGTATGCTTCTTCAATCTAGTTCACATGATTTCATTACATGGTTGTTGAATCCATTGTATAACTTGATTTTATGATTTTCAGGATGCCGATTTGATAATGTTGGCTTTGGCTACCCATGAACTTCATTTTTCAATTCTGCGTGAGGTTTGTATTTTGGCTATGCTCCTGCATTTTTTTGAGAATTGGGTTATTTAGCATCTTTGCAAGTCACTCCCATTCTGAGGACAAGCCATGTGTTCATTATTTAAAAATTAAACTACAGGCACATGCTTTATATTTCATAAGAGAATAACAACCGTTGTTTCTTGGTGAACTTCAGATCGTATTCACTCCTGGACAGCAAGAAAAATGCTTTATATGTGGCCAGATGGGTCATTTTGCAGCTAACTGCGAGGGTAAGGCCAAGAGAAAAGCTGGAGAGTTTGACGAGAAAGGTGAAAATGTTGTTAAAAAACCTTACCAGGTAGGATTTCCATTTTCCACTTATTTGTTCTTTGTAGTTTGGTGGAATAACAGGACAAGTTGTTTATTTCCTTTGTATGGTCTTTTTGTTGTGCAGTTTCTCCATATATGGATACTTAGAGAGTACTTGGAGCACGAGATGCGTATTCCAAATGCTCCCTTTGAAATTGACCTTGAGCGCATTGTGGATGACTTTGTGTTTATGTGTTTCTTTGTTGGCAATGACTTTTTACCCCATATGCCTACATTAGAGATTCGGGAGGTAAACTCCATAATTGAGCTTACCATTTATAAGTTGACAAAGTTGTGCTGTCTTCCAAATTGAATTGTTCTATGTCAAGACTTGGGAAATTCCATTATTATTATTGTTGTTGTTGTTATTCCATGCTGGACATCATTTAACTTCTCAGCTCTTATTTAAGGGTAAAGAAATTCTCTAGGAAGTGAGCATTGAGCTTGTTAGCCTATCAAGAATGTAAAATAGAGTAATGCTGCTACTTATGAAGAAAAAACATTGATAATCTCAAAACTTGGAATTTAAGAGGAACTATTAGTGTAATAGTAGATCATAAAATAAAAATCATGTTTATGGAATTCCTGTGGAGGATGATTATTACGATGTTTTTTTACCCAAGTTTAAGAGTTATGGCTTACCAATTGACTATTAATGAATATATGAGCAAAACGTTGCATGTTTACGTGACTAAACTTATACTTCTTTAACATGGTGTAAACTTTATTCTAACTTTCGTGTCTACACTCTCACATCCCTCATTGCTAATTGAGATTGCATCATGTGTAGCTCTTGGCATTTTTCTTTTTGTACTTTTCGTACTATCAATGTAATGAAATTCTATGTTTCCAATCATAAAAATGAAAAATAAGATATATAGAGGAATGTTGCTTTACCGATGAAGAAAAAATATTGATAATCTCATAACTTGGAATATAAGAGGAACTATTGGTGTAGATCATAAACAAACATAACGCTTATGAAAATTCTGTGGAGGATGATTATTGCCAGCTTTTTTAAGTTAAGCTGAAGAGTTATGGCTTACCAATCAGCTATTAATGAATATGCAAGCAGAATTTTGCATGTTTATGTGACTTTTCTTCTTGCATTTAAAGTATTCTAATAATTTTGAGTATTTTTACACTGGTAATTATGCAAGTTCTTTTTGAAGCAATAGTAAGTTAGTTACCGTGGAGGTATTTCCTTTTTGTTCTGTATTTCCAGGGTGCAATTAACTTGCTATTGGCCGTGTACAAGAAAGAATTTAGGACCCTGGGTGGGTATTTGACTGATGGAAGCAAGGTAATTATCTTATAAATTTTTAATACCTTCTGTTGTGGGCTCTGGTATGAAATGTATAACTGTGTTTTTCATGCCAGCCGAATTTGCGAAGAGTTGAACATTTCATTCAAGCTGTTGGAAGTTATGAGGATAGAATCTTCCAAAAAAGGGCTAGATTGCATCAGGTTCTCTTCTTTCTCATGTATATGGTGTTCTCCATTATATATATATATGTTTCTCCCTTTTTTTAAATTGGGGATTTTTGTGCTTTTGTGGACGGTTGTGGAACATACTGCCTCAATGCTTCTACTTGATCAAATTACCCAACAAAATTTTCTGTTTTTTCTTCCTTTGCAACAATTTTCAGTGACAACTTTTTTTGTTTTTGATGTTTTCTTATTTGGCCTTACGATCAAAGCCTTCAAACCCGTGTGAAGGGGTTTGGTTAATTTTTTTGGTAATAAACTTCTAGTTTCATAGTTAATTTGTAGATTACATCCCATGCTTGCATGTATTCTTATTTGTTGCATGATCATTATCGTTTCTATTCTCATAATGTTGGTCACCTATTTTAACCCCAGAAGCAGGCAGATAGAATAAAGCGTGAAAAAGGTCAGAGAAGAAGAGGAGATGATGCAGAGCCTCAGGTTCAACCATCCCTAGTTGCAGTTGCTCGTTTTCATGAATCTCGTCTAGCTTCAGGTCCTTGTCCTTCGCCATATGAACAATCAGCAGTTGGAAAAGGCACATCCAAATTATCAGGACAGAAAAATAAGAATAAGCGATCGTTGGAATCTGATGGTAGTGGTAGTTCCGTTCGGCTTAACAAAGTTGCATGTCTATCATCTGGAGCTTCTATTGGTTCTGCTATTGTTGAAGCAGAAAACACTTTGGAACTAGATGTATGTTTTCATGAGTAAGGAGACAGTTCATTGATATTCTGATTTCCTTTTGCCAATATTAGAACTATTTTTAATGGCCAGCATTTCTTGGGTATGCACCTTGTTGGAATGGAGTTTTCAAGTAATTTAAAAGGTCCAAAATGCTTCTTACTCAGTTTTAATTTTCGTTTATCTCTTAGACCCATGAGAACAAAGAGGAATTGAAGACAAAGCTGAAAGAGGTACTGCGTGAGAAGTCTGATGTTTTCAACTCTAATAATTCAGAAGAAGACAAGGTTTGTATCTAGAAATGTCTCTTCGTTCATCTAGTCTTCTTTTGCATGTATTATAATAAACTATTTTAAGATTTCTGATTTCTTCTTTTAATTGAAGTTCTCTCCCTGTACTTCTTCCCTTTTGTAATACATTGTTGCCATTCTATGTTGCGTTATAATTTGTTTTCTTTATTCATGCTACCATGAAAATGACTGTGTAAAGACTCGACTTTCTATAAGTCTAAACAGGGACTTTACTCATGCAACTTTTATTAAATCTTGCCAACTCAGCATACACGTACAAATAGCTAAATAATGAAAACATACTTCATACTTGGGATCCCAATAAAAGTCAAGTAAACATAAAACATAGTTTTGTGGAGAAGAAAATTTTGAACAAAGGAAGCAGTAGTGGCCATGGTCCATCATCAACCATCTCAGAATAGTCCAGTACCTAAAATTTCAAGTCATGGAAAGAGTGAGTATTGAAATACTTAATAAGAACTTTTCAACAGGGGTACTACATAAATACAATTCATTAGCAAGGCATATAGCTAGACATGCAACACCAGAAACTACTCAACCCTAGAACCCAGTTCCTAACTCAGACCAATCTCGTGGTCTAACCCTTAGGCTCATCACTAGAGCAACTTCACAACTTAGGGACCTAGGGTTTGGTTCACAACTTCACACCTTGACAACAACCCAAGTCTACACATCCTAGCTTGTGGTACTCGTCCAATGGTGGCCCTCACCATGGCACGGTTCAGGTCCACATACACTTTGGTCACGCTTCAAGTCTACATGTGCCACAAATTAGGCTTTTCAGGGTTTAAATTCGAGAGCAAATATATTATGTTGCTATATTCAATATGTGTGCATTCTAGGTTTTTTTTTATATAGGTGAAGGACCTCTTACATAGATGGAAACATTACAAATATGGAATACAATCAATATGGGATACAATCAAGGGAAATATTATACCAATCAATCGGTCGAATTGCCTCTTTGGAAGCCCTTTGGTTAATATATTAGCAGTCTGTTTTGACGTAGGAAGATAAGGAATGCATATTGTCCTGGCATCAATCTTTTCCTTGATAAAATGTTGATCAATCTCGATATGTTTTGTTCTATCATGTAGAATTGGATTATGAGCAATAGAGATTGCAGCTTTATTTTCACAATAAACATGTATAGGTGTATTCAAAGAAGTCTTCAATTCTTCGAGTATTCTCTTCATCCATATACCTTCACAAATTCTATGCTAAAGCTCTAAACTCGGCTTCAACACTACTCTTGGCTACCACATTTTGTTTTTTACTTCTCCAAGTAACCAGGTTTCCTCCAAAAGAACAATAACCAGATGTGGACCTTCTATCTGTAGTACTTCCCGCCCAATCAACATCAATATAAACTTCTACTTGTAAATTATCCTGTAGATTTTGCTTTTTAAATAAAATGCCTTTTTCAGAAGTCCCTTTTAAGTACCTTAGAATTCTATTAGTAGCTTCAAAATGAGTTGGTCCAGGTGCATGCATAAATTGACTTACCATGCTCACGACATATAAAATATTAGGATGTGTATGAGATAGATAAATTAATCTTCCAACAAGTCTGGTATCGTTTTCTATCTTTTATTTCTTTCGCCTTTGCTATTTGTAGTTTCAAATTAGGTTCACTAGGAGTTTCTGCAACCTTGCATCCAAGTAATCCAATTTATTTAAGTAAATCAAGAACATATTTTCTCTAATTAACAAAGATGCCCTTCTTCGATCTTGCGAACTCCATTCCCATAAAGTATATTAACGTTCCCATGTCTTTGATTTGAAACTCAATTGCAAGATTTTTTTTCAGATCAACTAGACCAATTTCATCATCACCTGCGAGTATAATATCATCTACGTAGACAATTAAAATTGAGATTTTACTATTCACAATGTTTATAAAATATGGTATGATCAAAATTGAGAGGAAAATGGTGGGTGGAAAATAAGCACTTGGTCAAGGTGTTATTGAGGCAATGATTTGAGATGTGGGAATGAGAGTGAGATGTGGGATAGGGTGTTGTTGGTGAGCCTAAAATAGCTCCCCCACTGCCCACTCTTTTCAACCCCTCTTACGAAGTCTCACTTGCTCCCTAATCCTTCCCCATGTTCTAGCATGGGTCTTAGCATTATTGCTAGAAGCTCCTAACTCAACTCACGCATCCATTAAAAAATGACCCCAAGACCAACCTAAATACTAAATTACACCAAACCAACCATATTTATCCAAACCAGTGTTTTAAAAAGCGCAAGGCGCACTAAGACGCAATGGCCCTCTAGAGCCTGAGGCGCAAGGCGCACCAAAAGGCGATGGCTTTTTTACTTAAGACGCACTATATAAAAAAACACAAAAAATTTATATGTGTGTGTGTGTGTATACACAATAAAAACAATTTACATGGACATAAATGAAGTTTTAACCAAGAATAACATATAAAACATTCATAATATTCAACTATCAACCTTCACGCACTTCGAATGACCTAGTACGGGGATTTGAAATACAAAAAACTCAAAGGAAAATTAAAAAGCTCACAAGGCGGGCGCCTTTTGGCGCCTGGGGCTTCATGTAAGGCGCCATAAGGCGCACGCCTTATTACACGTGCCTGGCCTGGGACAAGCGAGGCGCAAAAGGTGGGACTTGAGCCAGGCGCGCCTTTTAAAACATTGATCCAAACAACCCCTAAACAATCAATATTTACAACACAAACCCTAGGGGTAAAATTTCTAATTTCTAATTTCTCTTTCAGGTTTCAAACAATTACCCTAGCAAATAAGTTACAATAACAAATAAGTTACCTGGAGGAATATTCTGAAAGCAGGTTGTTACACTTTGAAAATATTTTTTAACCATCATGGATTGACCTAGTGGTCAAGAGGAGTTAAGGAACCAAAATTTTACGAGTTCAATCCACGGTGGTCATCTACTTAGGAATTAGTTCCTACGAATTTTCATGACAATCAAATGTTGTAGAGTTAGGTATTGTGTCCCGTGAGAATAATTGAGGTTCTTGCAAATAGGCCCGGACACTCACGGATATCATTTTCATTGTTATTATTAGTCTACTTGTAGTTGTATAATAGTACTGTAATCGTTGTGTTAAGTTCATTTTGTAAGCTGAGTGATTATTGATGGTCAGATTAAATTGGGCGTACCTGGGTGGAGAGACAGATATTATAATGAGAAGTTTTCTGCAAATACTCCGGAGGAACTTGATGACATACGCAATGATGTTGTAAGTTAATTTAAGTAAAGTACTATTGATTTTTTAATTTTTTTTTATCTGCAATAATTGTAGCCTAATTTTTTGTTTTTGCCAGGTTTTGAGGTACACAGAAGGCCTATGCTGGGTTATGCATTATTATTATGAAGGTGTCTGTTCTTGGCAATGGTATGTTATTAAATTTCCTTTCTTTGGTGCTTTTATGATATCTTATTTTTCATGCTTATAATTGTTTTAAGATATATGGACTTTCTAATAAAATGAAATTATATGCTTTCAAAGGAAGATAAATTTTTTTTTGTATATGTTTTGTTTTTTTTTTTGAAGGATGATAGTTTATTTTGAATATTTCTTTTCCTATTCTTCTAAACACATCATCGTCAAAGGATATTTCATGTTCTAAGTTTCTATATTTATTATTTTACAATATATTATGATATACATGTTTTAATTTCAACATCATCGTCAAGGGATATTTCATAGTAATCCAAGGGGTGGCGTGGTGATCGAAGGCTGGGCTTTGAAGGTGTACTTCCCTCAATGTCCCAGGTTCGAGACTCACTTGTGACATTAATTTTTAGACACCTCCCGTGTCTATTTCTTTTGATGTCTCCCGGTCAGTTTCAATTTCAACATCATCGGCAAGGGATATTCAAATTAAGCCAAAGGGTGGCGTGGTGGTTGAAGGCTGGGCTTTGAAGGTGTACTCCTCTCAAGGTTTTAGGTTCGAGACTCACTTGTGACATAAATTTGTAGACACCTCCTCTATCTCCATTCTTTTGATGTCTCCGGGTGCGTGACCTAGGGACTGGCGTGGTTGTCTCGGGTATAGTGAAGCAAAACTCCAATTTCCCAGTTTCTAAAAAATAATCAACACAAATGAAACAAGCTTATAACATGAGATAGTACAACTGTAGTTTCTGTTTTTAGTTTTTAAATTGAAAAGATAAAACTGGATCACATAATCCCTAAAATATATTTTAAAAGATCCACGAAATAGATATTCACTAATCGTATTAATTTTAACTCTCAATTTTCAATTGATGATATACAAATTAATGATATTTGGTAAATGAAAAAAAGACATAAAAATTTTAAAACAAAAAATAGAATTGATTATGGAACTTTGTGTTGAATCATGTTAAATCACCAATCAACCCAAAAGCTTAAGTTGATGGGTTGAGGTAAATTTAATTATATCATCCAACACTCTCCCTCACTTGTGGGCTTGAAAACTTGAAGAATTTAATTTTTATTGGCAATGTTTTAAAAATCGGTTGAGGCTTACGCCTCGAGGCGTGCCTCAAGGCGAGGCGGGAGTAGAAAGCCTCGAGGCTTACGCCTTGATAGTGAAAAATGAGGCTTACGCCTCTTTGAACAGGCTTACGCCTCTGAGGCTTAAAGGCATAAGCCTTTTGTTCTTTACATTCTGTGTGAATAATTTAAAGTATCTACCTTAAATGAAGAAGGTGGACCATCTTTATGACCCAAATATTGATAAAAAATGTATCAATTAAGTTGTTTTAAAGGATAAATACCATTAGTTGATCTAAAAAACAAAAGGCTGCCATTTATATTAATGGATTGAAACCCAAGCCACCGCTTATCAAAACAAGATGGAGGTGTCTCCCTTCCTTTGAGTCTTCATTTCTTTTTCTGTCTTTTTTTTTGACAAAATCAACATATTTTGTCTTTCCTTTATGATTTTTTTTTAAAAAATTTTCTCTTCATTTATTATTATTCTGTTATTCTATTTTACCAATGATGTTCAATTCTTTCTTCTTTGTTTTTTTTCCTCATTATTATTATTACTATTAGTTTTCACTTAATTCTTTTTATAATCATTTATGTTTAAAATCAGTTTGTTTTCTTTTCTGTTTTTTAATTAATAGAACACCCCATTTATTATGTCTTCTCGATTTTTTTTTTGTACTTTTTAAAATTTCTGTTTAATGTATTTTTTGTTTTCTTCTTCTTATTATTATTATTTTTACACAAATTCTATTTTTTGTGTACTTTTAAAGGGTATTACTATGTTATAACTTGTAGAATTTAAAAAAAGTTTATGTTTTATGCTTTAAATATGTAGTTTTCAATCTAAAATGAGGCTTACGCCTCATACCGCCTCGCCTCGAGATGAGAAAACGCCTCGAGGCCGCTTTAAGCCTTTTAAAACATTGTTTATTGGGGAGGAAAACAACTCGGCAGGGACTTGAAATCACCACCTGCTGCTCTGATACCATATTAGATAGTGTGGACATTCATCTCAAAACCAATTAGTGATGGGAGGAGCAGTCCACCTTTCTTATATATTGCTACAAGGTCTCCAATCTTTCCGATGCGAGGTCCTAACACTAATGTTAATTTTAAATTATGGAACATATGTCTAAAACAATGATATTATGTGAATGAGAAAGGAGAAAAGTGTATATATATATAATAAAAATAAAATTCATAACATCAAAAAATGTTGGTAAAAGGTAAAAAGAAAAAAACTATAAATTTGAAAAAGTTATAATAAATACATTGCCACGTGGTGTATTCTTAGTGTGCCACATGGCAGGGTGAGGAGGGCTGCCTACCTATCAACAAGTAGGCAAGTTCTACTCTTTTAAAATAACGAACTTACAAATTCTGAGTTATACTTTTTTTGGAATAAATGTAAATAAGACATTTTTAGAATATAAGTTACACTAATATATTTTTTTTTGGAAAGAGTCATCTTCGGTGTGTATACTGTATATTGATTTTATAACTTAACTTGAGACTTAATTATATGCGCAATAAACACAGATTTAATAAATCCATATTAAATCACTCTTAAGTAATTAAGTCTGCACTGCACCTCAAGCATAGTTTATTAACTCTAGACTATTAACTTTGCACTCCAAGTACAGATTAAATAATTCCATAAATTAAATAACCACCCAGGTAAAATATCTCCTACTCCTTGCCCTGAATGAAGGCTCCCTTTATATTTCCGGGTTATCTCAATTTCATATCTGTAGCGGAGTAGACTTGGCTAAGTGATTGTAGTTAATTTTCTTGTTCTTATGATGTGTATCCGGGTGTTTACTTCTGTCATTTTCTTCCTCAGGTTTTATCCATATCATTATGCACCCTTTGCTTCTGATCTCAAGGGCCTTGGTGAGCTGAATATATCATTCAATCTAGGCGCTCCATTCAAGCCATTCAATCAGCTACTGGGTGTCTTCCCTGCTGCTAGGTCTGTGTGTGTATTTTCTTAATGGAACTTCCTCTTATCAAAGGGTTCTTATATTGGACTTTTTGCAGCTCGCATGCACTCCCTGTGCAGTATCGAAAATTGATGACTGATCAGAACTCGCCTATCATTGACTTCTATCCTTCGGGTACATCATTTGTTATAAAGTGGCTCCTTTGTGGTTATCAAGTTTTTCCTCCCTCTAACTTCGGTTTGGTGTGTCAGATTTTGAAGTGGATATGAATGGTAAACGGTACTCCTGGCAGGTTTGTTTGCTTTCACACATTAATTTATGCTTCATTTCCTGGATTTTTTTGAAAGGGCTTTAATTATGTTATGCAAATTGTAGCTTTTAATAATTTGTTTCAACTAATCTGCAGGGTATTGCCAAATTGCCTTTCATTGATGAAACCCGCCTTCTTGCCGAGGTTGAAAAAATTGAGCATACATTGACGGTGTGGTACTAAACTTGTGGTGCAGACATGCATTTCTTTTCTCTCTATTTTGTTTTCCTCCTTGATGAAGTCCAGATGATTATGCATATTGATAGGAATTAGAATTTTATTTATCAATAAGGGTATGGTGCCCAGTGAAGAATGAGAGCTTCCCCTTTCTCTCCCAAATACAGACTATTGCAATGGCAAGCCAAAAGATACCCTATCAGCCCTTATAACGAACTGTATATAGACTGTTTAACAAAAACATTCTCCCGTGCCCAGTCCTAACCAACTTATAACCATTTACAATTCCCCACTCTCCTTGGTCTCACGTTTTCTCTTGTACGCATATTTCTTAGTAGCTATCGATATTCTGCTTCTCTTTGACAAATTGTATTTTTACATTTTTGTAGGAAGAAGAAGTGCGAAGAAATAGTGTGATGTTTGATATGCTTTTTGTGACATCTTCTCACTCCCTCTCTGTCAGTATATACTCGCTTGACAACTGCTGTAAGCAGTTGGCAGAGAGAGAGTCTACTGATGCCAAGGAGAAAATAAACCCCGAACATAGGTTTGTACTATTTAATATTTCTCTTGTTTCTGAGCATATTAATACTATTGTGTAGGGCATGTTCATATCTTCTTGTGTTAGTGTACGGCTAGAAAGCATGGACACTTCTATTTTGACAAAGTATCCTTGTCGTACTTGTGTCCGACACTGATACTTCCAGATACTCGTCGGACACGTGTCCGACACTCAAAATTAAATAATAATAATAAATCTTGTGTCCTCGACGGATCCGTGTCGTGCATTTTTAAATAATGGTGTGTCTACGTGTTCGTGTCGTGTCTGTATCTCGTATTCGTGTCCGTGCTTCTTAGGTGTACGGGTACTGATATTGATCATCTACAACAAATATTCAGAATAACTACCAAACACAAAATAGAATGGAAGTATTTATTTTATATCAGCATCAAACTTTACAATTACGAATAATGAACAAAATTATAAGATGAAAATGAAACAATGCAATGCTGCCCGGTGATTCAAGAGCAGGCTCTCTCCCTCAAGTCCTTGACTTGAACCAAAATTAGACTTGTCTTCTCTTCACTCTCAGCACTTATTTATAATCACAGTTTCTCTCCATACAAATAACCACCCCACATGGTTCCTAACCTATTCCCTCCATGAAATCCCCCATTCTACCCCTTCTAGAGTATTTACGTATATCTAGGGGTCTTACAATACTTTCGGTCCTCAAGGTGAAAACCATGTAATCAGATGTCTTAGATTTTGATTCTACTCTGATCTCTCTCTTGTACATGCTTTTCTTCATCTTTCACTTGAGAGTCCCATTCAAATTTCAGAACCTCTTCTAATTCGTGCCATTTGAAACTCTCAGGCACATTACTTTTTCCTACGATTGCCCATTTGATTTGTTTTTTTAATCGGAATTGTCCATTTGATTTGATGGCAGTAATTAGTGTGATTTTCCAAAATATTATCAATTTCGGCCCCTTTAGACTCATGGTATTCTGTATTCATTAGAAGGGCTGTGTAACACTATCCCATCATTCAACTTCATAGCCATTTTTTTTTATATCCGTGACTGTGTGGGCCATATGCGAACCTCGACTAATGTCACGGAACATGCCGCCTGACCCTACAATATTGGATGTGAAGGAAACTTGTAGGAAATTATTTTCTAGGTACGTGACTATCATGGATTGAACCCATCACCTTAAGTATCACCCCAACTCCAAGGCTCTCTTTGTCCACTGGAGTGGTTACTTGAGCCATTTTGATTAGAAAGGATCAAATTACATGTTTCCTCCTTGTATGGTCATTTGGTGTAGTTTCCCAACTGCACTGCCTTCCAAATATCCTCCATGTAATCTTCTAACAAAGTACGAAAGGCTTCTGGAGGCTTAATCGGCATCCAATAACCACATAAGCGAGAATAAAGGCCCGCAGTAAATTGGATATGACAAGTTGATACCTTATCCTTGGCTTTTTTTTAATCATGAATTACAATGCCTTGACTTCGAGTGTGCCTGCTCTAGTAGCGTCAACTGACAAGTTGATACCTTATACCTTATCCTTGGCTTTTTTTTTTCTTGAGTTCTTGTACCCAATACTATTACAACTGCACTGTATGTATGGTTTGCAAAAACTTAGACAAAATCTAAGGCATCAGATTGATAGGGTTCTATCAATTTTATTTATCAACGATTTTGAAATATTTAGCAATCTATGGCATCACAAATTTTTAACAATCTACAAAGGCTTGAAGGTTAGATGTACAATTCAAAATCCCTTTTGAATCGTTTCCCCTTCTTTCCGTTGTGAGTCGTACGATTTTAACAACTATATGCACCCACCTCTGAGCATCGAAACATCACGAACTTTACACCCCTGGAAAGAGGACAAGACAACTAGTAAAACCCAACAAAAATTGTCGACATCTCTGTCATGTGCCCACGCATTAAACTAGCGTTAGAAACTTGTTTGGGAGAGTGAAACCCACTGGCACCTCCGTTTGTGAGATGCCTCTAGAGTATTTACTTATCTCTAGGGCTCTTAGCATGCAAGTTCATCCAAATTAATAATATGTATGATATCAAATTTACTTTTACATGATTTTTATAGTTTTTGTATGTTAAATTTTTATGCTATTTATAATTTTTTTTTTTGGATTGTATTTGCTTGGACCCACATGCTTAATTTCTCATGTAAATGTTTTATATATTCTCTCCAAACTTCGTTGATATAACTTATCCACACTCAAGTTCTTGGTGGAAATTATTATGTTCCGTTTAAAATGTAATTCTGATTCGATTTAGAGTTAATTGCAGTGGAGGAATGAATGGCTATATCTCTCCATGTTTGGGAGAGCTCTGCCCTCCTATATTCAGGTCTCCAGTTGAGGGCTTGGAGGATATTATAGACAACCAAGTCATGTAAGAGTCTTGAGCACCACTTTATTCGAATTCAACATCTGATGAAACAAAAATTCTGATCACTCTTTCGAATTCTTTTTTCTTTTTTCTTTTTTCTTTTTTCTTTTCAAATCTAGATGTGCTATATATCAACTTCCGGATGCTCATAAGCATATCACTCAACCGCCTGCTGGGGTGAACTTTCCTCCAAAGGTATTCTTTTAGCTTTTTTCGATGTTGTAACACAATATCTTTTGGGGTATGTTTGGCCCCCTTGTTTATATAAATGGGGGGTTGGGTTATATAACCATACCTACGTTTGAGGGTCTGTTTAATTAACTGGCCGGTTAAGAATTAATCGCTGCCACCGTTTACATGACCCGCTGCCATGAATTAATTCATCCGCCGCCACCGTTTGGGGGCTTAACCTCAACAAATAGTTTTGATTTTCTTTCCCTATTTCAAAGATCTAAAGCCGATTCTTTTTTTGCCAACATTTGAAGAAAAATTAAATCTACTCAATCTGCCATTCCTGTCACGGCCAGCTCCTTCACTATTTTTGCTTTCCTTTTCTTCTTTTGGCCGATCACCCACCGTTCAAACCAGCCCAATTTTCTTCCCTATCCATCTGATTTCACCTTTGCAAAATTTTGTCTCTCTCATTTTTATTGCCTCTTCTAATTCATTCTCTGAATACAGAGTAAAGGTCTACTCTGTTTCTCTATTTTGTTTGCCTCTCTGCTATTAAGTTTCTTTTTTTTTTTTTTTCCCTTTGCTTTTGATCTTTGTAAAGTTTACTGTCCTATAATTTCCATGGCACCCCTTTGTAGAGTGTAGATTACTTCAATTGATTTATATAGTGTTTTTTTAAATTAATAGACGCCTTGACTTAATTAACGTTTTCTTCTTTTCCTTTCTACTGAGTTACTACTGTTTTATTTGCTTTTTTTTCAAAAAAAATTCTGTTTATTTGCTCCTGTTATATAATTGAACACTAAAAAAAAAGATTTCAAAAAAAAAAAAAAGAACACTAAAAAACAAAACATAATTAAGGTTTTATTAGAAAATCTAAATAATCACAGTTAAAATCTAAGTTAATAATAGTATGGATGAGATTAGAAGTTTTCAATATATAAAATACCAACTATAAGATAACAAAAAAAATTGTAAATTAAAAAAAAAAATCAATCCTAATTAGAGGTTGAGAGATTCACACCACCTACTAAAAAATAAATATTAATTTATTTTCATTATTTTCAATATTAATTACAAATTTAGTAAAAATAATTTGTTAAAAAAAAAATGTTTGCAAAATTTCAAAATCTAAATTGGAAGTTATTATTTAAAGTTTGAAGTTTTTTTCTTATTCTTCATAACTCGTACTATAATAACCACCCTAATAACCTCCATCCCAAATACATTTGATCATAACTCCTGTTATAATAACCTATTCCTCAAACACAATTTATCATAATCTATGTTGTAATAACTTACACTCCAAACATCGTTTATAAACCATCCGTTTATTATAACTCTCCGTCTATGCTAACCCTCTGTTATAATAACATAAGTGGTGCTCCACCCTTGGTATCTTTATGTTGTTTAATTCACACGACATTGTCTTGCGGCAGATTGTTAGCGCGGGTGACATGAAACCTGAACCTGTTTTGTGGCATGAAGATTCTGGAAGGAGGCCTCATCATGACAACGGAAGATACAACGATAGTACAAGGTACAATGCTGCAGAAATTTGAAGTCAATAATATTCGTTAAAATTCTCGATTTGAAAAACAATATTTCATCTGGTGAGAATTAATTTGGTTTCCCAGGCCAAATCCTCCTGGAGCCATTTCAGGTCGACAACTAGGAGATGCAGCACATAGACTAGTTACCAACAGCTTGCAGGTTAGGGGGGGAGATCGTAAGGGTCAGAACAATGGGCAGGTGCCCCTGCTCTCCCATATGGCACAGCCCTACATCCCTGGCCATCCTCCTCCACATCCACGTATAGATTATCATTCACGAGATCAAGCAACAGATTACAGAATCCCTCCAGGTGGTAGACCAAACTACTACCAAGGTCATCAACGACCAATGAATCCCAACGTAATGTATGGCCACATAGATCACGGGCACCGTCAGCCACATCCAGGCCACCACTCGGATACCAGACCTCATTCTCGACAGTACAATAGTAGATCACACAATCAAGTGAATTCCCAACATTACGGTGAGAATCCTGAAGCTTACTACCCATCAGCCTCAACGTCATGGCTTCGCCATGGCGAAATGGCTCCCTATGCTCATAATAGACCTGCATCCCATCACCTTTCAGGCTATCAATATCAAAGTGGTTACGATTACAGCCAACTGCCTGCAGCTTCAGGTAGTAGTAGTCAGCAGCATCATGGCAGTGCATGGCAGCCTCCAGCTGCTAACCATGACGGCTCTCAATACCATTACGGTAATAAGTACTCTTCGCTTGATAGAAGAGGAAATGGGAGACCACCTTCTTCAGCACCAAATTCCTATGACCGCAGGCAGAACCAATACTAGAGGACCATCAATTTAGTGTACGCCTTATTTTATGCTTTTCTTCCTATTTTAGCCACCACTGCCAGACCTATTGCCGCACCGGAAATTGTTGTACAATACTATTGAGACACTTGCACTTTTATATATGAATTCATGTGTTTGTAATAAAACTTCAAGAATATTGTCTCTTTAACAAAAACTTAGTCGAGAAAAAGGTGATGGAAATTTAATCTTATTGCTCTATATGAAAGAAGGTTCGTGGAACTTTTCTAAGATTATTTTTGTACGTTTTTACTAAATGAATACTAAGAAAAGTATTTTTTACCGTCTAGTCCCGCATCCTTGTTTGATTAACCAACATTTTTTTTCTTCTGTCTTTGTTTATTCCTTTCTCAAGCCTTGGTAGTTTCGTTCTCAACATTCCTTCGACTCTTTTTCATTGGACCCCTCTTTTCATCATTTCTCATAAAAAAGTGCATAGTAAAGATTCTTCAACCCACGATTTGCCAAAATATGAAAGAATTTAGTTGAAGGGATAGAGTTTTGCAACTATTTCAAATTTCTTAACTCCATTATAAGCTTAGAAGAAAGGCTCATTGTTAGAGGCATGACCAGACAGCCCATGAAAGGGGAAAACCATTGCATGGAAAAAATTTCTAGAAATGCTAAAACTTCCACATGAGAACTTTGTGATTTTTGAAGAATTATTCAATGAAAAAGAGATTTTTGAGTACACCTAATAATATCCCAATGAGGAATGGGATTTTGGGAGGGGAGGGAAAAATGAGAGATAGTTGGATGTGAAAAAGAGATGAAGGTGGTGTAAAATGAAGCCTCCATGTGATTTGAGAAAGAGATAAACTCAAGAAAAGAAAAGGTGACCAGTAAGAAGAATTTGCAATTAAAAAAACAAAGAAAACATAGCCAACGACATTAAATATTAAATAAATAAATGTTGGCTAATCAAATAAGGACATGGGGCTAGAGAGTAAAAAATAGTTATGTCTAAATAGCACCTAAACTTTCTCAAAAATACTGTCAACTTATTCTTGCTGAAAAGATTCAAGTGGAATCCGTTGAAACATTATGGGCCACATTTGAACTTGGGGAATTTAAAAAGGGGAAATTGTACTAACTAGCTATTTTTAGGAAACTATTTGCAATTTTACTCAAACTTAAAAGTATTTGCAAAACTATTTATCAATTTTATATTAAATAGATCATCTTTTTCCAAAGGACCATCTTACCCCAATGAGATTACCGAATATTTTTATTTACTTACAAAACAGTTATTTACTCATTAAATCTCTCAACAATTCTAAATGAATGTTTACGGCTTCCAATTATTCACCAATTTTGGAAAACTTACGTATGCAAATGACAAGTAGCTCAATTAATGTGAACATTTTGAATTCACATGTATTTATCAATCATACGTTTTTTTATCTAAATATTAATGTATTAAAGTTTAGAATTATGATTTTTTTTAATACTGTATTATCACAATTTTTTAAATTAGAAAATTATATTGTTAAATAATACAAATAAATATTAAGTTTATGAACTAACTCATATGTGAGATAAATACGTATATATACAAAAAAAAAATATCTTACTCGTGAAATACCATGTTAATTTGATATTTATATCCAAACAAAAACAATAGAGTACTTATACCTAACCTAACATGATAGATACCATAAGAACAAAATCCCATAAACATTATTTATTTAAAACTCATATTTATTTATTAATATGTGATTATTGATTTTTTGCACTTCAATGTATTTGAATAATTAAATCGTAAATTCATTTTCATGAATCTTTTTTACTTTTAAAAAGTAAAATTGTAATGGATCAGTTCTACCTACAAAATAATTAAAAATGTAGTCAAATTCTAAAGTATTGATATTTACTTATTAATGATCGTATTAATCATTCATACCGTATTATAAATACTTATTAATACCCGTATTAATCATTAATATTATATTATAAATTTTTATTAATACCCGTATTAATCATTAACACGTGTATTTGTAAATACTTATTAATATTCGTATTAATATTGTATTATATTTATTAATACCCGTATTAACCATTAACACGTGTATTTATAAATACTTATTAATATTCGTATTAATATTATATTATAAATATTTATTAATACTTGTATTAATCAATAACACGGTATTATAAATACTTATTAATGCATGTATTAATCATTAATACTGTATTATAAATACTTATTAATACTCGTATTAATCATTAATACGTTTTAATAGTGTATTATAATACTCATTAATACCATACTGCAAGAAAATATTTGATAATACTCGTTAGTACAAATGACTACATTTTTTTATTTTTTTTAAATGGATCGTATTTATAATTATTTTCTAAATTATTAAATAATACAAATAAATATAACATTTGATGAATTAATACTCTTAAATGAGATAAATATATTTTAATTGTGAAATATGATATTAATTGAGTATTTATAGTGATTTTCAAAAAATAAAATCAGTATTTATACTCTAAAAATATATAATATTTATGCATAATATAACCAATACCACAAAAATAAGAAGAATCCATAAATCCTTATTTATTTTAAACTTTATTTATTTATTTATTTTAAAATTAAAAACCTATATTTATTCATTAATATTTTTAAGTATTTTTTCATAATCAAAATAATTGTCTACAATTTTCCTAAAAAAAAACAACTACGTACAAATAAATAAAAATTATGTATCAAATTTAAATAAATGAAAAAAAAAATCTTTAAAACCTCACCGATTTGGAGAGAATCTATAAAAAAAAATACGGGAGATTTAGAGGCAACTTTACATGAGATAATTCATGCTGAAATTGAAAAAATCTAGGAAATATTATTTTTAAATGTTAATTTAAAGTGTGAGGTTACTCATGTACTTTACCAATAAATGAAAAATTCCATTTAAATGCGGTGCTTAGTATTGCAAAACTTCGTGAATATGAATATTTTTGTAAATTTTTTCTATATTTAATTTACTCTTGCGAATGGCCCTTTAAAAAGTCTCCCAACATAAGGTGTTTCGGCTTCAATGCAATTATTATGACAACAAGTATTGTTATTAAAATGTTTAGAGGAGTAAATCATGCAAGTATCTTCTTGGACTTTTTATCTAGATGCTCTCATTAGTTATTTGTAAATGCGTCAATATTATTTTAATTTTGGGTCCAAAAAATTAATAATGGTGAATTTAAAATAGAGTAAATTTCAGATTTCTTTTATATATAATTATTAAAAAAATAAATTATTTACTTTCATTTATATCAAATGGAAATTTATGATTATCTAAATCTACCCTAAATATTAAACTCTAAACACTAAATATTAATTTTTAAAATTGACCTAGTAATTACAAGTATTAGTTGCATTAATTTTGGTATTTGTATTTAATCAATAATCATAGCCATAATATTGGCTTAATTATAGGAAGTATTGTTGGCCTAATTATAGGAAGTAATCTAACTTAATTATATACATAATTGTATCATGTAATCTTGTATATATAGTTGCCAATAATTTGAGAATAGCATGGAAAATCATTTTTATCATGGTATCAGAGCTCTAGATTTTTAATTTTCACAGCTTTCCCTTCTTTTCTCGTAGCAGCCACAAATTTTATTATTTTTTCTTCTTCTCTTCTATCAGCCACCATGTCTACACCTTCCCCTACTACCTCTTCTCTATATCCTACTCTTCACGTCTCAAATATAAACACGTTCATCAAAGTCACCCTTGAAATTGAAAAACGCCATTATACCACTTGGGTTGAACTTTTCAAAATTCATGTCAAAGCCTACAAAGTTCTTGACCACATAATTCCTCCAACAAAAGAAAAGGAGAATGATGTTTATCTTTCCGTAAAAAATGTCGACCTTTCTCTTTGGTCGCAGGTAGATGTTGTAGTCCTCTAATGGATATACAATATAATATCTATTGATCTTTTTCATACAATTATTGAGTCGGATTAGACTGCCGAATTAGCATGGAACAGGGTAAAATATATTTTCTTTGATAATAAGAACTCTAGGGCTCTCTACCTTGAACAAGAGTTCTCTAAAGTGCAGATGGAAGATTTTATAGATGCATCATCCTATTGTCAACATCTAAAATAAATCGCTGATCAATCCCTCGTGTCTAATGACAGGTTAGTACTTTAACTCGTTTCGGGTTTAACTGAGGCTTATGTTACTGTCGGTTCTCAGATTCGTCATGGTGACATTCTTCCTCCCTTTTATAAAGCTCGTTCAATGCTTGTTTTGGAGGAAACAACACGTGCGAAAAAGGTGTCACATTCACTTGAAAATTCTGCTTTTTTTGGTATCAAATGAGAATAATGTTCCACAACGTCGTACTAATTAAAATGGCTCAAACACAAACTGAGGAGGCAGAACCACCGGACACGGACATAGAGGGAGAGGTCGTGGTGGTCAGTACAACAATCGTAATGGTGGGCATCATTCACGTCAACAACCCCAACAATATACCTCCACAACCCCACAACAACAAATTCAAGGTTGGACATATCCTCTTCTTTGGGCTTAATGGCAACCTTGGCCCACACCACCCTGCCCTTATCCTACTGTTGGTTGGCCAAGGTCTATGAACACTTCTCGACAACAACAACAAAATCCAAGTATTTTGGGACAAGGACCTCAGCAGCAAGAGCAAGCTCATGTTACAACAAGCCAAATTTCTTCGTCCAATGTACCTATAGATATTCAATCAACTATGCACACCTTCTCTATTACACCTCCTGATGATCAAAATTGTACATGGACATTGGGGCTACATCTCACATGATTGCAAACAGAGGTAATCTTAAGTCTTATTTTAATATGAGCAACAATCGTAATATTACTGTTGGCAATGGCCATACAATTCCAATTGTTGGTTATGAACGTGCATTTCTTCCCAATCCACTTCCTCCCATGCGCTTAAATAATGTGCTACATGCAATTTACTATTGATAATAATGTTTCCGTTGAATTTGACCTATTTGGGTTTTCTGTGACGGATTTTCAGTCGAAGATGCATTTAATGAGATGTAACAGCTTGGGTGATCTCTATCCCATTCTCACAAAACCTTCTCATAGTTTTTCTACACAGTCTACTTTTGCTTCTTTATCTCTCGAATTATGGCATAGTCGTTTAGGTCATTCAAGAGCTCCTGTTTTAAGCTTTGTCAAAACAATTTTATTGCTTGTAATAAATTTCGGGATAATTATTTATGTCATTCTTGTCCCCTTGGTAAGCAAGCTAAATTACCATTTTATGACTCGTACTCATAAACTACTTTACCATTTGATATAGTGCATAGTGATATTGGTCATCACCTACTTTTAGCTCGGGAGGGCATCAATATTATATATTATTTCTTGGTGATTTTACAGATTTTCTATGGACTTTTTCCATTGCTAAAAAATCTCAAGTGCATTCCATTTTTTTAACCTTTAGTGCTTCTGTTTACACTCAATTTGAAAGGGAAATCAAGAATTTTCAATGTGATAATGGAAGAGAATATGACAATAATCTCTTTCATAAATTTTGTGAGTCAAATGGAATGCATTTTTATTTTTCGTGCCCTCACATATCCCCCCAAAATGGTAAAGATGAAAGGAAAATTCGAACAATAAATAATATTTTCCAAACTAGGGGTGATATTGGTTAAGTTTTTTTTTTTTTCAGTTTTAGGTCAAGCTGATAACCGAACCAATCCAATCAATTTGACAAAAAGAGGAACCGAACCAATGTCCAACAAAAGACAAAACCATTGGTTCGATTTTCCTTGATTTTTAGGCCAAACCGATAACCGATCCGATCCAATTGATTTGATAAAAAAAAGAACCAAACCAATGTCCGATAAAGGATAAAATCATTGGCTCGATTTCCTTCAATTCGATTCCCTACTATTTAATTCTTTTTTACTATTGTACTTGCTATTTCACTTCCAATTCATATTTTAATGTTGTTTGCCTAAAAAAAATCACATAATTTATAATTAAATTAAACAAAAATAATTATTTACTTATGTAAGGGACCGACCCGAATGGGGCACTAAATGGGCCCTTACCCCAATGCATGCATTCAAAGTAAAAGACATTAAACAGACATGATTTCAGATTCCAATTAAAACAAAAACATTCAAAATAACCCCTTTAAAAACTAGACAATTTCCCTGGAACCTGTCCCTGTTTCCAAGCACCTGTTCCAAGATAAATACATTTCCAAAGTTTACTCTGATAAGAGATTTACTAAAAACCATTCAAAACCTGTTCAGATACAAAATGCTGGAATCCACAAAACATTTACAAAACATCCTAGGGCTCCATGCCCGGCTACATGCATTCAGGGGAAAATAAAACATAAAGAGTCATAATACAAAAATAAGAGTTGGAAGACTGGGCCCCATGATCACAGCTCCTCCTTCAGCCATCCTGTCTCGCAACTTGGTTACCTGTGGAAAAACCACAGTAAGGGTGAGTAACGAATTACTCAGTAAGAATCCCCAACCGGGGTACAATACGATATACATGGTCATCTCGATGAGCGTATGCAAGCTATGAATATTAACACAGAATAGAGCACATAGCTTAGCCCACACTTGGGCCTCGGATGCCAGCTTAGGGTCTTAGTCCGGAATAATATCACCACACAGTCCAATACACAAGTCGCCCTATACGAGAAACAAGTCCCGGCCTCAGCCTGTCTACTGTCGACGAAAGGTACACTGGCTCACAATCCCGAGGAGCTCTTCGGTCGGCGCTGTAATGAGCGTAAGCATGCACCGCGTGCTCACTGCAGACCATGGGGGTGCCGGGGTCTAGAGGCAAGCCGCCCATGTCCATCACCACGCCTAACTAATTCTTTGGATCGGTGTCACGACATAGGGTGTGAGACTCTGACACGTAAACTATGTCGGCATGAACCACCGCACTTTGGGCCAAGGAACGGTCGTGGTAGGCTTACACCAGAAGCCGTCCTTGCCTTAACAGTGGCAATCGGGGGCTCTTGCCAAACATGCCGAGGACATGCCGCCGCCGCCGGGGCGAGGCAATGCCAAGTCATCATCCCGACCGCTGGGGCATTTAACGATCTGCCACCCTCACCCAAGATTGCGGGGCCTACCGCTTGGTTAGCTAATCCCTCACGGGGTCCAGGGACGGAATGACTTGCTCGGCGTCCCCGCCATGGATGCAAGGTACTTTATGCATCGGGCCGGATGATGCTATCTACCCGCAACTCTAACTCCGCCTAGCAATCAAAGAAACAAATCCATAAAATCTAATACGTGCTCAATAAGAATACAACGAGCCTAGCATGATACTACGAAGCAAGGAACAGATACGAGCATGCTAGAAAGGAACAACCTAGCATGGATTAACATGAGAATTAAATCAGGAAAATCATGCCAATCGGGAATTCAGAATAGAATACCTAGCTACACATGTCAATAAACACAAACAAGCGATCAATCAAAGAATCGCATAATATATCGCAGGTCCACACAACTCGGTAAGAAATCCTTACCTTGGTCGGGGACGATTTGACACGAAATCCTAAGCGGCGAACGAACCCGAACTAGCTACCTAGAACCTATCAATCACAACAAAAATCACACAATAGGCCTAAATATAATAAGATAAACGAGGCTCAGCTCGGGAGCAACTCACGAGGCGCGACGAACGCACGAACGGGCCGATTGCACGAACGGGGCAGCAACGAGGCTGGCTGGGCTCGTGGTCGCGCTGGCTGCGCGCGTTGGGCGCGGACGGGCGCGCGGCGACACAGAGGAGAGCGGCGCGAGGCTCGGCTGGCTCGCGAGAGCACGCTTGCGACGCGACGCGAGCGAGCCTGGCGACACAGGGGCGCTCGGGCGCGGCGTGACACGGCGGGCTGCGCAGCGACAGAGCACGAAAATAGGGGTGAACAGGGGCGATGAAGAGGAAACGAATTCGAGCGATCTGAGAGGATTCGACGAGCGATTCTTTGATGGCGAACTCCCCTACACTAGCTGCACAAAACCCATACCTCAAATCACCTCGACTCGGCCGGAAAACGAAGCCGAGAAGTAGGGGAGCGGCGATCTCGGCGAGATGGCGCGATTCCGGCGACGATGGAGCTTCTACACGGACGAATCCATCTCGGCTAGCTGCACAGAACATAGCACACACACAAGTTACTTCGACTCGGCTGGAACACTCGAAATCGGAACAAGGGTGACGGAATTGGGGGAGAAAAAGAAGAAGAAGAAGGAGAAGAAAAGGAAAGCTTACCGGAGGAACGAACGACGAGAGAGCTCCGGCGAATTTGGAGTCGGCGAGGGAGCAAAACGCGAAGACGCCCTGGTCGGTCGAAGGGAAGGATCGCGAAGACGAAGGAGAAGAGAAGAAATGAAGAAGGAAGCTCGGGCAGAATTTTTCCTTTTAAACCAAAACTCAGCCGAACAAGCTTATATAGATGCTGGCGCATTTAGAAGCACAAGAGCGCTCAGTGGCTCGATTGGCAGCGACGCTTGCCTAGCTTCCTACGCGGCCCTGGCTCGAATCTCACTCGACGCGTTATTTAATTCCGTATTTATTTCCACATTCTTCCAAGCCCAAATGCCTTCACCAAAATTCCCGATCCCATTCAAATCGACTCATAATTTTTCCGGCAATTAACAAATACAAAACCGGCCCTGTCGGCCCGACCAAAATTACCAAAATGCCCCTGGGCCTCCCGGGAAGACCGGGATGAAATTTCCGGGACGTTACAAATTTCCCCCTTATAAGACTTTCGTCCTCGAAAGTCACTTAAGATTGGAACAGCTCGGGATACTGCAATCTCATCTCATCCTCCCGCTCCCAAGTGGCTTCCTCTAAACTCTGACTCCTCCACTGAACTTTTACCAACGTGATTCCTCGATTACGCAGTGTCTTTGTCTCAAAAGCAAGAATCCCCACTGGCTTCTCCTCGAAAGCTCAAATCCTCATCCAGCTGCAAAGGCTCAAAATCAACAATGTGCGACGGGTCCGGCACGTACTGTCTCAATATCGAAACATGAAAAATACTGTGCACTGCTGACAATGACGGAGGCAGGGCTAATCGATAAGCAACCCTGCCGATCCTCTCCAGAATCTCAAACGGACCAACAAAACGGGGACTCAGCTTTCCACGCTTGCCAAACCTCAAACTCCAAATCCCGATGCCGAACATCGGCGTAACTTTTCTGTCTGCTCTGAGATGTCAACATACGAGCTCTAATCTTCTGCACGGCACCATTGTCCAACTGCAGCAACTCGGGACCCAAAACCTGCCTATCACCAACCTCTTCCCAGAACACAGGAGTTCGACAACGCTTACCATACAAGGTCTCGAATGGAGCCATCTGAATCGTCGACTGATAACTGTTGTTATATGCAAACTCCATCGAATCTGAATCTCGGTCCCAACGCCCGAAATCCAACACACAAGCCCTCGAATCACGGTCAGACACAATCCTCACAGGCACACCGTGATAACAAATGATCTGCTCCAAAACAACTGCGCCCACTGTTCCACGGTATAAGTGTCTCTACCGGGAATGAAGTGTGCGCTCTTAGCCAATCGGTCGACTATCACCCAAATCTGAGAGAACTTCCTCGGAGTCCTCGGCAAACCAGAAATAAAGTCCATGAAGATCTCTTCCCATTTCCACTGAGGTACACTCAACGGCTGCAACAAACCGGCTGGTCTCTGCCTGGGTGCCTTCACTTGCTAACAAGTGAGACATCGACTGACAAACTCCGCAACATCTCTTTTCATACCCATCTACTAGAATGTCTGCTTAAGATCCTGATACATCTTGGTACCCCCGGGGTGCCAAGCAAACGGAGAACTGTGGGCCTCTGAGAGCAACTCTGCTCGCAATCCTGCAACATCCGGAACACACAACCGCCTCTCTCATCGTCACCTTTATGCAGTGAATACACAAAGTCAAAATCTCCATCAGCACTAACTCTGTCACCCAATTTCTTAAGTGCGGGGTCACTCAGCTGACTATCAATAACCCGTTGTCAACTGAGCTACTCTGGCAGTAACCTCACCCAACAATACTGCAACCTCAGCCCGCTCAAACTCTCGCTGCAATCTGGGCTGGGAACTCAACAACACCGCGGAGTGCGACGTCTTTCTACTCAAAGCATCAGCTACAACATTCGCTTTGCCCGGATGGTACAAAATCTCGCAGTCATAATCCTTCACCAACTCTAACCATCTCCTCTGCCTCATATTGAATTCCTTCTGAGTAAACAGATACTTGAGGCTCTGGTGATCGGAAAACATCTGAATCCGCTCACCATACAGGTAATGCCTCCAAATCTTCAGTGCAAACACCACTGCTGCCAACTCCATATCATGAGTCGGATAGTTCTGCTCGTATGGCTTCAGCTGACGGGAAGCATAAGCAATGACCTTCCCGTGCTGCATCAACACACAACCCAACCCGAACTTGGAAACATCGCTGTAAAACACGAAACCACCTGTCCCCTCCGGGACTGCCAACACTAGTGCTGAAGTCAAACTGCGCTTGAGCCTGGCAAAGCTCTCATCACACTTACCGTCCCAAACAAACTCGACACCCTTCCTTGTCAGACGAGTGAGGGGCGAGGCTATGGCGGAAAATTCCTTAACAAACCGACGGTAGTAACCTGCCAAACCCAGAAAGAAACGGCTCCTACGAGCAAACCACCGAAGAACAGAGAGCTCCATTTACACTCACTGTCTTGCTCCACTAAAGCCAGAAGATCAAAATCTTACGGGGTAGCAACAGGGGTCCACCACGAACTGAACCTCCAAATACCAACGGCGCAACTCTCAACTTCCTAAAAACAGAAAGACAACCAACAGGGCACGAACCATTCGCCCCACGAGCAAAACTAACTTTTAGCAATTTCAATCCACACCTTGATCAACACCAAGCATCAACTTGTCACCATACCGGAACCAATCCGGACTCTACTCCAAACAAATACTAACTTGCTAGGCTACCAAGATTGCCAGCAATTTCCCCCGAGGCTACAAACTACACGGCTCTAGCTTGCCAACTGAAACTCACTATCAGGGCCTGATTGAGCTCTAGAGAGGCTCTCCACAACCTAGGGTTCTCCGACAACTCTCGACACCCACTGCCAACTAACGGACTAACAACCAACTGCCTGAACAAACAACAACTCCATTTTCCAGCATCATAACCATGCTGGCCAACTCCAACTTATTGGAAACCAAGAGGACCCGAAACGCTACTGAATGCGTCATCCTCCTACTCAGATGTCAACCCCAACATAACTTCTACCCAAGGAAGGATACGAACAACTCTCTCTCAGTCATGACGATCAACAAGAAGATCCACCAACCAAGCTTAGGTCCACTTAACAAATCTTACCTAAGCAACAACCTAATACCACGAGCATGGTATCCTTACCACCTTGCTAAAGCCTTTCAACATCCACCTGGAGTCCAACTTTTCCAAGAACGGAGCACCAGATCCCCAAAGCAAACCCCACATGGATCTGAAATTCTCGCCACAGAACGAACCACACAAAACACACTTGTGTGCACAACTCCCAACCTTCATTTAGCGATCCAAGACTAACAAATGCTTTTCCCAAAAAGCAACACTAGCTCCTGGCCGAGATACAACCAATCAATGGAACACCCAAAGTTCCATCTCCACACGATGCTCGAAGCTGTGGCAACCTTGCTCTACCAAAGCATAACCATGCCAAACCAAACTTACTTTATACCAAGCCTCTACCAAGGGTGCTTACCCATAAGGCATCCAACTCCTCTCACAAAGGCATCCTACTCACCTCATAGGCATCCAACTCATGGTCCCTCAGCTGGACCCAACTTGCTTCTACGGTGCTCAACTCTCCTGAGATTTAGGCACTCGAAGGTAGTTGACCGCACTACCAACCACAAGGATCTCTTGGCCTTAACACTAGCGTGAGATGCACGCGCACTAACACTTACCAACTAACAACCAGCTTGACTTACTCAACCTCTAGTAGCACTGGGAAAAGGCTCCTTTCAAACATCCCTTCGCTTGAAATCTTTCGATTACCACTGAACTAGCCCTTTTTTGCACGACCTCCACAGGTGCAACTACCATAAACGGATCCAAGGCTAAAGGAGTACGCTAAACTCCGAACGGCATAGAACCATCTGCTATGCCCAAGCCAAACTCAGGCCAGAACCAGATTTAGTGCCAAAGCGGCACACCAACCAATGCACCTCAAGTGCCACTACTACCAAATCCACATCTCACTACCAACGGGCCAACAAAGTCACAACCTCAAGTGACACGAACTCTGGCTCGGCATACAAGGGCTCAACTCCAACAACCATGCCTAAGGCATCTCATCAAGCTGAAGGCTCACCGCCTACTCTTGCATCTCCACATGATGCTCAACAACCTCTGGCCGGCTCTCTCAACATCTCTACTCTAGGGATTCACCAAAATAAGAGTGTTCGTCTCTATCAAACAACTGAGGAAACTACCAACGGATCGGTCAAAGGAACAACGCTTGCTTTGCACCCTTAATCACGTGGTTCCGCTATCGCGCAAACAACAACACTTTACAGAAGCACCAAGATGCCTCATCAACCTCCTTGAAGGCTACCAAAATTGCAACCACTCTCTGGGCAACCAATTAATCTATCAAGGCTCAAGATCAACACTTGAGCTACCCAGGCTAGTCCACACGGGGACCTGCTCCACAAACATCCACATCAACACAACCACAGCTAACTCCTCTCTTGGAGTGGCATTCCAAGGCAAAGCACCTCCACCCTCTCACTAGGGGAAAACCATCAATTGGGCCACAGTTGGCCTATGGGAGTCCAATCTCTACCTCCCTCTGGAACGATGTCCCAGGGCATCCGAACCTACCTGGATACCACAACAAGCCACCACATACATCACACACTGCGGGAAGTTGGCATGATGGCGCTCTATACCCAAACCAATAACGAGTCAGAACCTGCTCGTCTCCGCTCCACAACACTACACAAGGCATACACTCGATGACAAGTATTGTAAATTCTTAACCCTTTTTCTACAACAAATAGCAAACTTAGGCGTACCTGATGACTGTCGGAGTGCTAGTGATCATGGGAAAATGACCTACAACAAAAGGTCAAACTACGAAATTTATGACTCGAGCTCACGATACCAATCGTAAGGGACCGACCCGAATGGGGCACTAAATGGGCCCTTACCCCAATGCATGCATTCAAAGTAAAGGACATTAAACAGACATGATTTCGGATTCCAATTAAAACAAAAACATTCAAAATAACCCCTTTAAAAACTAGACAATTTCCCTAGAACCTGTCCCTGTTTCCAAGCACCTGTTCCAAGATAAATACATTTCCAAAGTTTACTCTGATAAGAGATTTACTAAAAACCATTCAAAACTCATTCGGATAAAAATGCTGGAATCCACAAAACATTTACAAAACATCCTAGGGCTCCATGCCCGACTACATGCATTCGGGGAAAATAAAACATAAAGAGTCATAATACAAAAATCGAGTTGGAAAGATCAGGCCCCATGATCACAGCTCCTCCTTCACCATCCTGTCTCGCAACTTGGTTACCGTGGAAAAACCACGATAAGGGTGAGTAACGAATTACTCAAGAAGAATCCCCAACCGGGGTACAATACGATATACATGGTCATCTCGATGAGCGTATGCAAGCTATGAATATTAACACGAATAGAGCACATAGCTTAGCCCACACTTGAGCCTCGGATGCGGCTTAGGGTCTTAGTCCGAATAATATCACCACACATCCAATACACAAGTCGCCCTATACGAGAAACAAGTCCCGACCTCACTGTCTCTCACGCGACAAAAAGGTACACCGGCTCACAATCCCGAGGAGCTCTCCGGTCGGCGCCGTAATGAGCGTAAGCATGCACCGTGCTCTGCAGACCATGGAGGGTGCCGGGTCTAGAGGCAAGCCGCCCATGTCCGATCCACCACGCCTAACTAATTCTTTGGATCGGTGTCACCGACATAGGGTGTGAGACTGACACGTAAACTATGTCGGCTGAACCACCGCACTGGGGCAAGGAACGGTCGTGGTAGGCTTACACCGAGAAGCCGTCCTTGCCTTAACAGGTGGCAATCAGGGGCTACTGCCAAACATGCTGAGGACATGCCGGCTGCCGGGGACGAGGCAATGCCAAGTCATCATCCCGACCGTTGGGGCATTTAACAGTCTGCCACTCTCACCCAAGATTGCAGGGCCTACCGCTTGGGTTAGCTAATCCCTCACGGGGTCCAGGGACGGAATGACTTGCTCGACGTCCCTGCCATGGATGTAAGGTACTTTATGCATCAGGCCCGGATGATGCTATCTACCTGCAACTCTAACCTGCCTTAGCAATCAGCAAACAAATCCATAAAATCCAATACGTGCTCAATAAGAATACAACGAGCCTAGCATGATACTACGAAGCAAGGAACAGATACGAGCATGCTAGAAAGGAACAACCTAGCATGGATTAACATGAGAATTAAATCAGGAAAATCATGCCAATCGGGAATTCAGAATAGAATACCTAGCTACACATGTCAATAAACACAAACAAGCAGTCAATCAGCAATCGCATAATATATCGCAGGGTCCACACAACTCCGGTAAGAAATCCTTACCTTGGTTGGGGACGATTTGACACGAAATCCTAAGCGGCGAACGAACCCGAACTAGCTACCGAGAACCTATCAATCACAACAAAAATCACACAATAGGCCTAAATATAATAAGATAAACGAGACTCAGCTCGGGAGCAACTCACGAGGCGCGACGAACGCACGAACGGGCAAAGCGACGAGGGTGGGCGGGCGCGCGGACGCGCGCGGGGACACAGGGCGAGCAGCGAGCGCGCGCGCGAGAGGCTCCTACTGGCGCTGGCGAGGACGCGCGCACGCGGACGCGAGCGGAGCTGGGCAACACAGGGGCACTCGGGCGCGGCGTGACACGGCGGGCTGCGCAGCGACAGAGCACGAAAACAGGGGCGAACAGGGGCGATGAAGAGGAAACGAATTCGAGCGATCCGAGAGGATTCGACGAGCGATTCTTTGATGGTGAACTCCCCTACACTAGCTGCACAAAACCCATACCTCAAATCACCTCGACTCGGCCGGAAAATGAAGCCCAGAAGTAGGGGAGCGACGATCTCGGCGAGATGGCGCGATTCCGGCGACGATGGAGCTTCTACACGGACGAATCCATCTCGGCTAGCTGCACAGAACATCGCACACACACAAATTACTTCGACTCGACCGAAACACTCGAAATCGGAACAGGGGTGACGGAATTGGGGGAGAAAAAGAAGAAGAAGAAGAAGAAGAAAAGGAAAGCTTACTGGAGGAACGAACGACGAGAGAGCTCCGGCGAATTTGGAGTTGGCGAGGGAGTAAAACGCGAAGACGCCCTGGTCGGTCGAAGGGAAGGATTGCGAAGACGAAGGAGAAGAGAAGAAATGAAGAAGGAAGCTCGGGCGGAATTTTTCCTTTTAAACCAAAACTCAGCCGAACAAGCTTATATAGATGCTGGCGCGTTTAGAAGCACAAGAGCGCTCAGTGGCTCGATTGGCAGCGATGCTTGCCTAGCTTCCTATGCGGTCCTGGCTCGAATCTCACTCGACGCGCTATTTAATTCCTTATTTATTTCCACATTCTTCCAAGCCCAAATGCCTTCACCAAAATTCCCAATCCCATTCAAATCAACTCATAATTTTTCCGGCAATTAACAAATACAAAACCGGCCCTGTCGGCCCGACCAAAATGCCCCTGGGCCTCCCGGGAAGACCGGGATGAAATTTCTGGGCCGTTACAACTTACCAATAAAAAGTTTAACTAACATATAAAAAGAAAAATGAAAGTAAAAAAGTCAATACTGGTTCGGTTTGGTTTTTATTGGTTTTTACAAATAGAAATCGATATGATCCAATAACTTTTGGTTTTCTCTAAATAAAAACCAATATGTCCAATATTATGTGAAAAATCCGAACCGATCCAATAAATTGGTTTAGTTCTGTTCGGTTTTGTCGGTTTTCAGTTTTCATTATCACCCCTAGTCCGAACCCTTCTTGCTCATGCCTCCTTACCTCCTTACTTGTGAATTCATTCACTTCAACATGCCCCTTATTTTCTAAATATTCTCCCTTCCAAGAAGCTTGCTTTCTGATCCCTTACAAAAATTCTCTATCAACGAGATCCATCATACTCCCATCTTCGAGTTTTTGGTTGTTTATTTTACCCATTATTACCATCTACCTCTATAAATAAATTGCAAGCTCGATCAACACCTTGTATTTTTTTGGGATATCCAACAAATCATAGAGGATATAAGTGTTATGATTTAACGAGTCGTAAAATTCTTGTGTCGAGACATGTCATTTTTTAAGAAAATGAAAATTCCCTTTTTTTAAATTACATACTCCTTCCTCTACTACTTACAAATTTATGGATGAAGACATCACTTTTTTTCCTCAACTCGTACCACATACTCATTCCTATATTCTTAATTTAACTCCGTTGGCCCAAACCCAAACCCAATCCTCTTATCTCATTCTATGCAAGCTCAACAACCACTAGCCCAAACACCACATCTTCCCTCTACTCCTGCTTCATCTATGCAAGTACAACATTCAAACACTCAAATGTTTGCCCCTCAAAATGTTTAGCAAATTCTTCATCCACACTATCACCTCCTCAGCAATCTCCTCACCACAAACACCACTTTACTCTCCTCAAATGGCCACAAGAGTCCAACCCGACATTTTTAAGCCAAAAACAATTTTTAATCTCCACTCATCAGCACAAATCACCATTTCTCCTTTGCCTACTGTTGGGCAAAATTCCAAACACATGAATTAAAGGAAATGATAATTATAAAAGAATGATGACGTGGCTTGTTCAAGATTTCGCCAACGCGAAATCCCTACTTCTGCTCAAGCGGAATGCATGTGTGTGTGATTCCCCAAGAATGTGCAAGTATACACAGTCCTTGTAACGGCCCGGAAATTTCATCCCGGTCTTCCCGGGAGGCCCAGGGGCATTTTGGTAATTTTGGGTCGGGCCGACAGGGCCAGTTTTGAAATTGAAAATTGCCGGAATAATTATGAGTCAATTTGAATAGGATCGGGATTTTTGGTGAAGGCATTTGGGCTTGGGAAAGAGTAAAATTAAATGAGGAATTAAATAGCGCGTCGAGTGAGATTCGAACCAGGGACGTGTCGCGTGCTAGGCAAGAGGCGCTGCCAGCCGAGCCACTGGGTGTGTTTGTTAATCTACGCTCGCGATTTGGTATATATGCCGTGCGCAGTGAGATTTTTATATAAAAGCAGAATTTCGCCCGATTCTTCCCCATTTCCCTTCTTCTTCTTCGCGATTTTTCCTCCGACCGACTCACTTCTCCCTCGCGATTTCTTCTCCTTTCCCCTCGAACGACTGCAACTCCTCACCCTCGCCGGAGCTCCCTCGCCGATCGCCCCACACCGGTAAGTTCCTTCTTTCTTCTTCTCCTTCCAATTCATTTCCCCTGTTTTGGTTTCGCCGTTGCCGGCCAAGACGAAGTCAGCTTCTTGTGGATTTTGTGTAGCTAGTGTAGGGGAGTTCGTCCATCAACGAATAGGCCGTCGAATCTTCGCCAAACGCTCGAATTCGAATTTTCTTCTTCGTCCCTGTTCGCACGCAGAAAGTGCCACTGCCGACCGAGCCGCCCCGCGCGCGCCCTAGCGCCTCTGCATCGCTCGCGCGCCGCGTCGCGCCGCGCTCTGTTCGTCCACGCGCGCTCGCTTCGCCCAGGCGCTTCGTCCGCGCCCCAGCGCGCGCACCCAGCGCCCCCACGCGCCCATTTCTGCGCCTCAGCTCGCCCAGCCAGCCCCGTTGCTGCCCCGTTCGTGCAATCGGCTAGTTCGTGCGTTCATCGTGCCTCGTGAGTTGTTCCCGAGCTGAGTCCTATTTATTTTATTGTATTTGGGCCTATTGGGTGATTATTGTGATGATTGATAGGTTCCCGGTAGCTAGTTCGAGATAGTTCGCAGCTTAGGTTTTCGTGCCATCGTCCCCGACCAAGGTAAGGATTTCTTACCGGAGTTGTGTGGACCCTACGATATATTATGCGATTGCTGATTGATTGCTTGTTTGTGTTTATTGACATGTGTAGCTAGGTTCTCTAATCTGAATTCCCGATTAGCATGATTTTTCCTGATTTAAATCTCATGTTAATCCATGCTAGGTTGTTCCTTTCTAGCATGCTCGTATCTGTTCTTTGCTTCGTAGTATCATGCTAGGCTCGTTGTATTCTTATTGAGCACGTATTGGATTTTATGAAATTGTTTGCTTGTTTGCTAGGCGCGTGTTTAATTGCGGTAGGTAGCATCATCCGGCTTTGATGCATAAAGTACCTTGCATCCATGGCGGGGGACGTCGAGCAAGTCATTCCGATCCCCTGGACCTGTGAGGGATTAGCTAACCCAAGCGGTAGGCCCCGCAATCTTGGGTGAGGGTGGCGATCGTTAAATGCCCCAACCGTCGGGATGATGACTTGGCATTGCCTCGTCCCCGCGATCGGCACGTCCTCGGCGTGTTCGTAGTAGCCCCGACGATTGCCATCTGTTAAGGTAAGGCGGCTTCTGGTGTAAGCCTACCACGACCCGTTTCCTTAGCCTCAAAGTGCGGTGGTTCAGTGACATAGTTTACTTGTCGGTGTCTCACACCCCTATGTCGGTGACACCGATCCAAAGAATTAGTTAGGCGTGGTGGATGGACATGGGCAGCTTGCCTCTAGACCCGGCACCCTCCATGGTCTGCAGTAGAGCACGCGCGTGCATGCTTACGCTCATTCAATGACCGACCAGGAGAGCTCCTCGGGATCTTGAGCCGATGTACCTTTCGTCGACGATGAGCAGTGGCCGGGCCGGACTTGTTTCTCGTATAGGGCGACTTATGTATTGGACCGTGTGATGATATTATTCCGACTAAGACCTTAAATTGGCATCCGAGGCCCAAGTATGGGCTAAGCTATGTGCTCTATTCGTGTTTATATTCATAGCTTGCATACGCTCATCGAGATGACCATGTATATCGTATTGTACCCGGTTGGGGATTCTTACTTGAGTAATTCGTTACTCACCCTTATTCTGTGGTTTTCCACAGGTAATCGTGGTGCGCGACAGGATGCCTGAAGGAGGAGCTGTGATCATGGGGCCCAGTCTTCCAACTCTGATTTTTGTATTATGACTCTCATGTGTTTTGTTTTCCCTGAATGCATGTAGTCGGGCACGAAGCCCTAGGATGTTTGTAAATATTTGTGGATTCCAGCATTTTGTATCTGAACAGGTTTTGAATGGCTTTTAGTAAATCTCTGATCAGAGTAAACTTTGGAAATGTATTTATCTTGGAACAGGTGCTTGGAAACAGGACAGTTCCAGGAAATTGTCTAGTTTTTAAAGGAGTTATTTTGAATGTTTTTGTTTTAATTGGAATCCGAAATCATGTCTGTTTAAATGTCCTTTACTTTGAATGCATGCATTGGGATAAGGGCTCATTTAGTGCCCCATTCGGGTCGGTCCCTTACAGTCCTTTTGTAGCAAGTTTTAATGTAAGTAAAGGTCATCTCCACAGAGATTAGTTATTAATATCATACTTAAGCGAAATTAAGAAAGTCAAGTAACAGGCAGAAATTGTTGTGGAGAAATTAAACTAGGTGAAATAAATGTAATGTAAGTTGAACTAAGTGAAATACATCGGAAGGAGAACTAGACTTTTCAGAGAGTTTCGCTTAGGCGAAGCAACGTCAAGATAAAAAGCAAACCATTGACGAATTCTCTTTGGCTCTCTCGAGCTCTAGATGTTGGCTGTAAGAGACCGACCCGAATGGGGCACTAAATGGGCCCTTACGCCAATGCATGCATTCAAAGTAAAGGAGAAACAAGTCACCCTATACGAGAAACAAGTCCCGGCCTCAGCCTGTCTACTGTCGACGAAAGGTACACTGGCACACAATACCGAGGAGCTCTCCAGTCGGCGGTGTAATGAGCGTAAGCATGCACCGCGTGCTACTGCAGACTTTGGGGGGTGCCGGGTCTAGAGGCAAGCTGCCCATGTCCGATCCACCACGCCTAACTAAATCTACGGATCGGTGTCACCGACATAGGGGTGTGAGACTCGGACACGTAAACTATGTCGGCTGAACCACCGCACTGGGGCTAAGGAACGGGTCGTGGTAGGCTTACACCGAAGCCGTCCTTGCCTTAACAGTGGCAATCGGGGCTACGCCCGAACACGCTGAGGCGTGCCGATCGCGGGGGCGAGGCAATGCCAAGTCATCATCCCGACCGTTGGGGCATTTAACGATCGCCACCCTCACCCAAGATTGCGGGGCCTACCGGTAGGGTTAGCTAATCCTCACGGGGTCCAGGGACGAGCACTTTGTCTCGGCGTCCCCGCCATGGATGCAAGGTACTTTATGCATCGGGCCGGATGATGCTATCTACCCGCAACTCTAACTCGCCCTAGCAATCGACAAACAATTCCATAAAATCCAATACGTGCTCAATAAGAATACAACGAGCCTAGCATGATACTACGAAGCAAGGAAAGTCTACGAGCATGCGAGAAAGGAACAACCTAGCATGGATTAACATGAGAATTAATCGGAAAAATCATGCTAATCGGGAATTCGAAACGAGCACCTATTACTAAATATGTCAATAAACACAAACAAGCAATCAATCAGCAATCACATATAATATCGCAGGGTCCACACAACTCCGGTAAGAAATCCTTACCTTGGTCGGGGATGATTTGACACGAAAACCTAAGCGGCAAACGAACCCGAACTAGCTATCGAGAACCTATCAATCACAACAAAAATCACACAATAGGCCTAAATATAATAAATTAAATAGGGCTCAGCTCGGGAGCAACTCACGAGGCGCGACGAACGCACGAACGAGTCGATTGCACGAGCGGGCAAAGAATGGGGCTAGGCTGCGCACGGCCGCGCGCGGCGATGCGATGCGGGCGTCGGCGCGAGGCTCGGTGGCGGCGCGGCGATGCGACGCGACAAGGAGCTGGGCGAGAGCGCGCGTGCTGGCACGACTCGATGCGCGGCGTGGCTCGACGGGCTGGGCAGCTTCTGCGCGCGTGCGACGGGGTGAACAGAGCATTGGAGAAAACGAGCTCGATTCGGGCGATTGGAGAAGATTCGACGCGCGATTTGTTGATGGAGAACTCCCCTACACTAGCTGCACAACAACCATACCTCAAATCACCTCGACTCGGCCGGAAATGGCGAAGCCCGAAACAGGGGAGAAATTCGACGGAAAAGAGAAGGAGAATAAGAAGGAACGAAGCTCACCTGCTACTCGGAATGAAAATCGACTTGAATTTGGGGAAGAAGCTCGGCTGAATCGAGGTTGGCGAGGGAGAATCGCGAGAGGGAGCTCGGGTCGGTCGAGGAAGAAAAGAGAAGGAAGAAGAAGAAAAATGGGGGAGAAGGCGTCGGCTGCTCTGTTTTAATCCGAACGCACGAAAACACGCATATATACAAGATCGCGCGCGAAGATTAACAAACACGCCCAGTGGCTCGATTGGCAGCGACCCTTGCCTAGCTTGCCACGCGACCCTGGCTCGAATCTCACTCGACGCGCTATTTAATTTCCTATTTATTTCCACATTCTTCCAAGCCCAAATGTCTTCACCAAACTTCCCGATCCCATTCAAATCGTTTCATAATTTTTCAAATTACCAAAATGCCCCTGGGCCTCCCGGGAAGACCGGGATGAAATTTCCGGGTCGTTACATTGGCTCTCTCGAGCTTCTAGCTAGGTTTTCTCAAACTCCAGCAAAAGTAAAAACAACCAATCAGCACTAGGCAAACCTTATCTCTAAGAGTTCTTTAATTAACAAACAATCTTATCTCTGAGCAAGCTTGACAGACCTAATGTCATGACATGCGAGTTCGCTCTATTTCTATTCTTTCGAACACGAAACAAAGACATACACAGCGTGGATCAAACAGAATGTATTTAAATTTCAATACATCACGCATAAAAGTTTAACATCTCGCTATAGCTTGGCTTACGCGAACTGCTCCTGCTTGCCTACTTCCTTCCAATGACAAACTTAGCTACTCATAACAATACTTGAATCGAAAGCAGTGTGAAAGAAAAAATTCATTTTCATTAAAACACTAAAATCACAACATTCATTACAATCTAAGTTAAGTGAAAATACAAAAGAAATAAAGGGAGAAACAAAGTGAAGAAGAAGCCTAGTCGGAATCGTAAAGATAACAACTTTGACTTGGCTTCGAAGAACTCTCTGCAACTTTGGCTATGCTAAGGCTAAACTACTAAACAACTGGAAATGTGGAAAGATAACTAAACTACGGCTGGAACTAAAGAAATACAAGAAATTTCAATCGGAATTTAGCTCGACGTGAAACTCTTTAAGAATGGAGGATCAACCCAAAAATGGGTGATAATTAATTTGCTCAGAAGGAGAATGCAACTATTTATACTCCAGCTTCCAACGACAAGGCCTTGACAAATTCTGCTGATTCGTGCTCCTTTGTCCCTTTGAGATCACGTTTGACATGCTCTGCTCCACTATCCTCACCCACGATCTTCTGCAAAAGTGGTCGCAAACAAAGGCTGGGATTGAAAGGATGAAGCTTGGATCTTTGACACGTGTTTGACTTAGATATTTCCATGAACACGATTCTTTACTGGGATCCACTTCGCCTTAGCGAAGTCATTGACCATTGTTTCTCTTTGCTTCGATGTGGACTGCTTGGCTGGGTTTGCTTGGGCTAGGTTCGCTTCCTCAATGTCTTCGTTGTGGGAATTTCACTTCGCTTCATTAGAAATGCTGCAAACAAACGAGAAAATATCAATTCTTTTTAACACATAAATTTTTTCACACATTCACACATATTTCACTACAGCGAACCTTAAAATTGCATCATAAGCAGAAAACTAAAGAATGATTTGCTTAAGCACAAAATTTGGGGTATGATGGGGCAAAATTCAACATTAAATCATTCAAATTTAGCAAATTATAATAAAAAATATATTCTTTTAAGCTACTTTAACTCTCAGTTCTTGAGAGTTATCACCTACAAATCCCATTGATGCATTACATGCTGATAATTGGAAAATGGCCATGAAAGACGAATGCAATGCTCTTATTGAAAATAAGACGTGGGATTTAGTTCCCCGTCCACCTAATATTAATATCATTCGAAGTATGTGGATTTTTAGGCATAAAAAATCTGATGGATCATTTGAAATATATAAAGCTCGCCTTGTAGGTAATGGGGCAAGTCAACAAACAAGAGTGGATTGTGGTGAAACTTTCAGTCCAGTGGTGAAACCGACAACTATCCAAACAGTGCTCAACATTGCATTATCTAAATCTTGGTCTCTCCATCAATTGGATGTGAAGAACGCCTTTTTACATGGTACTCTTAATGAAACAGTTTATGTATCAACCCCTTGGTTTTCGAGATCCTAAGCGCCCTGATTATGTCTGTTTGCTAAAGAAATCTCTTTATGGGCTTAAGCAAGCTCCTCGAGCTTTGTACCAACGATTTGTTAATTTTGTAGCTACAATGAATTTCTCTCACAGTGCATCAGATCATTCCTTATTTATTTTCATCAGGGCAATGATATGGCTTACATTATTCTTTATGTGGATGAAATTATCCTTGATGCTTCTTCGGATGCATTGCGTGAGCCCATCATGTCTAAACTTGGCTCTGAGTTTGCAATGAAGGACTTAGGTCCTCTAAGCTATTTTTTAGGTATTTCAATTACTCGACACTCTCTCGAAAGAAGTATGCTAAGGAAATTATTGATCGAGCATGCATGTCTTCATGTAAGCCTTCTTCTACACTAGTGGATACAAAATCAAAGCTTGGCATCACTTCTTGTAATCCGTATCATGACCCAACAGAGTAACGAAGTCTTGCAGGTGCCTTACAATATTAGACTCTCACAAGACCGGATATCTCCTATGTTATTCAACAAATATGTTTGTACATGCATGACCCTAGAACACATCACATGCTGCGTTAAAGACCGCTATGTTAAAGGTACTCTAGACTTTGGCCTCCATCTCTATCCCTCTTCACTTAACATGCTTACCTCATACACCGATGCAGATTGGGGTGGTTGCTCCGACACTAGACGGTCCACCTCGGGTTATTGTGTATATCTTGGGGACAACTTGATCACTTGGTCTGCGAAGAGACAATCAACTTTGCCTCAATTTAGAGTTGAAGCAGAGTATTGTGGAGTAGATAATGTAGTATCTAAATCGTGTTGGATTCGGAACTTACTTTTGGAGCTACATTGCCCTATGCCAAAAGCCACTTTGGTTTTTTGTGACAGCGTTAGTGCAGTTTACCTTTCAAGTAACCCAGTACAACATCACGCACTAAACACATTGAAATGGATATACATTTTGTACAAGAAAAGGTGGCTCGTGGTCAAGTTTGTGTCCATCATGTTCCTTCGCGCTATCAAATTGTTGTTACTAAATGTCTTCCGTTGCAACTCTTTGTTGATTTTCGAGATAGTCTCAATGTACGCCAACCTTTCTTTTTGCCTACGGGGGTGTATTAGTTGTAAATATTCATTAATTTTGGTATTTTTATTTAATCACTAATTATAGCCATAATATTGACTTAATTATATGAAGTAGTGTTGGCCTGATTCTAGGGAGTAATCTAGCTTAATTATATGCATAATTGTAGCTTGTAGCCTTGTATATATAGTTAACAAATAATATGAGAATAGCACGAAAAATCATTTCTATCAGCAAGAATCTTGAAAAAAATAAATAAATTATGTTATAGTTAGGGAATTTACCCTAGATAACAACTTTTACCATGCCCATTACAATAATAACATGTTTTCTAAAATTATTCATTTATAGCACATTTTAAATTCATTTTTTTAAAATTCCTAGTATCCCCTTTCTTCTTAAAAAAGACATGAACGACCTATTTCTTTTCCCTTCTGTGCGTTTTCTCTAATTTTTTATTATTTCATCTCCTCTTCTTCGATTTTTTTTTATTGAGGATGGTTTTCTTCGATTTCTTTGATTAAGCAAGGAGCATCGTTCTTTGATTTCTTCTCTAGTTCTTTTAATTTCTTGTGGTTTCTTTCCCTTCTCTTCTTCTTTTACATTTTGGTTCCTTCTTGTGTATTTTGTGCGTTTGATTTATTTCTTGTTTTTTTTTCCTTTTATGATTTTGTTTGGTGCATTTTTTTTTATTTACATTTTAACGATTTCTTGCTTTTTCTTTTTTGTTTCAGATTTTTGTCGGTCAAAATTTCATTGTCGATGTAATTTGCAACTCACCGATTGGAACGCCGTAAGTTTTGAGATTTTGAGCGATTGGTTTGTTGGGGATTGGCTGGGATTCTTGCCAAACATTGTTTATTAGCTTCGTTTCAAGTGTAAAGAAATTGATTTGTAAGCAATTGTGACTTTATTGAGAAGATTTTGATTGATTGAAGACATAGTGATTGAACTTGAAACAGTTGAACCAGTGGTTAAAATCATGAAAAGTGTGATGTTGTTTTTGAAACGATTGAAGAAAATCATAGCGAAATCGTGTATAGCGTGTGTGAGAAAGAAATTATGTATAACAACAATGAAACTTGTGTGTGATAGAAGTCTAGGGAAAAATTGATTGAAGTCCAAAACAAAAAAAATGATTGATTCAATCACTAGGAAACTGATAGATTCTATCACTGGCAAACTGATAGAGTCAATCACTAGAAGAGATAGCTTCAATTACTAGGAAATTGATAGTAGATTCAATTACTAGGAAATTGATAGATTCAATCACTAGGAAACTTATAGAGTCAATCACTAGAAAACTGATAGATTCAATCATTGAGAAACTGATAGATTCAATCACTAACAAACTGATGGAGTTAAACACTAACAAATTGATAGATTTAATCACTAGCAAACTAATAGATTCAATCATTAGCAAACTGATTGAATTTTTCACTCCAATTAATTCAATAGGCAAAATCATATCAAGAGACAAGCAATATAAGTTCCCAATTTTCTATCATTTAAGAATCTGGGAGGTGTCAATCAATTTAACTAATAGAATTCAATCAATTTTAAACTGATTGTCTTCCATTGGTTAATCACTAAGTGACTTTTATCACTGATTGACTTCGGTACAAGTTCATAAAAATTCATCAAATCTTATTGAGTTCTATCATTAGTTCATAAAAGATAGCTCCAAGTTCATAAAAGTTCACTAAATCTGATAGACTTCTATCAGTCCGACTGATAGTCTTCAATCGATTTTGAGTGATTGAACAACGACGCAAATTGGGTTACACATGTGGGCCTTTTGGTCATTTTACCAAAATCGTTTGGTTTTTTCTGTCTCAAATGAATAAGTTTAGGAATTGTACTATACATGAAATTATTTTGTTCTTTTTTAATATACATGCAAAAGCCCCATAAAATAAAGCTCACATGTAGCACAATAGAATTATGTGGCGTTTATGGGTGGTACAACATCAATGTAGGTAACCTTGCACCTCTTCATGGGGTACTTCTAGAAGGCCGCGTGGAATATGATTTATTTTTTATTTTAATTTTTTCAAGATATATTTTTTTTTGCTTTCCTTCATCTTTATCTTTTCCATCTAAGTTATAATATTTTATACAAAATCTCTTAATAAATATCTTATTTATACCACAATTTTATTTTGGGGATTTTATATATATAGAAAAAAAATAATAAAAAAGTTAGCATCAATAATACTTCTTAAAAATATTATATATATAAAGCTGATTGTGATTTTTGGTGCAATATTCCTATTAGTTAATTATAACTTTAAGATACTATTGCTAATATCCTATGCTTGGAGTTGCATTTTACGCAAGTAAACGCAGTCGAAATTGCAGCAAATGATAAGTATTTATTTATCGTTCTCCATAGGGATTGATGTCTAGAATTTGAATTAATAACTTAAGAGTCGTACAAAAATATAAAACAACGATTGGGTAGTTTATTATTTGATTATTCTATATGAAAAAATTTAAATAGGCTTAGGTGAAAATACAAATGCGAATGATGTTGATCATGCGATAATAGTAAGACAGATTTCATGCTTCCCTATTTCTAATGATTGCTTCTGTAATAAGTGATTTATGACGAACCCAACTCCTGTTACGATCCATCATACTAAATTAGTAAGGATATCTCTAACTCCTTAAACAATGAGGGAGCCCTCACACCGACCTAACGTAACCTACTGTGATCTTTTGCCAGATCCCTCTTCTAAGCTCACTGGTAGTTAGCCTATGTGGGTAGCTAATCGACACAAACTTACTTATATAAACGACATTATAACATCTTCTTACTCGCAATCCTAACATGCATTCTACATACGAATCTCCACCAAATACATTTTATACTAGTGAAACATAAATGAGGCGGCAATGAAGTAGAAAATGTGAAATAACATTATAAAAGAGTTAACTACATAACTAAGGTGTTAGGAAACAGGCCCATTAGCCCTACCGCAGGCCCATTATTAATGTTTTGCTTGAATGAATTTTAGGCCTATATTAGATGCTTCTAGAATCTGTTGTTGGAGTCATGTAAGTCTCATGTAAATGTAAGGCTGAAATTCTTTGCAGCCGTAGTATTGTTTTAAAATATATTTTCCTTGAATTTTTTTCCCTCTGTCAAGCTCTATATAAAGAGAGTATGTAGAATTGCTTTCCTCATGGAAGCTAAAATGATTCAATGAAATTAACAGATGTTTTTCTCTTGGAAACTTATTTTGCATCATATTATGGTATCAGAGCTCTAGTGTCTCGCGACCTATTTTTTTTTTTTCAGTACCAAGCTTCTATGATGGAAGGCTCAAATGTGACGATGACAATCAATCTAGGAAACAAAGTTACCACTGCCAAATTGGCAAACGACAACTATCTCTTTGGAAAATTTAGATTGAATTCGCTTTGGAAGGGTATGGATTACTGACATCTCATGTGCTTTCGGATTCTGAAGAACCGCCTAAGTTTCTACAAGTAAGTAACTATAACGGCCCAGGTTTTCATCCTGGATCTTTAGGTATGTTCGATTATTCATTCAGTCGTTTGGTTGGGTCGTTAGGGCTTCCTAAGCTCCTAGGGGTATTTTGGTCATTTGGCCTCTGAGGGCATTTTGGTAATTTTTTAGGGTTTCGGGTTGTTTCCAAGACTTGTGTTGAATTTTTATTTGGGTTCTGGCTTCAGGATTCAGGACCGGGAGTTGTTTGGAGGTCGTTCGAAATCAAACAGAAAATTAGTTTTAAATTATGAGTTTGCCAGGGCTCGAAGGGGGAACCTCCAAGGACACTTGGCATGTGGAGGGATTTTTGAAGCATTTTAATTGAGAAAATTATAAGGAAATTGGATTTGGACTTCAAGAAGCCCTAGCCGACCCCCTCGAGCATCTTCTTCTTCTTCTTCTTCTTCTTGTTTTGGCCGAGAACCCACCTCTCAAGCTCTCTTCTTCTCCGTCGCAAGAACACAGCAGCCGAGCCTCCTCGCCATTGCCAAACCAGCTCATGCCCGCACCTGCTCGCACCTGCCTTGCCATCACCAAGCGCAGCCACGCCTTTGAAGCTCTCACTCGCTCGCATCTGTCCGTGAGCAGCCCCAGCATCGAGAGCACCAACGCCCCATCACGTCGCCCGTGTCGCAGCCGCTCGTCCTCAGATTGCCTGCATCGATGCCCTAGCATAGCTGCATCGCCTCGCCGTTCGTCCGCCTTTGCTCGCTGCATCCTCTCACCTATCTGCGGCGCCTACAGCCGCACCGCAGCACTTCTCCCATCGTCGAGACGTTTCTCCCCCAGCGAAGCCTTCAACATCGCTCGCGAGTCATGCTGCACCTCTGTCGCTTGCGTCCGCATGCATCCCAGCGGAGCCTGTCGCCCAGTTTGCAGCCTTCACCCTGCGAAAAACCTTGCCACCGAGCCTAGCACCGAGCTTGTGCCTTCGGTTTTGGGTAAGGCCCTTTTTTTAGGCTGTTTGGTGATTATTTGTGGATTCGTTGCCTAGGTTTAATTTTGTGTTGTGTCATGATTATTGTTAGGTGATTCGTGTGTCCCTGCAGCTCGAGATCACTTCTCGTTTGTCGACATTTTCCATTGATCAGGTAAGGGTTCCTTGCCGGGGTTGTGTGGACGGGCGCACGGCTTTGATAAACTCCCGGTTGAATGTTCTACTTGTTTTATAAACTGTTAGTGGATAGTTTGGTGCAGGTTGACTGAATGCTTGATCTGTTTTGCATGTTTGACTTGTATGCCCAGTTTTCTGTTTACTGTAATATGCACGTTCTGTTGCTAGGGCTAGACATGTAGTTTTTTAGATTAATTGTAGCACTCCCTTGTGTAATAAATGTCTGGAATGTCTGCAAATGTCCTGTTGACTATAGACTTATTGATTATCAGACACTGTTAGCTCTAGGTTGCCTTGTGTCATAGAGTTCTCTAGGGACCCACGAGTGACAGTTGAGTGGCGTGCTGGCTCGTTTCCCAAGTGACAGTTGAGTTGCGTGCTAGCTTGGTTAACCCACGAGTGACAGTCGAGTGGCGTGCTGGCTCATTTTTCCCAAGTGACAGTCGAGTTGCATGCTGGCTTGGTTGACCCACGAGTAACAGTTGAGTTGCGTGCTGGCTCGTTTTGGCCCGAGTGACAGTCGAGTTGCGTGCTGGCTCGTTGTGCCTCGAGTGACAGTCGAGTTGCGTGCTGGCTCGATTAGTGACAGGGTTGAGCCCAGTTGTGTGCTGCCCGGTGTAGTAAGGACTAGCCCAGTAGCGTGCTATTCCTAGTTAGCCCAATTGTGTGCTAACCTAGTTTTGTCTTAGAGATAGACATTACAGAGGCCGAGTTCACTTAGGTTGCCCTTCTATTTAGTTAGCCTAGTGGTGTGCTGACCCTGCTCGTCACTTGTTGACCCTTACTGTTGAGACTGCCTATATGTAATGTTGTTGCTGTTTGTATGCTAGGATGCTAAATGATCTGTCTTGCGTAATGTACCCCGGTTGGGGAAATCTTACTGAGTGCAATTGTACTCACCCTTTCTGTGGTTTCTTCCACCAGGTAACTTGGCACATCATCGAGGTGGCTAGAGGAGGAGCTGGTTGATCATGGGGACGAGTCCGTTGCATTTTCCTTTCTGAATTGCACTTTATTTTCTGAAAGACTTTTATTCTGTTGGGTTTTAGATTCTTTTGTATACTCTGGCCAGAGGCTAAAGATTTTAAAGGATTATGTTTTAACTGTTGATTTTAGGAATATTGAATTATTTTATGAAGTGCTTGTTTTCTTAAATCTTTCATGTCTATGTTTTGGATTCAATTTATGAGTCATGGCATTTAGTAAGGACTATTTGTGACCATTTAGAGTCGGGTTCTTACAGTTGGTATCAGAGCTCAGAGTCATAGATTCTGTAGACTGACCTATTGAGTTAGGTCGTTGTGCCCCATGATCATCAACACTCCAACAACAGCCAGGTATGTGTTTAAGCTTGTTTAAGGGTTAAGTTTACATTACTTGCATCTAACATACTAGCCTTGTCTTCTTGATGGTAGTGTTGGTCCGAGCTTGAACTAACTTAGTGTTTTGGGTACAGATCGCCAGGATGCCGATTACCCATCGTGGAGCAAGTTCGTCTAGTACAGCCAACCGAGGTGTTGGCATTGAGATCTCGGCTGATGAGACAACATCAGGATTGAACCAGACCCGTAGGCCGCTTGTGGCCCCAGTTGCTGATATGCCCCAAGCAGAGGGAGAGACTTCTCAGCCTCAGACTGTAGTTCTAGAGCAGAGCTGACATCGATGATGCGTGAGATGATGCTCATGATGGCTGAGCAGAGGGCTGAGTCACATGCACAATTTTCAGCACAGCTTGCTGAGCAACTCTTAGTGCAGAGAGAGGAGTTCCTAGCCCAGATGGCTCACTTGACTCAGTTGTTCAGACAGGCACCACCAGTTGCACCTGCAACCCCGATGAATCCTCAGGGAGGTCAGAAGCCTATGGTTGTTGAGGCCGCTGCAGGGAATGGAGCCGTCAAGTACGGTCAGTGGCTCAAGTATTTTTGCAAGTGGAAGCCTAAGGAGTTTAACGCAACTGAAGACCCGCTGAAGGCAGCGAGATGGTTAGCCAGGATGGAATACATCTTTCAGGTGATGGATTGCCCAGATACTCAGAGACCGCAGTGTGCCGCGCATATTCTTGCTGACACAGTAGTGTGGTGGTGGGAGTCCACACTTCGAGGCAGACCTGCAGGATCCCCACCCCCTACTTGGGAATTCTTCATGGTTGCATTCAAGACTCAGTACATCAGTGAGGAAGCCCAACAAGAGATGGTTGAGGCATTCAATAGTCTGAAGCAGAGAGATGATTCCATAGAGGAATATGAGATGAAGTTTTCTGAGCACAGTCACTTTGCCCCAGAGGTAGTTTCCACCGAGGAACTTAAGATTAAGAAGTTCATCGGAGGGCTCATGTTAGAGGTTGCCCAGAACATCAGGGCACTCGCTCCAGACACCTACATTAGGACTGTGGCGCTGGACAAGATTTGCAATAGGAAGTACCCCCGTGTGAAGGTTGCTGCAATGACTCAGAGTTTTCCAGCCAGTTCAGGGCAGAAGAGGAAATTTGATCAGAGGGGTCAGCAGCGCCGTTAGGGCCATTTTCAGCAAAGAGATCAGGGTCGCCAGCAGGGCATAGTGAGACAGCCTCCTTATTGTCGAACTTGAGGCAAGAATAACTTTGGAATGTGTGGGACTTCTCCTAGAGCCTGTTTTAGATGCGGTAAGGAGGGGCCTATGGCCAAAGCGTGCCCTCAGGGTGAGACAACAGCTAGACTGGCTCAGTAGTAGGGCCGAGTACTCGCCACGACCCGACAAGAGGCCGAGAAGACTGATGCAACTGTTGCAGGTACTGTTCTAGACCACTATGCATATGTTCTGTTTGATTCGGGCTCGACCCATTCTTTTATCTCTGCGTTGTTTGCTAGTTAAGCTTGTTTAGTACTGGAACCTTTAGAGTTCAAATTGTGTGTTGCCACTCCTTCGGGAGTTAGTATGTTGGCTAGTGATAAGGTTAGAGACGGTAGGATCCTAATATCCGGAGAGTCTTTAGCAGCCACCCTCATAGTTTTGCCTATGAGTGGGTTTGATGTAATCCTAGGGATGGATTTGTTAGCGAAGCACCATGCACTAATTGACTGCCGCCAAAAGGAAGTGGTGTTCAGGTCGCCTAAGAAATAGAGTTTCAAGTTTCGCAGTGTCCGGAGCGGAGTCTGTCCGCCGTTGATTTCTATAGTGAAATCCCAGCATTTGTTAGCTCGAGGAGCTTCAGGCTACTTGGCAAAGTTGTCTGGAGGAGACCGTCCTCTGTTGTCAGTTGATCAGGTGCCAGTTGTACAAGAGTATGCAGATGTGTTTCCAGAGGAGTTGCCTGGGTTGCCACCTCAGCGGGAGGTTGATTTCAATATTGAGCTCGAGCCGGGGACTCTCCCTATCTCGAAAGCCCCTTACAGGATGGCGCCAGCAGAGTTGAAGGAGCTGAAGGTTCAGTTGTAGGAGATGTTAGACCGAGGATTTATCCATCCCAGTGTGTCCTCGTGGGGAGCACCAGTGCTATTTGTGAAAAAGAAAGATGGTTCGATGCGCCTCTGCATAGACTATATAGAACTGAACAAGGTTACAGTGAAGAATAAGTATATGTTGCCTCGTATTGATGATTTGTTCGATCAGCTCCAGGGAGCTTCTGTGTTCTCAAAGATAGACTTGAGATCTGGATACCATCAGTTGAGGATCAAGGATGCGGACATCCCAAAAACAGCTTTCGGGTTAAGGTATGGCCATTACGAGTTGGTGGTAATGTCTTTCGGGCTAACCAACGCCCCAGTAGCTTTTATGGATATGATGGACAGGGTGTTCATGGCATTCTTGGACAGCTTTGTCATCGTATTTTCCGTCTGAATAATCTCCTCCATGTTCCATCTATAACTAAAATCCTCATAAGTGTTAGTAAATTGGCCACCAATAATAACGTTTTTTTTAAATTTCATCCATCTTTTTGCTTTGTGAAGGACCGACTAATCAAGCACATTTATGTAATACTTGTGCCATGAGTAAAATTCACACTCTTCCTTTTATGAAGCCTTTAACTATGTACTCTAAACCATTACAATTAGTAGTTACTAACTTATGGGCCCCTGCTCATACCCAATCTAGGAATGGGTTTTGATACTATATGAGTTTTGTTGATGCGTATTCTCGTTACACTTGGATTTATTTTCTTTCATCTAAATCTGAGGCTTCAAAAGTATTTTTGTCCTTTAAAACCCATGTGGAAAAATTGTTAAACACTAAAATCCTTAGTATTCAAACTGATGAATACTTGCCTCTTGTTTCATTTTTTAAATCCCATGGCATAGAACATCAAATTACATTCATTTGAAAGTAAACATCATCATATAGTGGAGGTAGGCTTATCCTTTTTATATGATTCTTCCATGTCACTTTCTTTTTGGGATGATGCTTTTGCTACTTCCATCTTCTTGATTAACAGGTTGCACACATCTATCCTGAATGGAAAGAGTCCCTTGCATCAGTTGTTCACTAGGTACGAGATTATTCTCAACTCAAAGTTTTTTGTTGTAAGTGTTTTCCATATCTTCGTCCTTACATATCGCACAAATTAAATTTTAGATCCGAGTCCTTGCACATTTTTAGGATAAAGCTCACAACATAAGGGATATTGTAAGAACCTGACTCTAAATGGTCATAAATGGTCTTTACTAAATGCCTTGACCAAAAAATTCATTAAAACATAGTCGTAAAAGATTTAAAGAACACATGCATCTTGTTAAAAATATTTCAAACTCCAAGTACCTGTAAATTCATAAACAATTAACCTCTGGCCAGAGTGTATAAAACAAATCCTTTACAACATAAATAAAAGTCTTTAGATTAAAAGATGCAATAATGAAGGACAGCAGATGCAACAGACTCATCCCAATGATCAATCAGCTTCTCCTCTAGCCACCTCGATGTTGTGCCAAGATACCTGGTGGAAGAAACCACAGAAAGGGTGAGTACAATTGCACTCAATAAGAATTCCCCAACCGGGGTACATTATGCAAGACAAATCATTTAGCATCCTAGCATACAAGCAAACAATAATGTACAATAATGGCAGTCTCAATAAGTCTCGACAGAAACAGACAGCAAGTGTCAAGTAAGCACACCACTAGGCTGACTAGACAGGAGGGCAACCTAAGTGACCTCGGTCTCTGAAATGTCTATCTCTAAGACCATACGAAGTTAGCACACACTGGGCTAACAAGCAGGAGAAACACTTAAGTAATCTCAGCAACTTCCACAGTACAACACACATAGTTAGCACACACTGAGCTAACAAGGGACAACCCAAGCCAGCACGCCACCCGACTATCACTCGGGTAAGTCCTGCTCATACCTGTCAACAGCACACTGGGCTAACAAGGGACACCAACACACTGGGCTAGTCCTGAGCCAACCGAGCCAGCACGCAACTCGACTGTCACTAGGGGGCACTACGAGCCAGTAAGTAACTCGACTGTCACTCGGGCCAAACGAACCAGTACGTAACTCGACTGTCACTCGTGGGTCAACCAAGCTAGCACTCAACTCGACTGTCACTTGGGGAAAACGAGCCAGCACGCAACTCGACTGTCACTCGTGGGTATAACTGAGCCAGCACGCAACTCGACTGTCACTCGGGTCTCCCTAGCAACACTAATACAATAGGCAACCTAGAGCCAACAGTGTCAATAATCAACATATCTATGGTCAACAGGGCATTTGCAGGCATTCAAGACACTTAATGCACAAGGGAGTGCTACAATCAAATTCAGTAAACTACATGTCAAGCCCTAGCAAATAGAACGTGCATTAACACATAAATCAGGAAACATGGCATACAAGTTAGATCATAACATTCAAACAATCTGCATGAACCTAATCCACGAACATGCTTTGTCCACAACGTGATAGCTAGGCTTACATCATACAATAACGCATCAACAGGAAAACAGAACAGAGCATGGTATTTACAGAACAACATTCAATAAACCTGCACGATCCTATCCACTAACAGCTCACAATAACATCAAACCTCCTGCACAAACCTATCCACTAACAGTTCATATTTACAAGCAGAACAAATAAGCTGGGAGTTATCATTACCCTGCGAAGGGTCCACACAAGCCCGACAAGGAACCCTTACCTGAACAGTGGAAAAGCTGACAAACGAGAGAGGCTCTCGAGCTGTAGGAACAACACCAATAACCTAGCAGTAAAGTCACACATCACACATCAATCTTATATAACGAACCAGCAAACAAACAACATCAAAACAGCCTTGAGATTAGGGCTTTACCCAAAACCGAGAAGAGCTGTGCTGCGAGCGAGGCTGCGGCCTGGCTTGGCGGTGGGCGCAGATGACAAATGGCAGCGAGCTATGGGGATGACGCGGCGTGAGCGAACAACGTGACTTCGCTGTTGTGGAGCTGAGGCGAGACTGATCTACAAGGACAGCAACGCGGGCGAAGCATTTCAGAGACAAGGCAGCGAGGTCTAAGTGCTGCGTTGCTGGTGTGTCGCTGCGGCTGCGCGGTGAGATGATGGCATCAATGCGGGCAGACGAAGCTCGCATGGGCGATGCCGCTTGGGGGCTTCGGCAAAGGCGAGACAGCATGAATCTGATGTGGAACATGCAGCCGTGCTCGTCAAGACAACGATGGAACGGATGCTGCGATGGCTGTGGGGCTTCGATGCTGCTGAGGGACGTGTGGCTGGGGCTGGGACGCTCGGCGAGGATTGGGCTGAGCGTGCAGCTGCTTGGTGATGGCAAGGCGTTGATGGAGCTTGGGTGGTGCGACAATGGCAGAAGTCTCACCTGACAGAACTTGGCTTGGCTGCTTGAAGAAACGACAAGAAGGAGAAGGGAAGGACGGGAATTCAAGCGGCAAGGAGGTGAAGGAGAAGTACGATTCTTTTCCTATTTTTTTCTTGTAGGTTTAGTCGATCCAAACTCTTGGGCATCCCTCCTTCGAGTCCCAGCTGCAACACCAATCTTTTTAATTAATTCCCTTTAATTCCAAGCCTCCAAACGCTTTTGCAGGTCAAGGATTCGAATCCCAACGGAAGCACATTTAAAACCTTAATTTTCACTTTTAACCGAACGACCTCCAATCTCCCTACCAATCAATGCAACTCCTGAAACCTGCAACCAACACACGTCCAATCCTCAGCAAAAGACAGAAATAGCCCTGGAGCCCTGATAATTTACAAATCCGGCCCTGAGGGCAAAATGACCAAAATGCCCCTAAGGGCCAAAATAGCCCTAATGGCCCAACCGAACAACCGAATAACAAACCAAAAGTACCTGTGGAATCGGAACAGAAATCTGGGCCGTTACAGATACAAATGCTTATCGAATAAGGGTAGATTATTTATATCAAGAAATGTCTTATTTGATGAGACATCATTCCCATTTCAAGAGTCATGCCATCATTTCTCCACACCGAAATCTAGTACTCAAGTTACTATTTCTATACCTTCTGTGTGTTCTCCAATGCCATCAAACTCAAATCCTGCACCTATATTACAATCTCCTATTTCACCAAATTTGAGGATGAATGATATGAAAATATTTGCCCCTAGCCAACATGAAAATGTTTCAACCAATGCCCCTAGGAATCTCAACTGGAGGGGACACCAAGCATGCATATTACTCGAAATGATGTTGAAAGTAATCTTCCTTGTGAACTCTTAGTGTCAACCATTCCAGTAAATACCCATCCAATGCTCACTCGTAGAAAATGTGGTATTGTGAAACCAAAAGTTTATGTTGTTACTTCTAAGTATGATGTAATGGAACCACCAAATGGAAGAGAGGCATTAAAGAGCGCTCATTGGCTTCAAGCAATGAAAGAGGAATATGCGGCCCTTATGAAAACTAACACATGGTCTATAGTATCAAGGCCTAATAATCAGAAGGAAGTTGGATGTTAATGGATTTTCAAGATCAAACGTCATTCAGATAGCTCGATACAGAGCACGACTAGTTGCCAAGGGATTTCACCAATCTCCTGATATAAATTATTTTGAAACATTCAGCCTTGTAGTAAAACCTAATCATCCTTGTTCTTCTTACAATGGCATTGCATAAAACTTGGGTGATACATCTTTGTGCCTTATGGTGTGCAAGCTTCATAAGGCATTGATGGTCTCAAACAGGCGCCTCGTGCCTGGTTTAAACGACTAGCTACTTTTCTTAAGGGGTTGGATTTACTCAATCTGGGCTGATACATCTTTGTTATTTATACATCATGGCTCCACTAGTTGCTATATTTTGATTTATGTCGATGACATTTTGATCATGGGAGATTCTCAAGCTGAGATAGCTAACCTAGTTGTATCTTCTCATCAATAATTTTCTTTGAAAGACTTAGGACCATTGAGTTAATTTCCTTGGCATTGAAGTATCCTATCCGAATTCTAAAGGTTTAATGTTATCTCAAACCAAGTACATACGAGATTTACTTCATAGAACAAACATGAGTGAGGCTTCTATTTTGACGCCTATGAATAGTGGGAGCTACCTTCTGTGTTTGGTGGGGAGAAATTTCATGATGTGCATCTTTATAGAAGTGTGGTAGGTGCCTTAAAATATGCCACTTTAACTCGACCAGAGATTTTGTTTGCAGTCAATAAGGCTTGTCAGTTCATGCATTCCCCATCCACACTTCATAGGATTCTTCGATATTTAAAGGGTACTATACATCATGGATTATTATTATCTAAACCAACTACCTTGAATATTCATGGATATGCAGATTCAAATTGGATCTCAGATCCAGATGATCGAAAATCTACTTCAGGATATTGCATATATTTTGGAAGTAACTTGATTTCTTGGGGATCCATAAACAATCCATTATTTCCCAGTCTAATACAGAGGTAGAGTACCGAAGTTTAGCCACTGCTACGACATAATTGATTTGGCTATCATCTCTTTTGAGTGATTTAAAACTCTCCTACTCTCATCTACCAATCTTATGGTGTGGCAATTTAAGTGCGGTTCATTTAAGTGTGAATCCAATTATGCATTCTAAAACCAAGCATGTAGTACTTGACATTTATTTTGTTAGAGATTTGGTTCTAAATAGGAAAATTCGAGTCCAACATCTTCCTGCAAGTGAACAGATAGCACACATTTCTAACGAAGTCATTATCATTCTCTACTTTCAACTCATGGCATTCCAAGCTCAATGTTTGTGTTGCCTCGACCTTTGGCTTGAGGGGGGGTGTTAGGAGACAGGCCTATTAGTCCTACCGTAGGCCCATTCTAGAATTTGTTGCTGGAGTTAGGGGTGATATTGGTTCGGTTTTCTTCTGTTTTAGGTCAAACCAATAACCAAACTAGTCCAATCAATTTGACAAAAAGAGGAACTGAACCAATGTCCAAAAAAGGAAAAAATCATTGGTTTGATTTTCTTTGATTTTTAGGCCAAATTGATAACTGATCCGATCCAATTGATTAAAGAAAAAGAGGAACCAACTAATGTCTGTTAAAGGATAAAATTATTGACTCAATTTTCTTCGATTCGGTTCCCTACAATTTACTTCTTTTTTACTATCTTACTTGTTATTTTACTTCCAATTCATATTTTAATGTTGTTTTCCTAAACAAAATCTCATAATTTATAATTAAATTAAACAAAAATATTTAGTCATCTATCAATAAAAAGTTTAACTATCACTTAAAAAGAAAAATGAAAGTAAATAAATCAATATTGGTTCAGTTCGATTTTTATTGGTTTTTACATATAGAATCTTATCCCATCCAATAAATTTTGGGTTTCTCTAAATAAAAACCAATATGTCCAATATTATATGAAAAATATGAACCTATCCAATAAATCGGTTCGATTTTGTCGGTTTTCGGTTTTCATTATCACCTCTATCTGGAGTCAAGTAAGTCTCATGTAAATGTAAGGCTGATATTCTCTACAGTCGATAGTTGGAACGGCTCAACCCATTGCTAGCCAAGATATTGTCCGGTTTATCCCGATTTCTGTAAGTGGAAGCCTAAGGAGTTTGATGCATCTGAGGACCCGCTGAAAGCAACAAAGTGGCTGGCCAGGATGGAGTATATCTTTCAGGTTATGGATTGCCCAGATGGTATCAGAGCTAGGCATTGGGCTGGTGTGCTGGGTCCATCGGGACGCTGGTTATGGAAATCCATAGGAGAATCCCACATCGGTTGGGAAGGGGAACGAAACACTTCTTATAAAGGGTGTGGACACCTTCCCCTAGAAAAACGCATTTTCCCTAGAGGGGGAGAAACAAATCCGTGAGGCCAGTGGGCCAAAGCGGACAATATCTTGGCTAGCGATGGGTTGGGCCGTTACAATAGTACTGTTTAGAAGATTTTTTTCTTTGAGTTTTTTTCCCTCTGTCAAGCTCTATACAAAGAGAGTCTATAGAATTGCTTTCCTCATGGACGCTAAAACGATTCAATGAAATTGGTAGAGGTTTATCTCCTGGAAACGTATTTTGCATCATATTATAAGGTGCTACGTTCTACTCCTAATTACAAATGAAAATAAAAATAATTAAGTAAATGGTGTGGTTGTTGTAGATGGCGGACTCCTTCTCATCAAATATCACGAACACCTTTCAGTTGCCTGCTTCAGCGGTGGAGTAATCTGGAGTGAATTGACTCCTTGCCAATCGACACTTCTTCTAAGGTTTCTTCGTTCTTTATATAGGGTCAGTTTACTTAGCAAGCAAGTGATAACTCTCAACTATAGAATATTTTAGGCTATTATTAAGTACTTTAATCTTAAGAAATCGAAGAAATAAAGGTCAATAGTAATCAAATTACGAGTGAAAGCTAGTAATAGTCGCATGCATGCATAAAATAGCATCGAACGCATGGTTTCGCGTTTTTAGCATAAATCTTGAATAAACTGCGCCTAATCAATGCTAGTTGCAGTAAAAACGAAGCCAAACCGCGGGAAGGACAAAATAGCGCAAATGATGACCAATAGGGCGAGAAGGCGCTAATTCAAAATGAAAACATGTTCGAAAGAGACAAGCCAACAAGGAAATAGTCATAGAATCAATCAAAAATTAAGTTAGTGACAATCAAATAAATTCTAGTGGAAGTCAAGAGATCTTGAATTAATGAAGATTTTATAGCTCACCTCAACTTGTCGCCCTTGTAAATTAACTCTATAAATACCAAAGCAAGGAGCCAAGAAGGGTGAGCTGGTCGGTTGGCCATAAAGCCTATCGTGGAGAGAAGCAAGTGGTGGTGTCGTAGGAGTCGTTGACAAGGGGACTGCACATCTTCAGCCGCACCAATTCCATTTTACTATTTTTATTTAGGAGTAGTTGTAGTTCTAAACATTAGTCGTTGCAATATAATCATCTGATTTATACTTCTTGCTTATGCTTATTACTATGTTATGCTATAGGATTTGCTAATGAATAATCATGATTAGGAGCATGTTAGGAGCGTAGGTTAAAGAATTTTATACTACTGCATCTATTTATGTAATTATATATGTGCGTCAATAGCTACCCATGCATATGATTTGTGGTGAGTTCGGAAGAAGGAACCACGAGATGACCCAGTAGGCTACAATAGGTTGAGCGTAAATCTTTATATCATTTACAGTGTTAGGAATAACCTCACTATTGCTTGCGTTGCTCTAAAATAGTAAGGATGATCTCAGTGAGAGCTGGTGCTGCATAAATCATCAAGTATGGAATTGCTTGTTCGATTTGGGAAGCAAGAAATTTGATAAGTAGTTCAGCGTTCTTAATATCTTCGATTTTTTATTATTTGTTTCCTGTCATTGCATTCATATTTATTTCTGTTACATTTGCATCATGTTTATTTTAGTACTCAAACAAACCACAAACCTCAAATCTATGCCTTTTATTTTCAGCATACCTTTCATCTTGACACTCTAGTTAGGGGTGAACATGGGTTGGCCTGGGTTGGGTTGAGGGGGGTTTTCAACCCAACCCAACTTTTCGGGTTGGTAACTTTTCCACTATATATTTTTAACATGATATATAGATTAGAAAGACTTCAAAAAAATATTGAAAAATAAAAAAGTCTAAAAAAAGTAATTAAATAAAATAAATTTACGCATTTATAATTATCTTATATGTAAAAAAAAAAATTTAAATTTAATAATCAATTTGGGTTGGTCGGGTTGGGTTGAATTCATTTTAGGTCAACCCTCGACCCAACCCAACCCATGAAAATTTCATTACTTTGAACCCAACCTAACCCAAAAATGTATTTAACCCAACTAAACCCATCGAATTGGGTTGGGTTGGTTTGGGTTATTCAGGTTGTCGGGTTGTTTGAACACCCCTACTACTAGTTCTAGCGCATCAATCCCTATGGGATCGATAATTTATATACTTGCTCACTGCAATTCGACCGTGTATACTTGCACGTAATGCGACTGTGAGCCACACTTAGCAATAAGTCTCTTTGAATTAGTTACTGTACAATTATATTAACTCTCGAATCGTTTTGGCTGCTCAGCAGTAGCACATCGCATCAAGTTTTTGGTGTCGCTACTGGGGATTGATGATTGAATATTAGAATTAAAGTTATTAGGAAGAGAGTAGTTCTTATTGATTTAAAGGTTGAACTTGAATTTCAGGGTAACCGAGACTTAGGGCACAACAACCAACATGGAAGGAAGTCCCACAATCAACATTACCACGAGCATGATAAATGGCATTCATTCACTTTGCGAATCAGCAATGGAAAAATTACAATAAATCGCAGTATACACTACAATTTCAGCAACAAGGCTACTCAGAAGAGATCAATACAACACCATCTTGTTCAATATATCCTAACTGGGAATATCAACCACAGTTTGGGGAAGATCATAGTAGTATGCCGCATCAAAATGATCTATGAAGAGAGTGCAACAACATGAGCAATACATGGGAGAGTAGAAGTCATGAACCTAAACATTCTATGTACGATCATGGTCATTTTCTACAAGACATAACTTCAGAAGAAGAAGAGCATCTAGACGGAGAAAATGGATGAGAGATAATGATATTATATCAAAACCACAACATCCCAACAATGAGCATAAAACACCCTAGGAAGGATACATAGAAGCAAGCAATGCACGAGTAGAAGAGATATATTTAGAGGCCAATATACTAAGAGGGGATTCGATGGTAGATTTTTTCATTGAAGGAGAACTTTCATGGGAAGATTTCTGGCTAGCCATGATCCAACGAGATAGAGAGACCGTAGAATTATAGCTTGCAACAGAAATGGAGAAGGATCAAGAAAGATGTATTCAGCAACATAAGGAAGCTTGGGAAAAGTTCGGCACCCTAGATGATGAAATCAAGGAAAAAGAGGAGGAGCAATTATAGAACATGCGATTTCAGCAGCAGGAGGAAGCTTGGGCAAAGTTCACTGCCCTGAAAGCTGAGAACAATTGTAGAAACAAACGAAGATAGTCCCACAGTTGACACTGGGCAACTTTCCAGTGATGAAAGCCAAGGAGAGGATGAAAGTTTTCCTCAAATCAACATGGTGAGTAATTTTAACGGCCCAGGTTTTCATCCCGGTCTTCCAGGTATGCACTAGGGGTATTTTGGTAATTTGGTCTGGCCGTCAGGGCTGTTTATGTCTTTTTCAGTTGTTAAAATTATTGGATGGTCTTATGTAGGATTTTGATGCTTTGTGGATGTGTTTGGGCATGGTGAGATGCAAAAGTAAAATTGGGAAATAAAAGTGTAGCAGTTGGGGTTCGAACCCGAGTCTCCGAAAAGATTGTTGGGTTGTGTGCCAGTTGAGCCATTGGGTGCTATTGTTGCTCTTTCCGCGGCATGTCTTGGTTAGCCTTGGGTCCTTGGGGGTTTTGGTGCATTTGATTAAAAGAAGGGAAAATAGGTTTGTGTTTGCATTCTTCTCCAAATTCCCCTAGCCGCCCAAGCTTTCCCTCCCAAGATTCAAGCCGAGCTCCATCTCCCCTAGCAGCCTGTTGTTCGATCGTCATCCCGGGTAAGAGTCCTCGTCCTCTTCTTCATTTTCCGATTGGTGTTCTTGCTGGCCGAGAGGAAAAAGAGGTGAGATTTGTGTTTTTGTTGCAGCTAGCCGAGAGGAGCACCAAAGCAGTACTGACCAGTATGCACCCCTGCCGCCAAAGGCCGCTTGATCGCGGTCTGGCCGTGCTCATCCGCGTGTCACCGTGCCACATGAGTTGCTCCCGAGCTGAGCCCTGTTTGTTTTATTATATTTAGGCCTATAGATTGTGATAATTGTTGTGCTTGTTAGGTTCGCATTAGCTAGCTCGGGATCGATCGCAGCATAAGATCTTTGTGTGTAGTAGCCTCCCGACCAAGGTAAGGATTTCTTACAGAAGTTGTGTGGGCCCTGCGATATAATATGTGATTGTTGTTTGTATGCTTGTTTATGTTTATCAGCATGTTTAGTGATAGGTGCTCTGCTCAAATTTCCAGACCGCATGATTCTCGTGTTGTTCCTCATGTTAGTTCCATGCTAGGTTGTTCTGTTCTGGCATGCTCGTTATCTGTTCTTGCTTCGTAGTATCATGCTAGGTTTGTTGTTTCTGTTGAGCACGTATTGGATTTTTTGCTGTATCTGTTTATAGATTAGAGTTATGATAGGTAGCATCATCCGGGCGAGGATGCATAACGTAACTTGCATCCGTGGCAGGGACGTACGAGGCGTTACTCGCCCTTGATCCATCGTTAGGGTTTAGCTAACCCTAACGGCAGCCCTTTGCAATCTTGGGTGAGGTTGGCAGACTGTTAAATGCCCCAACGGTCGGGATGATGACAAGGCATTGCCTTGTCCCCGGCAGTCGACACGTCCTCAGCGTGTTTGGCCGTAGCCCTTGATTGCCACCTGATAGGGCAAGGTCCGTTTCCTGGTGTAAGCCTTCCACGATCGGTTCCTTAGCCTCATGTGCGGTGGTATAGGCTGACATAGTTCACGTGTCCAGGTCTCACACCCCTATGTCAGTGACACCGATCCAGAGATTAGTTAGGCATGAGTACTGGACCAGGGCAGCTTGCCACTAGACCCGGCACCCCCCTGGTTTGCAGCAGCATGCGGTGCGCGCACACGCTCATTACAGCGCCGACCGGAGAGCTCCTCGGGATCTTGAGTTCAGTGCACCTTTCATATCAACAGTAGACATGTTGAGGCTGAAACTAGTTTCTCGTATAGGATCGTAAAGCGTGGTAGTTTCTGGAGTAAGACCCTTTGATGGCATCTGAGGTTTATGTGTGGATTTAAGCTATGTGCTCTCTTCTGTGTTTATATTCATAGCTTGCATACCTTTCTGCTAGATGACCATTTATATCGTATTGTACCCCGGTTGGGGATTCTTACTGAGTAATTCGTTACTCACCCTTATTTTGTGGTTTTCCACAGGTAACCATGGTGCGAGACAGGATGGCTGAAGAAGGAGTTGTGATCATGGAAACCAGCTGTCGAACTCTGAATTTATGTCTATGATTCTTTATGCTTTATTTTCCTCTGAATGCATGTAGCTGGGCACGGAGCCCTAGGTTGTTTTCTGACTGTTTTTCCGGATTCTAGCACTATTGTAACTGTTGGAAGTTTTTGAATGGTTTAAATAAATCTCTGATCAGAGTGAGTTTTGGAAATGTATTTGACTTGAAATAGGTGCTTGGAAACAGGGAAAGGTTTCAGGAATTCTATAATTGTGTTTGTTTTAAAAAGATGTTTGCATGTTTTAGTTTTCACTTAGAATCCGAAACCCAATCTTGCATATTGTCTTTAAGTTTTGAATGCATGCATTGAGGTAAAGGCCTATTTTAGAACCCCTTTTAGGTTGGGTCTTTACAGTAATGAACCTGCATATTTTCATGACGAAGTTTCACATCAACTCAGCAGGGGAGATGTAGAATCAACTAGTTCGCAGGAAAATGAGGAAAACGCACTGGATAATGGGCTATTTGCAATAGTACCCATAATTCTCATGGTACCAGAATAAAATAAACATCAAGAATTGATTATTCGAATGAGCTACATGTGGACAATTCAACTGAGCTACACAAATGTACATCAGATCCTATCCATGTTGATATGGATAGGACAACCACGCATCAAGGCGCATTATGATAAAATACAGGAGAGGAGTACCAAAGATGGGTCACTCCAAAGATATACAAATGGCCAAAGGAAGGGAGTTTCAATTCGGACGAAGTTAGCACAAGGTTCCGCATAGGTCCTGCATCGCAGCATTCCTAGAATGCGAAAATCTGGTTTCTCTGACTTTGTTAAAAAATTTACAGCAAATTTTTAGGAAAGTTTTCTTTATTGAAATTTTATTTTCAAATTATTTCCTTTAATATTTATTTGTGTAGTTTAGGAAAGGATTGGTATGACTTTTTAGAATTAGTCGTGCAAGTATATAGTCTCCTTTTGTGATTATTCCATTCCTTACGAAAATATTTTTGAAATTTTTTGGATGCTTATATAAACCTTGAGATATGATGGATCGATCACCCTATTTGAACTCGAAAGCACAATAACAACACTCAATGGCCTCGAGTAGAATGATACCTAGTAAGGGCAGGGAAAGTATGGGTGTGGACAAGGAACATCAGGAAGTTCGATTAACTAGCCTTCAGACAGTGTTGGCAAGGAAAAGGTCCTGGCAAGATCGTGGATGGCCAGAGGCACCTGTACCAACAACAACTTTGTACCAATTATGCAGAAGTGGTCATAGCTAGCAATGCCCACTGTGGATGCGAGACAAAATTGGGTTCGCCAGATTTATGCAAACCTGAATAGAGAAAAACACTTTTTCTCTCGAGTCGAAAGATAGTTGATAGATTGTAGAGCTACAGCTCTAAACGATGACAATGTTAGAGAAAAAGGAAAAAATTTACTCAAGAAGCCAAAGAAAAAGTCGTTGCAGGAGTGTGCAAGGACAATTGGAATATAAGAGGCCAAATGGAAGAATCAATGGTCATTCCCAATGAATGAAATTAAACCAGAATTGCAAAACTGGGTCAAATTCATTCAAAATATGATAATCCCGTCCACCAATGCAAAGATAGTTAGCAGGGAACAAGCTTTATTGCTCTATGCAATACAAGTTGGAATACACGTAGAATTAGGCAAGATAATAGAAGAACAGATTCAGCATTGGGCTCCGGCCAGACGCAGGAAGATGTTTTACCTACACACTATCACAAGATTGAGTCTGGAGCAAGGAGTGCAACCACAGACAACTGACAGAATGCTAAAGGTGCACACTAAGCATCATGAAAAGACTATGGAGCAGACAACCGAGAGTAAGGAAAGAAATTCGATGAATTTCTAGCCAATTACAAACTGATCAAACACTTCGAATTGCTTTTCATAAATTCGCGAGACTTCTAATAATATACAAATTAAAGAAACGAGGTCATACTAAAAGCAGCTGCAACAGTCATGGAATACTTCGAATGGCCTGAATTTCAAGAAGAGTTATGCGGATCATAGGAAGGCAAAGGCAGTAGCAGCAATGCAGAAACTTAGACAGAAGTCTCGTTCTTTTTTTTATTCGTTTTATGCATTTGATCTTTTCGCATGAATTTCATTCGTAGTAATAATTTTTATCTTTTAGGACCATGCATTTTATTTTATTAGGGTGCAATTATTATTTCTCAAATTTATAAGATTAGCAATTTCCCTTTTTAAGATTAAGTTGGCATTATTATTGTAAAACTGTATTTAGTAGAAAAACACAATTTTCAGTAGAGGAATTCTTAAGTTCCCTAGATTCAAACCTAGCTGATAACTCTCAAGAATTAAGAGTATTTGTTGTAGTATTCAGTATATTTTAAGAAGAAACCCCCGATTGTACAATATAAATTGAGAAGTCGTGATTAAAGATTTAGAATGAGTTAGCTATTTGTGAGTTCTACAGTTTTCTTAGTAGAACAGAATTTTCTGGAATTTTGTAGCATGTGTGCATGAATGTGTGAAATAATAGGTTGATAAGTGCAAAATCCTGATTACCTCGAATTGTTGTAACATTCAGGTTAGCAAAGTGATGTTAAGCGGGAGCATTACTGGAAGATAAGATGAAGGAAACGGAAATGGCGTGACTGCTTTGAAAAAGGACACGTGTCGGGCATCAATGAAAGGGTGATATGTACAATGTTGGAGCGCCTAATCTCAGCCATTGATCAATTGAGCGGGAGCAGCATGGAAGAGTATTTAAGATAAAGCGTATTTGAATTGAGAGAGCTTTTCCATTTTTTCCAGATTCAGAATTTCGTTTTATCTAGTTTCTTTGTTTTTCTGCAATTTTACTTTGAGAGTTTTCTCAGCATTTTATCAATTCTAGTTTAGATCTTTAAGTTTTTCTTGTACGAGCAATCGAAGTTCCATTGGAGTTCTTATGAGCACGATTTGAATTTGAAGTTCGTGTTGATTCGAGGAGCATTATGGAGCAAAGTAGAGGAATCGGTTCTGAAGCAATCATCGATTTGGCGATCGCAATAGGCCTTTTCTTCTCTATGCTTTTTTATCTTTGTTTACTTGAGTTTTACGTTGATTGAACTTTTTTGAATTGATTCAGCATATATGTGAGTTATATGATGATTGATTTTATTGATTTTGCATTTGTTGTTGTTTTGATTGATCATTTGAGCGGCTAAATTTCTAATATGAAGGATTGGGTAAGTAGGAGTGAATTTGTCGTAGCATTGAGTAGGAAGATGATGAATTATGTATCCATGTCATTTTAATTTCAAGTATGTTTCATTTGATCAACCATTCATGCTTGCTTTATTTCGATTCCGAGAGGAACATGATAGAGTGACTTAGCACAAGATCACATTAGGTTTGTTTAAGTTCCTTGCAATTTGGAGATCTGTTAGAGATAACGATTTCACTAATGTTGTTGACTCTGATTGTAATCGAATGTTGTAAACTTGAGAGAGAGCAGAGTAAGAGTAAATCAGGAATTCACTTCTTACCAGTAAAACTTGATTGTCAAAGCAATGTTCCTCTGAAAATGCCTAATTCATTCCTATCATTGAATTTGACTTTTTAATTTGTTTAATCGATCATACTACTTGTTTTAATTGAATTGTCATTGAAGCATTTGGTTTCATTGTCCGTTCAAGCATTTTAACTATTAATCACCTACAACATTATTTTACCCTCACATATTCTCAATCTAAGGAAGAAAATTGTAATTCAACACTCAATCCCCGAGGAGATGACCTTGAGAGAATAAAACTTGCTACAACAATGACTGTGTACGCTTGCACATAAATGCTTGAGAACTTTTACATTTTGAACTGATATATACTATAGCATATCTTAAGCATAAATCGGTCGTGTGTTTAAATATTCCGGACAAGTTTTTGGTGTTGTTGCCGGGGATTGTGTTTGTTTTTTTTATTTTTATTTTGGAATTAGTTTGAGAATAGAGTTGAAACATTGAAGCAAATCAACTAATTAGTTACTTGTGCAGGAGCATTCTCGTGTATGGTCAGGAGAGCAATTGATATTGAAATCGATCACGAATTGGAAAGAACATTGCATAGAAGGATCAGAGAAAATAGAACAATGATTGTTAGACAAGTGCAAGAGCATCACGAGCAAGATAATCCTCCTGTTGGAGCAAATTGAGTTGATGAGCTACAGGTTGATCCAATCATTCTTGCGAATGATCGAGACAGAGCCTTACGAAATTATGCTACGCTAGATGTAGCCAATTTACAAAGAGAAACCATTAGGCCAGAGATTGTAGCAAGATCATTTGAGCCTAAACAAGTTATGTTTTCAATGTTGCTGAATATAGGTCAATTTCAAGGTTTAGCAATAAAAGATCCACACTAGCATTTACGAGCATTTATGAAGGTGCGTGACTCATTTAAGATTCCAGATGTGACGCAAGATGACCTGAGATTAAAAATTTTTGGTTTTTCTCTGAAAGATAATGTGAAGGTATGGTTAGATAGTTTAGAAGATGAAGATTTGACAACATGAAATAGTGTGGCAGAGAAGTTTTTGCTGAAATTCTTTCCTCCAACACAGAATATAAAGATTAGGAACGAAATTATGGCATTTGAACAAAGAGATGATGGATCGATCACTGAAGCTTGGGAGCGTTTTAAAGCATTGTTGAAAAGCACTCCGCATCATGGTATACCTTACTATTTGCAGATAGAGCATTTTTATTATGGTTTGGATCAAAATTCACAATTGATTAGAGATGTCTGTTTTCCCCGCGGGGACCCGCCCCTAACGGGGCGGGGAAACGGGCCGGCGATGGGGGGGAAAAATTCCCCGTGGGTTAATCGGGGCCGGGGATGGGGAATGTATTCTCCCCTCCCCGATTCCCCGATCCCTGTCCGGATTACTTTTTTTTCTTTATATTTTTTCTATACTTTACCTCTTTTATTTCAAATAAAAATATATTTTTTTGATGAAATTATCCATGCATATAAATATTTTTCTTTAATAATTAACATTATAATTGAAATTTATAAATATTTTCTAAGAAAATCTAATTATTTAAAAGTATTGTCCAAAACAATATATAAAAAATGTAAAAAAAAAATTGCAAAAATCCCCGCGGGGACCCGATCCCCGAAAAAAACTAGGGATTTTTCTGGGGACGGGGAAAGGGAAGCCATTCCCCGGCCTCGCCCCGCCCCGTGGACATCTCTACAATTGATCCTATATGCTTCAGAAAATCGTGTTTTATTGAAGAAAACCTATAATCAAGTATGTGAGATAATAGAGAATATAGCACAGAACAACTGTTATTGGAGAAATGTTAGAAGATAAGGAAATAATACAGTTGTAAGATTTAAATTGAATGAAGCAAGTGTGCTGAGTGAACAAATGGTGGTTATGACAAGCTTTTCGAAGAATATACAGAGTCCTAGTCATGGAGTTGCCTCAGTGCAAAACGTTAGTATCTTACAGAATGCAGTAGCAACTGGACAGACAGTGATGGAATCATGTGTAGTATGTGGGGATGCAAATACTTATGAATTTTGCCCTCACAATACATCGTCAGTTTGTTATGTAGGGAACGTACAAGAAATTCGACAGTTCAATCTGTACTCAAATACTTACAATGCAGGGACAAAGTATCATCCAAATTTTTCATGGAGTAATCAAAATAATGTAGCAAATCCTAGTACGCAAGGCTATATACAACCGAGGATGAGAGAAGCTCAACCAGGATTTAATGAACCACCTCTACCATATAACCAAGGGCAAAACGTTTATCAAGGCAATCAACATCAAAGAGGAGGAATGCAACAACATTCACTTGGAAATGCAATGGAAAATATGACGAAAGATTTCATGAGTAAAACAGAAACGGTTCTTTAAGGCCAACAAGTAGCAATAAGGAATCTTGAAATTCAAATGGGGCAATTGGCTAAAGAGTTGAAACAAAGACCAGTAGAGACATTGCCAACCGATACCGAAGTCCACCAAAGGGAAGGAAAAGAGCAAGTCAAGTTTATTGAACTTGTTGAAAGTTGCGAAAGCAAAACTATTAAAAGGGAAGATATTTTAGAAGAAGCTAGAAGGGCTAATGCTGATGAGAAAAATGATGAGCATGCTATCAATATACTTTCATAAGCAATACATTTAGAAGTAAACAGTGTTTCTGGAGTAGAACAGAAAATTCAAGGAGAAGTTATTACTAGTTCAAATAAAGTTCTTGAAAAGAGAAAAGGTATTGAGGAAGTTAAATTTACACCACCTCTACCACCATTTCCTCAGAGACTCAAGAAGAGGAGACAATATGCGAAGCAGTATGAGAAATTTCTAGACATCTTTAGTGAAATTCAGATAAACATTCCATTGTAAGAAGCTTTGAAGCAAATGCCTAATTACATGAAGTTTCTGAAAGAAGCATTGCTGGAAAAAGACATTTTAGAAGAACTTAAGTTAGTATCACTGAATGCTGAATGCAGTGCTATAATTAAGAGTAAATACCAGTAAAAGAGCAAGATCTAGGAGCATTCACTATACCAATTGGGGGAGAAGCAAAACCTACTGAGGTGAAGATACAACTAGGTGAAAATCTATCCCAAAAGCCTCAAAATGAACAAGAATCCAAGGAGATTTTTCCCACACTTGAAATTCCTCAATCTCTAAGCCCTCAAAGATTGATAATGAAGGGGAATGACGGAGAGTACTTTGATAATTTCTTGGTGGCGCAAAATCAAGCGAAGGGAAAAATTCAAGCGAAAGTCTTGACGATCGAAGAAGGTAATGTTGCCCAATGTAAAAATCTCATATGTTTGTTCATGCTCTTTGTTAAGGGTGGAAAAGCAAAATTATATGAGCAACAAAGAAGGCTCAAGCAAGTAATCAAGGATAGGGCACAATAGAAGATTATTATCTGGCCGCTCGATGGGAGATTATTTTGCTAGAGCAAAGGTATTATCCAAGTTGATTTCATAAAAATTGCTCCACGCCAGGTTAGTATTTCTTTTTCCTTACCTTTCATTAATAAAAAATTATCTGTGATCCGTATGTGTAGGATTAGGAAAGAATTTTTTTTATTGTGTGTCGTTTTTCTTGTGAAATCAAGAAATTCCCTCAAGTTTAATGCTAGAGAATTTGCTGAGAGCCATCATTTTCTACCTGAAAAAAAAACGGAGAAGCATATGAAGATGATGAAGCTTGAAGAGTAAAAAGGAATGACTGTTTCATTTCAAATGTTTTGTTTTATTTTTATTTATTTATTTTTTTTTTTTTGTGAATGTGTGTGTTTTGTTTGTTTATTTTTGTTTGAAGATGGGAGCTAACAAACTCCATCTTAGGAAAAAGGAAAAAGTTTAACTTTTGTGCTGATGATTGAAAAAGAACAACTTGTATTGTTGAAACTTGTTTCAAATAGGTCAACAAGTCATATCTTTTGACCCCAACAATGAAGTATCTCTTTCTTTGCATTTGAATTAAATTTCTTTATGAGTATTATTTTATATCTTTACTTCGTTGAATTAATGCATTAAACAGAGAAAAAGAAATTTTACTAAGACTCGATGCCCATGCGAGCGCAAATAGAGTTGACCTAAGAAAATTTGTTTATGATAGATGAGAGCGGAAGCAATCTAATAAAGAAGTCAATCCTAGTCTTAAAAACTTTTTCTGCAAACTTCAAGTTTGGGGGGAAGTGTGTTTTTTTTAATTGGGATAATGAAAAGTCCAAGTTTAGGGGTTGATTTTGCAAAGAAAAATGCATGAGTTTGCCCAAGCAATATGCTAAAAGAGTGATCCAGTAAGTAAAAAGAAAAACATGGATAGTTGCCATATTGTTGGAGTAAAAGGGGAGACATTTCGAAAGCCTACACTAGGGATTATAAAATTCTTTCTAAAAAGCTTGAGCATTGCGAAGTGAATCAAAGGGCCAAAATGACAGCCTAGGTTTTCATGCAGTTTCTCCACTGTATTGCTTGTAGAACACTGATCCTATGAATGTTGAACACTGATACTTGAGGCATGAGCAATGGCAGTAGGAAACTATAAGTGAAAAATTCCATGAAAGCGGTAAAAGGAGAGTATTCCTTCGGAAAAAGAAGAGAACAACCCAAAGAAGAAGGGAGAAGAAATAATATTTTAAGTAACAGATTATTTCCTTGTTAGAGAGTGAAAGCTATCAGAACTCAAAGGCAAAGTTTCTAAGTTGAAAATATTTGTGAGAGTTGTGAGCTGGAGAGGAAGAGTAAAATGGAAAGTTTTGAACTTTAAAGCACTGCTTCAACATCGTTTAGCTATAAAATTCTCTATGTTTGGAAATATAATTGACTTGCATTGCAGGATGTAATTGCTGAAGATTAAGAGAAATGGTTTGCTTTTCCTTTGGAAGCATGGTAAAGAACAGAAATGAAGATTTCTCAAGTGGAATTGAGTTGTTGCTTAAGGATGAGCAACAATTCAAGTTTAAGGATGTGATAACTCTCAAGAATTGAGAGTATTTGTTGAAGTATTGAGTATATTTTAAGAAGAAAGATCCGATTTGACAATATAAATTGAGAAGTTGTGATTAAAGATTTAGAATGAGTGAGCAATTTGTGAGTTCTACAGTTTTCTGAGTAGAACAAATTTTTCTGGAATTTTGTAGCATGTGTGCATGAATGTGTGAAATAATAGGTTGCTAAGTGAAAAATCATGATTACCTTGAATTGGTGTAACATTCAGGTTAGCAAAGTGCTATTAAGCGGGAGCATTATTGGAAGATAAGATGAAGAAAACGGGAATGGTGTGACTGCTTTTAAAAAGGACACGTGTCGGGCATTAATGAAAGGGCGATATGTACAATGTTGGAGCGTCTAATCTCAGCTGTTGATCAATTGAGCGAGAGCAGCATGGATGAGTATTTAAGCTGGAGCGTATTTGAATTAAGAGAACTTTTCCATTTTTCCAGATTCAGAATTTCGTTTTATCTAGTTTCTTTGTTTTCTGCAATTTTACTTTCGAGAGTTTTCTCAACATTTTATCAATTCTAGTTTAGATCTTTAAGTTTTTCTTGTACGAGCAATCAAAGTTCCATTGGAGTTCTTATTAGAACGACTCAGATTTGAAGTTTGTGTTGATTCGAGGAGAATTACAGAGCAAAACAGAGGAATCGGTTCTGAAGCAATCATCGATTCGATGATCGCAACAGGCTTTTTCTTCTCTATGCTTGTTTATCTCTATTTACTTGAGCTTCACGTTGATTGAACTTTTTGGAATTGATTCAGCATATTTGCGAGTTATATGATGACTGATATTATTGATTTTGCATTTGTTGTTGTTCTGATTGATAATATGAGCGGCTAAAATTCTAATCGGGAGGATTAGGTAAGTGGGAGAGAATTTGTCGAAGCATTGAGTAGGAAGATGATGAATTATGTATTCGTGCTATTTTAATTTCAAATATGTTTCATCTGATCAACCATTCATGCTTGCTTTATTTCGATTCTGAGAGAAACGTGATAGAGTGACCTTGCATAGGATTACATTAGGTTTGTTTAAGTTCCTTGCAATTTGGAGATATGTTAGAGATAACGATTTCACTAATGTTGTTAACTCTGATTGTAATCGAATGTTGTAACCTTGAGAGAGAGCAGAGTAAGAGTAAATCAGGAATTCACTTCTTACAAGTAAAACTTGATTGCGGAAGCAATGTTCCTCTGAAAATTCCTAATTCATTATGATCATTGAAGACTGTTTAATTCGTTTAATCGATCAGACTACTTGTTTTAATTGAATTGTCGTTGAAGCATTTGATTTCATTGTCCGTTCTAGCATTTTAATTATTAATTCACCTACAACATCATTTCACCCTCACGTATTCTCAATCTAAGGAAGAAAATTGTAATTCTGCTCAATCCCTAAAGAGATGACTGTGTACACTTGCGCATAAATGCTTAAGAACTTTTACATTTTGAAATAATATATACTATAGCATATCTTAAGCATAAACCGGTCATGTGTTTAAATATTCCGGACACTAGCATTAGAGTAATCCTTATTAGGAATGATAGAAAGAACCAATAGTTCGCAAGGAAATCTAAGAGCTTGGATAAAGCACCGCAATCATAGTAATAGCTAAGTTTTGGGGAAATAAGCCTCACCTTCATTGAGGGCAATGAAGAATTTATGTTTGGAGGTGAGGGCATCCCGGTGAGTGAGTTATACAAAAAAAATTGAGAGAGTTTATAAAATAAAGATCAACATTCTGTGGCAAAATAAGAAGGTAAAAGGAAGGGCGTATAAGCCTAAGGAACCTTAAGTATTCCGCTGTTTACGAATTATCGCAAACTTGAAATTCTTTTGCTTAGGTGAGTTGCTTGATGCTCAAGATATTTATCCTAGGAACTACAAAATTTAGTAGATATGAGTGGAACCAAAGAGGAATGCAGAAAGCATAACTGAAATCCTCGACAGATATAAGGACCTAGATAAATACCTTAGCTGAGTTAGTTGGGCAAACTTAGACTAGAAATGATTGCATTCAATAGATCAAGTGAAAGGAATAATTGTGATGAGGAACAATCTATTATTCAAAATACGAAAGACTAAGGCATAACCTGAATCTTTGGGAAAGTTGAAAACCAAAAGAAGACAGTTTTTCTACTAAGATTATGATATGCAATAAGAGTGTTGATTTAAGATTAAAAGAGGAAAAGTTGTTACCAGAATAGCAGTTATGTATTGCTTGGGACAAGTGATGACTCTAAAATAGAGTCAGATTTCAGCCTAACTTCGGATCATTACTCATATTATTTAATCTATATTAAGCGTTGGCGAAGTCAAATAAAGCGAGGCGTAATTCGCTAAAGTTTACGCATTAGCGGATTTAAATGCTAATTATCGGTTATCATGCTAAAACAAGATCAAAGAGGCGTGTTTAGCATAGGCCTCGCAGAAACTTACACCAATTTTGTTTCGCAGGATTAACGCTAGGTGAGCATTACTGCAAGGGGAATCAAGACGCGCTAGCATGAGTACTTAAGCTCGGAAGATCAAGGCCAATAGCACTACAAGTAGATAAGGAAGGAAGAATCCACCAGCAAGAAGTTGACTAGCCAGACAATTAAAAGATGGAATGCTGAAATTACGGGATTCCTGCCTTAGACGAATCAAACACATATGGAAAAGTAATAAAAAGGAGAAGATAGCGCGCAAATTGATTCTTACCATTTTGGGATATTTGGAGACTTGACGACCTAGCTCTATAAAAGGATGTGATGTACTAGAAAATCGGAGCTGAATCTTTTCCATGTTCTTCTTCTCGGAGAAATTCAGAGATTCGATCTAAGCTACACTTTACTGTTTATCTGTTTGTTTTGTTAATTCGTGTTGTTAGGCTCATTTATTTCAGTAATACAATTCTGTGATGTTTTCAGTATCTCGCATTTGTGTTTCCTGTTTTTATTATGAACTAACTCTCTTAAGGTGAAACTGGGAGAAAGTGAATTTTAGTAGCATGTTGTAGGAAGAAGTTTGGAAGGGTTTAATCTAAAGCATGTAAGATAGGTACTTCATTAAAATACTAAGTATCGACCGACCATCCACACGAGCTAATAGATCGTAAATCGGAAGAGGAAATTATCTAAGTCTATCATGCATGTTTAATAGCAGTGTTACAGTTGTGACACCTTAAATCGGAGTTTAGGAATAAACGCATAGCTATTACATACTTAGCGCAGTTCATAATTACATTTAGTTGCAACGGAATCTGGGCTAGGTGCCGAACGAAAGCGGAAGCGGTAGTTTGTAAGCGTAGTATAATAGATTCTCTTACCGCATATTCCTTGTTATTGCATTGCTACTGAATTCATAAGTATCCTAGTTTAGCCTTAACTTAGCAAAACTGTTTCTTATTTATTTACTTCGTTTTCATACAAAACCAAAATCCTATCTACACAACTTATTCATGCAATTTACATTTCAATTCTAGACACAACCTCGAATAATTTTCCAGTCCCTGTGGAGAACGATAATTTACTTATTACTTGTTGTAGACCACGTATACTTGCATGTAGTGGGATCAATTCACACTAATAATAACCAACGTTTGTATTCGCAAATCCACAGAATCAACAAGCAATAATTCAAGTTTGGGGGTGTGATAGCTCTCAACTAGAGCATATGTTAGGTTGTTATTAAGTACTTTACTCTTAAGAATAGGGGAAATAAAGGTCAATAGTAATCAAATTACGAGTGAAAGCTAGTAATAGTTGCATGCATGCATAAAATAGCATTGAACGCATGGTTTCGCGTTTTTAGCATAAATCTTGAATAAACGGTGCCTAATCAATGCTAATAGCGCAAATGATGACCAGCAGTGCAGGAAGGCGCAAATTCAAATGAAAACGTGTTCGGAAGCGACACGCCAACAAGGAAATAATCGTAGAATCAATCAACGATTAAGTTGGCCACAATCAAATAAATTCCAGTGGAAACCAAGAGATCCTACATTAATGAAGATTTTACAGCTCACCTCAACTTGTCAGCCATGTAAATCAACTCTATAAATACCAAAGCAAGAAACCGAGAAGGGTGAGCTGGTCGGTTGGCCATGAAGCCTATCGTGGAGAGAAGTAATTGGTAGTGTTTGTCGGAGCCGATGACAAGGGGACTGCACATCTTCAGCCGCACCAATTCCATTTTACTGTTTTTATTTAGGAGTAGTTGTAGTTCTAAACATTAGTCGTTGCAATATAATCATCTGATTTATACTTCTTGCTTATGCTTATTACTATGCTATGCTACCCATGCATATGACTTGTGGTGAGTTCGGAAGAAGGAACCACGAGATGACCCAGTAGGCTACAATAGGTTGAGCGTAAATCTTTATATCATTTAGAGTGTTAGGAATAACCTCACTATTTCTTGCGTTGCTTTAAAATAATATGGACATCTCAGCTGGTTCTACATAAATCATCAAGTATGGATTTGCTCGTTCGATCTAGGAAGCAAGAAATTTGATAACTAGTTTCGCGTTCTTAATATCTCCGATTCTTGATTATTTGTTTCCTCTCATTGCATTCATATTTATTTCTGTTACATTTGCATCTCGTTTATTTTAGTACTCAAAACAAATCACAAACCTCAACTATATGTTTTTTTACTTTTTGCATAACTCTCGTCTTAACACTACTAGTTCTAGCGCATCAAACCCTGTGGGATCGATAATTTATATACTTGCTCGCTGCAATTCGATCGTGTAACAGCCCAGTTTTCTATTTCAGTTTTCGAGGTGCCTTCGGGTCAAGATTCGGTTGTTTGGTTGGGCCGTTAGAGCTGTTTTGTTCCTTAGGGGTGTTTTGGTCTTTTTGCTCCCCGGGCAGGATTTGTGGATTCTCAGGACTTCGAGGCAGCTCCTGCCTTTGTTGAGGTTTGTTGGTTGGTGGCTGCGAGTCCCGAGTTGTTTGGCCTATTCGTTTGGAGGTTCGGTTGTGATTTGGGTTTTGGGCAAAGTTATGGTTGTTTGGGTGTTTCCTTTGGGATTCGAGCCCGGGCCCTTAGTGTTGCTTTGGGAGTTGGGTTTAAGTGAGTTTTATTTATTGGAAAAGGTTGCTTCAGTCGGGTTTCGAAGGAGGAAGCCGGGAAATGGGATTTTAAGGATTTTAAGGATTTTTTAGAAAATTGGAAAAAGGTGGATAGAAAATTGGAAAAAGGTGGATAAGGATGGAAATGAAGATAAAAATCCCATTTATTCCCTTTTTCCCATTTTCCTTTTTCCTTTCTAAATTCCCTTTTCTTTTCTTTTATTTTTTTCCAAAATCCCTTTTTTTTTCTTTTTTTCTCTCTCTCTCTCTCTCTCCCCGAGCCCCCACCCGAGCAAATTTCAGCCCGATTCGGCGTCGCGAGCCAGCCCCTCGCGCGCCCGAGATCCGCCCGCCAGGCGAAATTGCCGCAAATCAACGCCACAAACGTCGCGACCGCAACAAAGTTGTCGTCGCGCTGTCGCAGCACAACGCCTCGGCCAAAATTCCGTCCGTCATCGCATATCCATATCGCCGTCGCAGCGGCCAGTCGAGTTGTCACCGGCTCGGCGTCACCGGCCAGCTCGATGTCGAAGCCGCTTACTCGCCCGGCCGCGTCGCGCGATGTCGCCCTCGCTCGGCGAGCTCGCTCGCCGCGTGTCGCGTCGCGCGCGCCACCGCTCGCCAATGCGTGCCCCATGCGCCCAAATACGTGCAGCGCCCAGCAGCGCCCGGCTTACACCAAGCGGCCTAGCTAGCCAGAGCGATCGGCTCGTTCGCGTGTCTGCCGCGCCTCGTGAGTTGCTCCCGAGCTGAGCCCTGTTTGTTTTATTATATTTGGGCCTTTTGATTGTAATTATTGTTGTTTTTGTTAGGTTCTCGCTAGCTAGCTCGGGTTCAATCGCAGCTTAGGTTTCTTGTGTTTAGAGGTCTTCCGGCCAGGTAAGGATTTCTTACCGAAGTTGTGTGGACCCTGCGATATTATATGTGATTGCCGATTGATTGCTTGTTTGTGTTTATTGACATATTTAGTAATAGGTGCTCGTTTCTGAATTCCCGATTAGCATGACTTTCCTGGTTAATTCTCATGTTAATCCATGCTAGGTTGTTTCTTTCTGGCATGCTCGTATCTGTTCCTTGCTTCGTAGTATCATGCTAGGTTCGTTGTATTATTATTGAGCACGTATTGGATGTTATTGAATTGTTTGCTGATTGCTAAGGCAGGTTAGAGTTGCAGGTAGATAGCATCATCTGGGCCGGGTGCATAACGTACCTTGCACCCCGACGGGGGCGTATGAGATGGAGCTCGCCGATCCCGTTAGGGAATAGCTAACCCTAACGGTGGCCCCGCAATCTTGGGTGAGGGTGGCGGATCGTTAAATGCCCCAACGGTCGGGATGATGACTTGGCATTGCCTCGTCCCCGGCGGCATGTCCTCGGCATGTTTGCCAAGAGTCCTTGATTGCCACCGTTAAGGAAAGGACGGCTTCTGGTGTAAGCCTACCACGACCGCTCCTTGGCCCAAAGCGGTGGTTCAGCCGACATAGTTTACGTGTCCAGTCTCACACCCTATGTCGGTGACACCGATCCAAAGATTTAGTTAGGCACGGTGATCGGACATGGGCAGCTTGCCTCTGCCCGCACCCCCCCATGGTCTCGTAGTGAGCACGCGGTGCATGTTTACGCTCATTACAAACGCCGACCGGAGAGCTCCTCGGGATCTTGAGCCAGCTGTACCTTTCGTCGACAGAGAGAAAGTGAGGCCGAGACTTGTTTCTCGTATAGGGCGACTTATGTATTGGGTGTGTGGTGATATTATTCCGAACTAAGACCTTAAATTGGCATCCGAGGCCCAAGTGTGGGCTAAGCTATGTGCTCTATTCTGTGTTTATACTCATAGCTTGCATACATTCATCGAGATGACCATGTATATCGTATTGTACCCCCGGTTGGGGATTCTTACTTGAGTAATTCGTTACTCACCCTTATTATGTGGTTTTCCACGGTAACCATGGTGCGAGACAGGGATGGTCGGGGAGGAGCTGTGATCATGGAAACCCGTTGTTCAACTCTGAGTCTTATGTTTATGTTTATGATTTAAATGTCCTCTGAATGCATGTAGTTGGGCACGGAGCCCTAGGGTGTTTTCTGAATGTATTTCCGGATTCTAGCATTGTTGTAACTATTGCAAAGCTTGTATGTTTTAAATAAATCTCTGATCAGAGTATGTTTTGGAAATGTATTTGTCTTGGAGCAGTGCTTGGAAACAGGGACGTGTTTTCGAATTTATGTTGATTTTTAAATGGATGTTTTCATGTTTTAGTTTTTACTTAGAATCCAAACCCCATCTTGCAAATTTTCTGTAGATTTGTATGCATGCATTGAGGTAATGGCCTATTTAGAACCCCATTCGGGTCGGGTCGTTACAGATCGTGTGTACTTTCACGTAATACCATTCTAAGTCACACTTAGCAATAAGTCTCTTTGAATTAGTTACTGTACAATTATATTAACTCTTGAATTGCTTCGGCTGCTTAGTAATAGCACGTCGCATCAACAAGCTTGGATGGTTCAAGAATGTCTTCATTATCGCCTAAATCATCGTTAATTGATTCTCCTGAATTCCTGCGGTGACGTGATTATTCGAGTGTGGAAATTCCTTAAGCAGCTCTCGGCTTTGCCAATTATTCCGTTCTCATGCAATAGTATCTTCAACTTCTCAATCCTGCACGAAAAATAATTTAATTAGTGTGTTTATTGTTCTCTTTCATTCACGAAATGTCGTGTTATCCTTCTTAATGCGCAGGTGAGGATGCGTATAGATTCTACCATTTTTGTCTGCATTTTAGCTCTACTTATTACCAATTGCTTAAAATAATCCTAAGAAATGTTTAAGTTAGATGCCTAATTTGTGCTCTATTTGAGAGCTATCAAACCCCCAAACTTGAATCATTTCTAGTCCCGAGCTTATTGACTAGTTTAAAAGAGACCGTTGTAGTTAATAACTTATTTTCCTTTATTGTAAAATTAATGCTAATTACTTATTCGTTCTTTTACCTTTGCTTAGCATGCGTCTATATTTAATAAATAATGCATGTAAATGCATAAGACATAAAGAAAAAAAAAACAACTAACTTGCATTCAAATAAAGTGTTGCGATACACCCTACTAATAATTCAAAGACAAGTGTTGAAAGGTGATAGCTCTCAATTGGAGAGTTATTTAGACTATTATCTTAATGTATTCTAAGTGATTTGCGAATTAAATTGAGTCATTCTTAGAGTTAGAATGACATTAAGTATGATGTTTTATATAAATATCAAGCATATGTAGTCTAAGAGCTTGAAATTAAAAACTAAGGAAAACCAAAGCTTTTGGAAGTAAAATATGAATGTTGGACGCTTTTCGTACTTAAATGTTAAGATCCAAGCTCGCTAATTTATTATCATATGCAGGAGATGGGAAGCTGGGAGTGTCACATTCAGAGGAGAAATAGAAGTCTAGAATGCGATGTCGAACGCATCGGAAGTTGTAGAATCATGATCTTCTAGTTAAGAATCGCATAATCAGGGGATATGATTCCAAAAAGATAAAGCCGATAAAAGATATTTTCCAAGTCAATTCTTATTTGCAACAAAAGATCTTTTCCTATTCCAACTCTAAATATGATTCCTTCATTCTCAAACATCCTTGGAGCCTATAAATAGGAGAAGAACGAACTCCCGCGATCAAGATTAGGGTTCTAGGCGAAGTTCATAGTTCTTGGTGACAAGGAGTCCCGTTCTTCAGTAGCCGTCATTTATTGCTTTTCTATTCACTTTCCCATTTATCCTTCCCTTGTTTTGTTTTATGCTTTCTTTATTTCAGCAATTGCACTTTCGATTTTGATAGGACTCTTAGCTTGTTTTTGTAGCACAGTTTGTTTCCCTTCTAAATTGTTTAAGTACTTTGAATTAACTACGTATTCTTTTACAATGTCTTCCACTTTTATCTTATATTTATTTTAGGGAATTTGCGCTGTATAGCAACTTTTTTACCACAGTTTACAATTATAGCACATTTTTAAAAATAATTCTTTTATAGCAAATTCTGTCATTTAAAAAAAAAATTATTTACCTTTTTGATAGAAGACTTTGATAGAATCTATCATTCTCTAGTGATGGAAGTCTATCAATTTTATCAGTGATTGATTCTATCGGCTCTTATTGATAGACTCTTGATAGAATCTGATGGAAGTCTATCAATTTACTTTATTTATTAGTAATTGATTCTATCACCCTTTATCGATAGAATCTATCAATATGAAGTCTATCAATTTACAATTTTTGCTATATGTGCAAATATTTTCATTATTGTGCTATTCATGTAATATTTTATACATTTTGTAATATACATGCAAAAGCCCCTTTATTTTATGTATATCTTTTTCTTTTAAAATGCAATATTTATCATGTGTGTTTTTTACTATGTCATATCCTTGACTCTCAAAGCCCAAGTTTTCAACCACTGCGCCACCCCTTGGGGACAAAGATTGTGTATTTGAAATTTGTAGTTTTAATTACTGAATAATTAAACTAATAAAGTTTTAATGTATCTAAGAAAATGGATATCATTACTAAATAACTAAACTCATTTTTTTTATTCCAATCAATCTTGTTTTGGGTTTTAAAACTTAATTTGTTTATATATAATTTATTTTAATCAAATTATTTTGATTATCATTTGGATTATTATTTTAAAATATTTCAAATTTCATTGCCAACGAGAGCTCTACCGGCATCTTGTAAAACCTAGTAACCATGAGGTTGTAACGGCCAGGAAATTTCATCCCGGTCTTCCCGGGAGGCCCAGGGGCATTTTGGTAATTTTGGTCGGGCCGACAGGGCCGGTTATGTAATTGTTAATTGCCGGAAAAATTATGAGTCAATTTGAATGGGATCGGGAATTTTGGTGAAGACATTTGGGCTTGGAAAAAGGTAAAAATAAATAGGGAATTAAATAGCGCGTCGAATGAGATTCGAGCCAAGGACGCGCTGCATGCTAGGCAAGGGTCGCTGCCAGCCGAGCCACTAGGCGTGTTTGTTATTCTATGCTCGCGATCTGGTATATATGCCGTGCGCAGTGGAGTTTTATTATAAAGCAGAATTTTCGCCCGAGCCTTCTTCTTCCTCTTCTCCTTCCTTCGCGATTTCTTCTCCTTTTCCCTCGATCGACCAGCAATTCGCCGGGTTTTCCTCCTCAATTCCAAGCCGGTTCTCATCCCGAGCTGCCGGAGGTCCGATCTTCTTCATCCCGGTAAGCTTCTTCTCCTTCTCTTTTCCTTCCCCTTCTCCCCTGTTCCGACTTCCATTTTCCGGCCGAGTCGAGGTGAAATGCTGATTGGTTTTTGTGCAGCTGGAGTAGGGGAGTTCGTCCATCAACAAATCGGCCGTCGAATCCTCTCCAATCGCCCGAATCGAGCTCGTTCTTCTCCAACGCCCAGATTGCCATGTTCGCGCGCAGAAGCTGGTCCAGGCGCCTGTCGCGCGCCCTGCCGCCGAGCCACGCCGCGCCCGAGCGCCCCTGTGTCGCCCAGCTCCGTGTCGCGTCGCATCGCCAGCGTCCAGCCGAGCCGTGTCGCCATCGCTCTGCTCACCCGCACGCCTCAGTGTCGCCGCGCGCCCAGCCTCGCCCCCCAGCGCGCCCATTCCTGCGCCCCAGCGCGCCCAGCCAGCCCCGTTGTTGCCCCGTTCGTGCAATCGGCCCGTTCGTGCGTTCGTCGCGCCTCGTGAGTTGCTCCCGAGCTGAGCCTTGTTTGTTTTATTGTATTTAGGCATATTGTGTGATTTTTGTTGTGATTGATAGGTTCTTGATAGCTAGTTCGGGTTCGTTCTCCGCTTAGGTTTCCGTGTCAAATCGTCCCCGACCAAGGTAAGGATTTCTTACCGGAGTTGTGTGGACCCTGCGATATATTATGCGATTGCTGATTGACTGCGTTTGTGTTTGTTGACATGTGTAGCTAGGTATTGTATTCTGAATTCCCGATTAGCATGATTTTCCTGATTTAATTCTCATGTTAATCCATGTTAAGTTGTTCCTTTCTAGCATGCTCGTATCTGTTCCTTGCTTCGTAGTATCATGCTAGGCTCGTTGTATTCTTATTGAGCACGTATTGGATTTTATGGATTTGTTTGCTGATTGCTAGGGCAGGTTAGAGTTGCAGGTAGATAGCATCATCCGGGCATGATGCATAAAGTACCTTGCATCCATGGCAGGGACGTCGAGCCATTCATTCCGTCCCTGGACCCCGTGAGGGATTAGCTAACCCTACCGGTAGGCCCTGCAATCTTGAGTGAGGGTGGCAGACTGTTAAATGCCCCAACGGTCGGGATGATGACTTGGCATTGCCTCGTCCCCGGCAGCCGGCATGTCCTCAGCATGTTTGGCAGTAGCCCTTGATTGCCACCTGTTAAGGAAAGGACGGCTTCCTGGTGTAAGCCTACCACGACCGCTCCTTGGCCCCAGGTGCGGTGGTTCAGGCTGACATAGTTTACGTGTCCAGGTCTCACACCCCTATGTCAGTGACACCGATCCAAAGATTTAGTTAGGCTCGGTGGTGGACATGGGCAACTTGCCTCTGCTAGCCGCACCCCCATGGTCTCTGCCGTAGCACGCGGTGCATGTTTACGCTCATTACAGCGCCGACCGGAGAGCTCCTCGGGATCTTGAGCCAGTGTACCTTTCGTCGACAGTAGACAGGCTGAGGCCAGGACTTGTTTCTCGTATAGGGCGACTTATGTATTGGACTGTGTGGTGATATTATTCCGAACTAAGACCTTAAATTGGCATCCGAGGCCCAAGTGTGGGCTAAGCTATGTGCTCTATTCTGTGTTTATACTCATAGCTTGCATACATTCATCGAGATGACCATGTATATCGTATTGTACCCCGGTTGGGGATTCTTACTGAGTAATTCGTTACTCACCCTTATTGTGGTTTTTCCACAGTAAACAAGTTAAGCGAGACAGGATGGTCAAGGAGGAGAGCTGTGATCATGGGGCTCGACCATCAAACTCGATTTTGTGTTATGACTCTTTGTGTTTTATTTTCCCCTGAATGCATGTAGCGGGCACTGAGCCCTAGGATGTTTTGTAAATGTTTTGTGGATTCCAAAGATTATTGTATCTAGACATGTTTTGAATGATTTTAAGAAATCTCGATCGGAGTATACTTTGGAAATGTATTTATCTTGGAACAGTGCTTGGAAACAGGGCGACAGTTCCAAAGTGAAATTGTTTAGTTTTTAAAGGGGTTATTTTGAATGTTTTGTTTTAATTGGAATCAAAATCATGTCTGTTTAAATGTCCTTTACTTTGAATGCATGCATTGGGGTAAGGGCCCATTTAGTGCCCCATTCGGGTCGGTCCCTTACAGTTGGTATCAGAGCTCAGAGTCATAAATTCTGTAGTTTGACCTTTTGTTGTAGGTCGTTTTTCCCATGATCACTAGCACTCCGACAGTCATCAGGTACGCCTAAGTTTGCTTTTTATTGTAAGAAAAAGGGTTAAGAATTTACAATACCTGTCATCGAGTGTATGCCTTGTGTAGTGTTGTGGAGCGGAGACGAGCAGGTTCTGACTCGTTATTGGTTTGGGTTTAGAGCGCCATCATGCCAACTTCCCGCAGTGTGTGATGTATGTTGTGGCTTGTTGTGGTATCCAGGTAGATTCGGATGCCCTGGGACATCGTCCCAGAGGGAGGTAGAGATTGGACTCCCATAGGCCAACTGTGGCCCAGTTGTTGGTTTTCCCCTTGTGAGAGGGTGGAGGTGTTTTTCCTTGGAATGCCACTCCAAGAGAGAAGTTAGCTATGGTTGTGCTCATGTGAATGTTTGTGGAGCAGGTCCCCGTGTGGACTAGCCTGGGTAGCTCAAGTGCTGATCTTGAGCCTTGTTAGATTATTTGGTTGCCCAGAGAGTGGTTGCAAAGTTGGTAGCCTCGAGGAGGTTGATGAGGCATCTTTGTGATTCTTTAAAGTGTTGTTGTTTGCAGCCAGTGGTTTTAACCACCGTGGTTAAGGGTGCAAAAGCGATGTTCCTCTGACCGATCCGTTGGTAGTTTCCTCAGTTGTTTGGTAAAATTGAATACTCTTCTTTTGGTAAGCCCTAGAGTAGGGCTAGTTGCTGCATGTTGAGAGAGCCGGCCAGAGTTTGTTGAGCATCATGTGCAGATGCAAAAGTAGGTCGTGAGCCTTCAGCTTGATGAGATGCCTTAGGCATGGTTGTTGTAGTTGAGCCCTTGTATGTCGAACCAGAGTTCGTGTCACTTGAGGTTGTGACCTTGTTGGCCCCGTTGGTAGTAAGATGTGGATTTGGTAGTAGTGGCACTTGAGGTGCATTGGTTGGTGTGCCGCTTTGGCACTAAGTCTGGTTCAGGCCTGAGTTTGGCATGGGTATAGCAGATGGTACTATGCCGTCTGGAGTTTAGCGTACTCCTTTAGCCTTGGATCCGTTTATGGTAATTGCACCTGTGTAGGTCGTGCAAAAGGGCTAGTTCAGTGGTAATCAAAGGACTTCAAGCAAAAGGATGTTCGAGAGGAGCCGAGCCTTTCCCGAAAGCTTACCGGAGGTTGAGTAAGTCAAGCAGGTTGTCGGTTGGTAAGTGTTAGTGCGCGTGCATCTCACGCTAGTGTTAAGGCCAAGAGATATTTGTGGTTGGTAGTGCGGTCAACTACCTTCGAGTGCCTAAATCTCAGGAGAGGTGAGTAGGATGCCTTGTGAGAAGAGTTGGATGCCTTATGGGTAAGCACCCTTGGTAGAGGCATGGTATAAAGTAAGTTCAGTTTGGCATGGTTATGCTTTGGTAGAGCAAGGTTGCCACAGCTTCGAGCATCGTGTGGAGATGGAACTTTGGGTGTTCCATCGATTGGTTGTATCTCTGCCAGGAGCTAGTGTGGCTTTTGGGAAAAGCATTTGTTAGTCTTGGATAGCTAAATGAAGGTTGGGAGTTGTGCACACAAGTGTGTTTTGTGTGGTTCGTTCTGTGGCGAGAGTTTCAGATCCATGTAGGGTTTGCTTTGGGGATCTGGTGCTCAGTTCTTGGAAAAGTTGGACTCAGTGGGATGTTGTAAGGCTTTAGTGAGGCGGTAAGGATACCATGCTCGGGGTATCAGGTTGTTGCTTAGGTAAGATTTGTTAAGTTGGACCTAAGCTTGGTTGGCGGATCTTCTTGTTGATCGTCATGGCTGAGAGAGTTGTTCGGATCCTTCCTTGGGTAGGAGTTATGTTGTGGTTGATGTCTGAGTAGGAGGATGACGCATTCGGTAGCGTTTCGGGTCCTCTTGGTTTCCAATGAGTTGGAGTTGGCCAGCATGGTTGTGTTGCTGGAAAAAAGAGTTGTTGTTGTTCAGGCAGTTGGTTGTGGGCCGTTAGTTGGCAGTGGGTGTCGAAGGTTGTCGGAGAACCCTAGGTTGTGGAGAGCCTCTCTAGAGCTCAGTCAGGCCAAGTAGGGAATTTCAGTTGGCAAGCTGGAGCCGTGTAGTTTGTAGCCTCGGGTGAGTTGTTGGCAGTCTTGGTAGCCTAGCAAGTTAATATTTGTTTGGAGTAGAGTCCGGATTGGTTCCGTATGGTGGTGACAAGTTGATGCTTGGTTTTGACCAAGGTGTGGATTGAAATTGCTAGAAGTCGCTTTGCTCGTGGGGCGAATGGTTCGTGCCCTGTTGGTTGTCTTCCCGCTTCCGTGAAAGTTGAGAGTTGCCCCGCTGGTATTTGGAGGTTCACCAGTGGTGAACCCTTGTTGCTACCCCGTGAGATTTTGATCTTGTTGCTTTAGTGGAGCAAGACAGTGAGTGTATGTGGAGCTCTCTGTTCTTCGGTTGTCCGCTCGTAGGAGCCGCTTTCTTCTCTGGTTTGGCGCTTTCTTGCCGTCGGGTTTGTTAAGGATTTTTTCCGCCATAGCCTCGCTTTATGTAACGCCCGATTTTCTATTTCGGCTTCCTGTGTGTTTCCGTTCATTATTCGGATGTTCGGATGGGTCGTTAGTGCTATTTTAACCCTTAGGGGCATTTTGGTCTTTTGCCCCTGGTCGTGGTTTTGTGGGTTTTGGAGGATTCCAGGTCACTCCTGCCTTTGTCGAGGCTTGATTTTTGTTGGTTGCGGGACTCAAGAAGTTCGAGCTAGTTGTTTGGAAGTTTGAAGGTGATTTGGTAATTAGCAAAATTATTGTTAATTTAAGTGCTTCCATTGGGATTTGAGCCCTTGCCTAGATGGTAATTTGGAAGCTTGGTTTAAATGAGTTTATATAAGGAGAAAAGGTTGCTTCAACCGGGACTCGAAGGAGGAAGCTTGGGAAGGGATTTAGGTCACCAAGACCTATTTAAATTAGGAAAAGGAAAGAAAATCAAGAAAATCCCATTCCCTTGTTTTACCACTTTTTCTCTCTCTCTCTCTCTCTCTCTCTCTCGGCCGACCTCACCAAGAAACCCAACCGAGCCTCACCGAGCCGTCCCGGCCACCAAGCAACCCACCCGAGCAGCGGCCAGATCAGCAAATTTCAACCAGATCGCACCAAAGAAATTTCGTCGTCCAAGAGCAGAGACCCAACCCAAAGAAGCAGATCTGCCGCGACCATCACCAGCGCCAGACGCCAAAGAGCGCCGCCCGCCCGCGTTTGCCCGTCCGCGCGCCGTCGCCACGCAGGCACTCCGCTCATCGCCTAACCGATTCCGCGCCAGCGCGCCGCGCCAGCGCCTGTGTCACTGGCCTGCCGTCCCTGCTGCGCACTCACCGCCAAGCCAGCCCAAGCGCGCCGCCAGCGCCAGCGCCAAAGAAGCGCCCAGAGCGCCCGCCTGCTGCGCCCCCCAACAGACGTCCCCGCCCGCCCACTTGCCGCCGAGTGCCTGTTTTGCCGAGATAGATGGGACCGAGATCTAGTGCCTTCTCGGTTGGTAAATTCCCGAGCCTCCACTCTTTTGGACCCTAAGTTGTTTGGCTGTTGTTATTTAATTAGGATATTTTTATTAAATGCTTAGGTTGCTCGGGTTCACTTAGAAGCTCGGGAGTCGCTTGGTTGGCTTATGGTAGTTATTTTCTGCTTGTTTCGGTGTAGGATTTCTTACCGTGGTTGTGTGGACCCTGCGATGCTATCATGATTGTGCCTTGTATGCTTGGTTGTTGTTATGAGTATGTTAGCTATTGAACAGCTTGTGTTTGAAATCTTGCTAGCATGTTGCTTGTTGTTCATGTTAGTTCCATGCTAGGTTTGTTCTTCCAGCATGCCATGTCTTGTGATTGTATGAAATTTCCAGTGGATAGGTTACATGTTTTCTCTTGCTTCCATATCGTGTTGCTCTTGTGTCCCCTGATATATTCTGTTAGTTCCATGCAAGGGGTTTAATTATCTTGGCATACCTTGTTCTATTTTATCCTGTTAGTTCCATGCCAGGCATAGGCGGGTGATGTATAGTGTAGAAGACTGTAGGGGTAACTAGTTTAGGTCCCGCTCGGGTAAGACCCCGATGGACATTCGGAGGTGTAAGACCCTGATGGGCATCCTAGGTGTGTAAGTCCCCGATGGGCATCACTGAGTTGGAGGTGTAAGACCCCGATGGGCATCCTAGGTGTGTAAGACCCCGATGGGCATCACTGAGTTGGAGGTGTAAGACCCTGATGGGCATCCTAGGTGTGTAAGACCCCGATGGGCATCACTGAGTTGGAGGTGTAAGACCCTGATGGGCATCCTAGGTGTGTAAGACCCCGATGGGCATCACTGAGTTGGAGGTGTAAGACCCCGATGGGCATCCTAGGTGTGTAAGACCCCGATGGGCATCACTGAGTTGGAGGTGTAAGACCCTGATGGGCATCCTAGGTGTGTAAGACCCCGATGGGCATCACTGAGTTGGAGGTGTAAGACCCTGATGGGCATCCTAGGTGTGTAAGTCCCCGATGGGCATCACTGAGTTGGAGGTGTAAGACCCCGATGGGCATCCTAGGTGTGTAAGACCCCACTGGGCATCACTGATTTTGGAGTTGTAAGGCCCCGATAGGCATCCTAGGTGTGTAAGGCCCCACTGGGCAGCACCGAGTCCTAGGTTGTGTAAGGCCCGAAGGGCATCCAAGTGTAGAACCTAGGATAGGGAGTAGATGCAAGCCCTTGAATAGGCTCGCTCTAGAAGTAGCTCATAGCCTAACTCAACCGTTTTGCTCTAAGTCATTGTTTTATTTGCATGTATACTAAGGTGCTAGATGACTGATGTATCGTATTGTACCCCGGTTGGGGATTCTTACTGAGTATGTTTATACTCACCCTTATTTCTGTGGTTTTTTTTTCCACCAGGTAACTTGGGACATCGGCAGGATGGCTAGGAGGAGGCGGCTGGATGATCATGGATAGCTGACTCTGGGATGCATGTTCTTTTATTGTTTTCTTTATGATTTAGCATGTAGTGGGACTTGAGTCCCTAGGGAAAACACTCAAACTATTTTATGGTTCTCGTACCGTACTCTTGTTTTGTTTTTTTTAGAAAAGCACTGATCAGTCAATTACTCTTGATTTTTACATTGGCTTATGTGGTTTGTTTAAAGTTCTGTTGATTGCAAAAGTTTTAAATTAGCAGTTGGATGGTGTTTTACATTCCTAGGCATGCATGCTAAGTAAGGATCTAGGTTAAAGACCGCTTCTTTTGGGTCGGGTCCTTACGGCTTGGTATCGAGCTCGAGTTATAGGTTCGTAGAGATCGACTCTGCAGCTTGTAGGTTGTTTTCCATGATCATCAGCTCACTCCGACCATCATCGTATGTCCGTAAGTTTAAAGTTAAGGGGTAAGAATTACAATACTGCATCTAGTATACATGTGTTACCCTTGTTGGGCAGTGAGAGCCCCAGCGTGGGCTAGTTTTTATGTTTTGTGTAGACCGCCAGCTTGTTGATTACACATTGAGGAGCAGGGCGTTTGGTATCTCCAACCAAGAGTTGGACCGTTCGATGATGAGACCTCGCGTCGAGGTCGTTTAGACCCGTAGGCCACCTTTGGCCCCGCGACGAGTTGCCAAGAGTAAGGGGTAGAGTCTAGCACGCCTCCGAGTGAGACTCCTTGAGCAGTGTGCTCCACCCATGCGAGAGTTGATGGCGGGGCTTTTAGCTAACAGAGAGCGGAGACCCAGCGCAATTTGTAGCGCGTAATGTAATGGGGAGTCTTGGGCGCAGATAGCCCAAATGGCGTTGTTTATTTAGGAGACACCCCTCCTTGTAGCTCCAGCTTGCCGGAGGCTCTGGGAGGGATCGATCAACGAGTTATCTTGATAAGTTAGTTGGCGTTGATCGAGCCGCCGAGTTTGGCTAGTGGAACCTCAGAGAGCTGGATGTTTTGAGACCCATCTTCGCAAAATGAGGTAGTTGTCCAGATCGAGTTTATCATCCGTGTTGGGATGACTCGTGTTCAGAGGCCGATGACCTGATGTTCGTGAGGTCGAGGCGTGCCGCTCGTGTTTGTTTGATGCAAAGCAGCAGTGGTGGTGGAAGTCCCCTATGAGAGGCGGACCAAAGCAGAGTCTCCACCACCACTCCTCGATTGGCAAGTCGCCAAGTTAGTATCTTTTGAGGAAGATGTAGAGACATCTTGTCCTCCCGCAAGCCTCGCATCGTTTTGTAGCCACTTCTTTTAGTACCCTCGTAGCTGTGGGGTAGCATGGAGTTTGCTTGTCAAGACTTAATCCGTCCGTGGTTTTCACCGGCTATTAGAGAGAAGCACCTTCTGTTAGCATGTTCCAAGAGTGGAGCAGTGTGCCCACCACCCGAGGGTTGGCTCCGAGTATTTGTTGAGCATCGAGTGGGATGCGGGAGTGGGTCGTGGCTTGTCCATTAGACGTGATGTCGAGAATAATCTACTCGAGTGTTGAGACCCTTGTGTTGAGTGCCATTGCCCTGTCACCTGGAGTGTGACCTTCCCTTCCCTCGGGGGACTTAAAGCCCGTAAAGAGATGTTTGTGTTGTTAAGGATGTAGTGCCTGTTGGCACCAAGCTTTGAGAGGAGGCCTAGAGTCAGGCCAGTTGGCACTTTTTGTGCAGATGGTTCCAAGACCCGCCCGAAGTTTGGCATCCCCACTAGTCTTGTACCCACTTCCCGAGATTGCACTGCTTGGGTTGCATAAGAAATCTAGCTCGGTGGTAGTAAGAGAACTACAAGAGTGAGGTTGTTCGAGGGATAAGTAGGAGCCTTCAGTGGTCACCGAGAGCTAGGTACAAAGGATGTGTTGGTTGTTAAGGGCTAGCGCGTCCGAGTTCTCGCGCCTGTGTTGTGGGGGCTTGTGAGCCAGTTGGATGGTAGTGTGACTCGACTACCCTGGAGTTACCCTAATATGAGTAGGGTTGGCATCGATGATGCGTGGTTGATCCAGTGTTAGAGCCATGAGTTGGAAGGTTGATCGGAGCACGTTTAGTGGACCATTGGTATGAGGTAAGTTAGCTTGGTGTGGCTATGCTCTTGTAAGAGTGAGTGGACCAATGTGGCATTCCGTGGTGAGTTGACCACGAGTGGGTTGAACTCTTGTTGCTCATTTGCTAGTTGTGGTTTCTATTGGGAGGCAAAAGTTGCCTTGTGTGAGAGTACATATTGGTTTGGATCTTAAGGAATCGAGTTGGAGATGTACACGTCGGTGTACTTTTGTGTAGCTCGTTCCGTGGTGTATGTTTTGGGAACCACGAAAGGTTCGTGTTGAGGAACCAGAGCTCAGTCAGACCCAAGCAGTGTCCCTCGGTTGAGTTGCTGGATGCTTGTAGTCGGTTGGCAAGCTAGAGTTGTTCTTAGTAGCCTCTGCGTTGGTTTTCAGAATTCTTAGCAAGGTGGTGCTTGGCGTTGACCAAGGTTTGGTTCCCATGTGGTTTCTAGAGCTAGCTTCGCTCGAGCAAGTCGAGTTGCCCCGAGGACTTGTTCCTAGTCGTGAAGTTTTGGGAGTTGACCCCTCCTCGGAGGTTGAGTAAATCACCGCTAGTTCTAAGTTGGTGGTTCAAGCGATTGTGGAATCCCTCGATTGTTGCTTTCGAGGAATTGGTTGTTGTTGCCTTCGATGAGTAGGACAACTAGCGTGTGTGAAGTTCACCGCCCTTCTAAGTCCGCTTGCTTTGGGAAATCGTCCTGTAGAGGGAGGAGTCGCCTTAGCTCCCGAGTTGTGTAGTTGATTAGAGTGGCGTGGCGGTCAGCCCCCGGAGAGTGTCCTGCGTTGGCTTGTTAGCAAGCGGAAAGTTGTTTGTCCCCGCATGGGGCGAGGCCACCCAGTTCAAGGGCTTGAGTTGTTGTTGGAAGGTTGTTGGGTCCTTGGAGTTTGTAGAACCCCTAGTTCCTTGGTCGTTGAGTTGCACCGTGGATGCCAGTTTCGAGTATTAACTTTTGAGGTAGTCTTGCTGACCCGAGTTGTTCATGATCCGCAAGCTTGTGGTCGCCGCTATCCTTATTCCTCGCGATGTTTCGTGGGTGGAGTTTCTGGATCGGAAGAAGAGTTAGGTCTAGCTATAAGGAGGAAGTCCTTAGAGCAACCGGATGGACTTAAGGGTTGAGTGGCGGCTTGGAAGTGAGCTTCGCTCGTTGTAAGACTTGGTTTGAGTTTCTGCAAAGCCACCTTTCTGCTCTGTTCCTAGTTGGTGTGCGTTCGCAGCTGGCGTTATAGCCGAGCCACGCTTGAGTGGGTTGCAGCACAGAGGTGCCGTGGAACTGTTGGTAAAACCTTTGAGTTATCCTCGAGGTGTTGTGTTGCAAGTAGCCGCGTGTTGTTTTATTCCTCTTCGCTCGAGATTTTTTGAGAGGTATGTTGTTTGTTCCCTTATTTGGCGATATTCTCTTAGGCGATGGGCTGATCGGATTGCATTGAAAAGTTGTTGTCGGCCGATGAGGGCTCCAGTTTATTAGTTTGGTTGAGTGGAGCCTGCCTCGGACCTTGTCGCTCATGGTGGCCGTGGCTGAAGTTTCAGCTAGTGTGAGTGGCGTTCGCCGTCTGGTGAACTGTATGTGCCCCGCTTCGGGCAAGTCGGTGCTCTTCAAGATGGTTGTTTAATTGTTGTGGTCGCGTTCTAGTGAGAAAGTTTGCCTTTGGGATCCGTCGCCATTGGTGATTCGATTGGATTTCGTTAAAGTGCAGCAGCAAGCCTTGTGGTTCGTTGATCTCATGTGAAGTAAGAGTAGGCCTTGTAGTTTCGAATCCCGAGGTTTAGTTGTTTGGTCAAGATGGTGTAGAGTTGAGGCTGTTTGGTAACAAACCGTGAGCCCAGAGAAGTTTCGCGGTGCGCGCGGCGAGAGTTTTAGAGCTCGTGACCAATCCACAAGTTTCTTTGAGAGTAGCGTCGTGGAGAGGCATTCTGAGCCGGGTCAAGAGGATAAGTGAGCCCTAAGATTTTAAGATCGTTTGAGAGCTAATGCGAGTTTGAGGATGTGGCTTACCGCTTAGCACTACCGCATCTATTTCCTCGGAGTTCGTGGTATGCCCAGTCTTGGTTGAGATAGCTTGTGGCAGAATGGATGGCTTTGCGGCTTTGGGCCTTTGGAAACCCAAGAGGGTTGGGATTTCGAAGAAGGACTAGTGTTGGCTTGACAAGGAGTTTACTTGGTTAAGGATCAGTGGAGTTTTCCTAGAGTTGTTTTCGTCTTAGGACTTTCGAGGACGAAAGTCTTAAAAGGAGGGAGTATTGTAACGGCCCAGTTTTCTATTTCGGCTTCCCTGTGTGTTTCCTGTTCATTATTCGGATGTTCGGATGGGTCGTTAGTGCTATTTTTTAACCCTTAGGGGCATTTTGGTCTTTTGCCCCTGGCTGTGGTTTTGTGGGTTTTGGAGGATTCGAGGTCACTCCTGCCTTTGTCGAGGCTTGATTGTTGTTGGTTGCGGGACTCAAGAAGTTCGAGCTAGTTGTTTGGAAGTTTGAAGGTGATTTGGTAATTAGCAAAATTATTGTTAATTTAAGTGCTTCCATTGGGATTTGAGCCCTTGCCCTAGATGGTAATTTGGAAGCTTGGTTTAAATGAGTTTATATAAGGAGAAAAGGTTGCTTCAACCGGGACTCGAAGGAGGAAGCCTGGGAAGGGATTTAGGTCACCAAGACCTATTTAAATTAGGAAAAGGAAAGAAAATCAAGAAAATCCCATTCCCTTGTTTTACCACTTTTTCTCTCTCTCTCTCTCTCTCTCTCTCTCCGGCCGACCTCACCAAGAAACCCAACCGAGCCTCACCGAGCCGTCCCGCCAGCCAACCAAGCAACCTGCCAAGAGCAGCCCAGTCAGCAACCAGCCAGATCGCACCAAAGAAATTTATCGTCAGCAGACCCCCCACCAAAGAAAGAGATCTGCCAGCAGCCATCACCCCAGCGCCCAGACGCCCAAAGAATACGCCGCCGCGCGCTGCGCGTTCCCGCGCTTGCGCGCGTCAGCGCCTGCACGCCATCGCCTAACGCGATTCGCATCTCACATTACAAGCCCAGCGCCCAGCCAGCCCCGTGTCACTGGGCCTTTCGTCCCTCACACCTACAAGCCCAAAGCCCAGCTCAAAGAATACCACCAATACGCAAAGCGCCGCCAAGAGCGCCCGCGCGCAAGCCAACTGCTGCGCCCAGTACGCACGCCCCGCCTGCCCACTTGCCGCCGAGTGCCTGCTTTTTTGAGAGATAGATGGGACCGAGATCTAGTGCCTTCTCGGTTGGTAAATTCCCGAGCCTCCACTCTTTTGGACCCTAAGTTGTTTGGTTGTTGTTATTTAATTAGGATATTTTTATTAAATGCTTAGGTTGCTCTGGGTTCACTTAGAAGCTCGGGAGTCGCTTGGTTGGCTTATGGTAGTTATTTTCTCTTGTTTTTCGTGTAAGGATTTCTTACCGTGGTTGTGTGGACCTCGCGATGCTATCATGATTGTGCCTTGTATGCTTGGTTGTTGTTATGAGTATGTTAGCTATTGAACAGCTTGTGTTTGAAATCTTGCTAGCATGTTGCTTGTTGTTCATGTTAGTTCCATGCTAGGTTTGTTCTTCCAAAGATGCCATGTCTTGTGATTGTATGAAATTTCCAAAGGATAGGTTACATGTTTTCTCTTGCTTCCATATCGTGTTGCTCTTGTGTCCCCGATATATTCTCATTAGTTCCATGCAAGGGGTTTAATTATCTTGGCATACCTTGTTCTATTTTATCCTCGTTAGTTCCATGCCGGGCATAGGCGGGTGATGTATAGTGTAGAAGATCGTAGGGGTAACTAGTTTAGGTCCCGCTCAGTAAGACCCCGATGGACATTCGGAGTGTAAGACCGATGGGCATCCTAGGTGTGTAAGTCCCGATGGGCATCACCGAGTTGGAGGTGTAAGACCCGATGGGCATCCTAGGTGTGTAAGACCCGATGGGCATCACCGAGTTGAAGGTGTAAGACCCGATGGGCATCCTAGGTGTGTAAGACCCAGATGGGCATCACCGAGTTGGAGGTGTAAGACCACGATGGGCATCCTAGGTGTGTAAGACCGATGGGCATCACCGAGTTAGAGGTGTAAGACCGATGGGCATCCTAGGTGTGTAAGACCCCGATGGGCATCACCGAGTTGGAGGTGTAAGACCACGATGGGCATCCTAGGTGTGTAAGACCCAGATGGGCATCACCGAGTTGGAGGTGTAAGACCCCTGTTGGGCTTCCTAGGTGTGTAAGTCCCCGATGGGCATCACTGAGTTGGAGGTGTAAGACCCCGATGGGCATCCTAGGTGTGTAAGACCCCACTGGGCATCACTGATTTTGGAGTTGTAAGGCCCCGATAGGCATCCTAGGTGTGTAAGGCCCCACTGGGCAGCACCGAGTCCTAGGTTGTGTAAGGCCCGAAGGGCATCCAAGTGTAGAACCTAGGATAGGGAGTAGATGCAAGCCCTTGAATAGGCTCGCTCTAGAAGTAGCTCATAGCCTAACTCAACCGTTTTGCTCTAAGTCATTGTTTTATTTGCATGTATACTAGGGTGCTAGATGACTGATGTATCGTATCGTACCCCGGTTGGGGATTCTTACTGAGTATGTTTATACTCACCCTTATTTCTGTGGTTTTTTTTCCACCAGGTAACTTGGGACATCGGCAGGATGGCTAGGAGGAGGCGGCTGGATGATCATGGATAGCTGACTCTGGGATGCATGTTCTTTTATTGTTTTCTTTATGATTTAGCATGTAGTGGGACTTGAGTCCCTAGGAAAACACTCAAACTATTTTATGGTTCTCGCATCTGCACTCTTGTTTTGTTTTTTTTTTTAGAAAAGCACTGATCAGTCAATTACTCTTGATTTTTACATTGGCTTATGTGGTTTGTTTAAAGTTCTGTTGATTGCAAAAGTTTTAAATTAGCAGTTGGATGGTGTTTTACATTCCTAGGCATGCATGCTAAGTAAGGATCTAGGTTAAAGACCGCTTCTTTTGGGTCGGGTCCTTACATCGCCCCTCACTCGTCTGACGAGGAAGGGTGTCGAGTTTATTTGGAACAGTAAGTGTGATGAGAGCTTTGCTGTGCTCAAGCGCGATTTGACTTCAAAGACTGTGTTGGCGATCCGGAGGGGACAGTGGTTTGGTGGTCCCACAATGATGCTTCCAAGTTTGGGTTGGGTTGTGTGTTGATGCAAAGACGGGAAGGTCATTGCTTATGCTTCCCGTCACCAAGCCATATGAGCGTAACTATCCGACTCATGATATGGAGTTGGCAAAGCAGTGGTGTTTGCAATCAAGATTTGGAGGCATTACCTGTATGGTGAGCGGATTCAGATGTTTGCCAATCACTAGAGCCTCAAGTATCTGTTTTCTCAGAAAGAATTGAATATGAGGCAGAGGAGATGGTTAGAGTTGGTAAAAGATTATGACTGCGAGGTTTTGTACCATCCGGGCAAAGCAAATGTTGTAGCTGATGCTTTGAGTAGGAAGACGTCGCACTCCGCGCTGTTGTTGAGTTCCCACCCCATTGCAATGGGAGTTCGAGCGCGGTGAGGTTGCGATGTTGTTGGGTGAGGTTGTTGCGAGTAGCTCGGTTGGATGATTCAACCATCGATCAGCAATGGATTATCGATAGCCAGCTGAGTGACCCCGCTCTTCAAAGATTGGTTGACAGAGTTAGTGCTGACGGAGATTTTGACTTCGTATATTCACCAGACAGTGGGTTGGTTTACAGAGGCCGATTGTGTGTTCCGGATGTTGCAGGATTGCGAACAGAGTTGCTCTTAGAGGCCCACAGTTCTCCGTTTGCTTGGCACCCCGGGGTACCAAGATGTATCGAGATCTTAAGCGAGACATTCGGTGGATGGGTATGAAGAGAGATGTTGCGGAGTTTGTCGATCGATGTCTCACTTGTCGCAAGTGAAGGCACCCAGCAGAGACCACCGGTTTGTTGCAAAACACGAGTGTGCCTCAGTGGAAATGGGAAGAGATCTCCATGGACTTTGTTTCTGGTTTGCCGAGGTCTCCGAGGAAGTTCTCTCAGATTTGGGTGATAGTCGACCGATTGACTAAGAGCGCACACTTCATTCCCGGTAGAGACACTTATACCGTGGAACAGTGGGCGCAGTTGTTTTTGGAACAGATTGTTCGCTATCACGGTGTGCTTGTGAGGATTGTGTCCGACCGTGATTCGAGGGCTTGTGTGTTGGATCTCCGCGCTTGGGACCAGATTCAGATATCGATGGAGTTTGCATATAACAACGATTATCATTCGACGATCTCGATGGCTTCATTCGAGGGCTTGTATGGTAAGCGTTGCCGATCTCCCGTGTTCGGGAAGAGGTTGGTGATAGGCGAGTTTTGGGTCCCGAGTTGCTCGCAGCTTGACCAATGGTGCCGTCGCGAAAGATTAGAGCTCGTATGTTGACAAACAAAGCAGATAGAAGAGTTACGCCGATGTTCGGCGCTGGATTTGGAGTTTGAGGTTGGTCGGCATGTATTCCTAAAGGTTGCACCGATGCGAGGTGTTTTGAGGTTTGGCAAGCGTGGAAAGCCGAGTCCCCGCTTTGTTGGTCCGCTTTGAGATTCTCGAGAGGATCGGCAAGGTTGCTTATCGATTAGCCTTGCCTCCGCCATTGTCGGCAGCGCACGCGTGTTTTCATGTTTCGATGTTGAGGCAAAGATGCGTGCGGACCCGCCGCACATTGTTGATTTTGAGCCTTTGCAAATGAATGAGGATTTGAGCTTCGAGGAGAAGCCGGTGGGGATTCTTGCTTTTGAGACAAAGACACCTGCAGAATCGTGAAATCCGGTTGGTAAAGGTTCAGTGGAGGAGTCAGAGTTCAGAGGAAGCCACTTGGGAGCGGGAGGATGAGATGAGATTGTAGTATCCCGAGCTGTTCCAATCTTAAGTGACTTTCGAGGACGAAAGTCTTATAAGGGGGGAATATTGTAACGGCCCGGAAATTTCATCCTGTCTTCCCGGAGGCCCAGGGCATTTTGGTAATTTTGGTCGGGCCGACAGGGCCGGTTATGTAATTGTTAATTGCCGAAAAAATTATGAGTCAATTTGAATGGGATCGGGAATTTTGGTGAAGACATTTGGGCTTGGAAAAAGGTAAAAATAAATAGGGAATTAAATAGCTCATCGAGTGAGATTCGAGCCAAGGACGCGCTGCATGCTAGGCAAGGGTCGCTGCCAGCCGAGCCATTGGGCGTGTTTGTTATTCTATGCGCGCGATCTGGTATATATGCCGTGCGCAGTGGAGTTTTATTATAAAGCAGAATTTTTGCCCGAGCCTTCTTCTTCCACTTCTCCTTCCTTCGCGATTTCTTCTCCTTTTCCCTCGACCGACCAGCAATTCGCCGGGTTTTCCTCCTCAATTCCAAGCCGGTTCTCATCCCGAGCTGCCGAAGGTCCGATCTTCTTCATCCCGTAAGCTTCTTCTCCTTCTCTTTTCCTTCCCCTTCTCCCCTGCTCCGACTTCCATTTTCCGCCGAGTCGAGGTGAAATGCTTTTTGGTTTTTGTGCACCGGAGTAGGGGAGTTCGCCCATCAACAAATCGGCCGTCGAATCCTCTCCAATCGCTCGAATCGAGCTCGTTCTTCTCAACGCCCAGATTGCCTGCTTCGCGCAGGCCGGTCCAGCGCTGTCGCGCGCCCTCGCCACGCCAGCCACGCCGCGCCGCGCGCCTCTGTGTCGCCGAGCTCCGTGTCGCGTCGCATCGCCAGCGCCTAGCCGAGCCGCGTCGCCATCGCTCGGCTTCGCCGCCCCGCGCCCGTGTCGCCGCGCCTCCGTCACACAGATCGGCGCGCCAAAGCCAGCGCGGCCAGCGCTCCCACGTGCCCGACCTCGCGCGCCCAGTGGCGCCACCACGGCTCCGTTCTTTGCCCGTTCGTCAATCACCCGCTCATGCGTTCGTCGCGCCTCGTGAGTTGCTCCCGAGCTGAGCCTTGTTTGTTTTATTGTATTTAGGCATATTGTGTGATTTTTGTTGTGATTGATAGGTTCTCGATAGCTAGTTCGGGTTCGTTCTCCGCTTAGGTTTTCGTGTCAAATCGTCCCCGACCAAGGTAAAGATTTCTTACGAGTTGTGTGGACCTGCGATATATATATGCGATTGCTTGATTGATCGCTTGTTTGTGTGTTTATTGACATGTGTAGCTAGGTATTCTATTCTGAATTCCCGATTAGCATGATTTTCCTTATTTAATTCTCATGTTAATCCATGCTAAGTTGTTCCTTTCTAGCATGCTCGTATCTATTCCTTGCTTCGTAGTATCATGCTAGGCTCGTTGTATTCTTATTGAGCACGTATTGGATTTTATGGATTTGTTTGCTGATTGATAGGGCAGGTTAGAGTTGCAGGTAGATAGCATCATCCGGGCCTGATGCATAAAGTACCTTGCATCCATGGCAGGGACGTCGAGCCAGTCATTCCGTCCCTAGACCCCGTGAGGGATTAGCTAACCCTACCGGTAGGCCCTGGCAATCTTGGGTGAGGGTGGCGATCGTTAAATGCCCCAACGGTCGGGATGATGACTTGGCATTGCCTCGTCCCCTGCAGGCCGTCATGTCCTCGGCATGTTTGGCAAGAGCCCCGATTGCCACTGTTAAGGCAAGGACGGCTTCTTCTGGTGTAAGCCTACCACGACCGTTCCTTGGCCCCAGTGCGATGGTTCAGCCGACATAGTTTACGTGTCCGTGTCTCACACCCCTATGTCGCTGTGACACCGATCCAAAGATTTAGTTAGGCGCGGTGGATCGGACATGGGCAGCTTGCCTCTAGACCCGGCACCCCCATGGTGCTCGCAGAGCACGTGGTGCATGTTTACGCTCATTACAACACCCACCGCAGAGCTCCTCGATCTTGAGCCGTGTACCTTTAAATCGACGACGAGATGTGCCGAGGCCGGACTTGTTTCTCGTATAGGGCGACTTATGTATTGGACTGTGTGGTGATATTATTCCGAACTAAGACCTTAAATTGGCATCCGAGGCCCAAGTGTGGGCTAAGCTATGTGCTCTATTATGTGTTTATACTCATAGCTTGCATACATTCATCGAGATGACCATGTATATCGTATTGTACCCCGGTTGGGGATTCTTACTGAGTAATTCGTTACTCACCCTTATTGTGGTTTTTCCACAGTAACCAAGTTATGAGACAGGATGGTCAAGGAGGAGAGCTGTGATCATGGGGCTCACTCATCAAACTCTGATTTTGTGTTATGACTCTTTGTGTTTTATTTTCCCCTGAATGCATGTAGCCGGGCACGGAGCCCTAGGATGTTTTGTAAATGTTTTGTGGATTCCAGCATTATTGTATCTAGACATGTTTTGAATGATTTTAAGAAATCTCTGATCGGAGTATACTTTGGAAATGTATTTATCTTGGAACAGGTGCTTGGAAACAGGGACAGGTTCCAGTGAAATTGTTTAGTTTTTAAAGGGGTTATTTTGAATGTTTTGTTTTAATTGGAATCCGAAATCATGTCTGTTTAAATGTCCTTTACTTTGAATGCATGCATTGGGGTAAGGGCCCATTTAGTGCCCCATTCGGGTCGGTCCCTTACAGTCATGAGGTTATAGGTTTGAGTCCGCCTTCCCCAATATTGTTGTATAAAAAAAAAGGATCAAATTTCATTTAAATAATAAACTAAACTAAATAATGTTTGTGCTTTCAAATAAATAAATAATATTTATTAATAATGAATTATAAAAATATTCAATTATGATTGATATATTAAAAAAAAATTAATTTTTTTAATACATCTTTTCTTTTCTCTATCCACCAAACAATTAATTATCAATTATTTTCTCTTTCATTTCTACCAAACATAAAAATACACTCACTTCCTTTCTTTTATATTTCATTTTCTCTCTTTCCATTTCCACTATAGGCAAACATGTCCTTGATGTAGAGTAAAAAATGGAATACTTCCCCATCAACAACTCCATCAAATTACAATATCACCGAGTACTAAATCAATTATTTACTCGGACAACTTCAAAGCGAAGAACGACAAGAAACTCTTCTTAGATAAATTAATAAGTATGAAAATATGTTAATTAAGTTCACGTTCAAATACTTTTCACACCTTGTAATTGTAAGAAAATTATTTTAACAAAAGAAGAAAGCAAGTTATATTTGGAAACAGGGAAAAAAATGCATAGTAGAATTTGGTGAATTCACTGTGTCAATTGATTTTTTACTCCAACAATTTATAGCCAAGCTACAACCTAAAAATAAATCGCATACTTCCACTACCTAAAATCTAGGATTCACTATCACACTATTACACGATCTAATTAATGGTTGAAGACCAGAAGACACGATTAATAAAAAGATACTGAATTTAAAACAGAATAAATAAATATATAAAATAATAAATTTAAATCAGAATTAATTAAAATACCAGAAGACCTGCTCGCCGTTGAGCGTGAGGCAAGGGCGAGCGAGGCAGCTGCAGATGGGTTGATGAGGGCCTGCAATGGGTGACACGAGCAGGCAGCTGGGGAATGGGCTGCGACGGGCTGCTTGCCTCGACTGCTTGAGGCGTGGACGATGGGTCTTGGAAGTGGGGCTGGCGAAGGAGCTTGGCGATGGTGATGGAGATGGAGAGCTTGGGGGTTCGACAATGGGGAAAGTGATGAAGAAGGTGGAGAGACAAGGGGGAGGGGTCGGCTAGGGCATAGAGAGAAGGGAGAAAATGATTTTCTCCTAATTTTTCTTAATAAATCCATTTAGAAATCTACCAAATGCCATGAGTCAAATAGGTTTCCCCTTCGAGTCCTGGTAACAACACAATTAAATCCTATTTTTCTATTTTAAAGCCGAACAAACCCCAAACCTCTCCATAGCAACTCCCGGGCCTAGAACCTGAAGCCAAAAGATGTAAACCAGCTCAACCCAAGTAAAGGAACAAACCAAAACTCTGGAAAATTGCCAAACTACCCCTGAAGGCCAAATGACAAAAATGCCCCTGAAGGCTCAAACACACTAACGGCCCAACCAAACCACTAAATGAACCACTGAACGTACCTGAAGAACCGGAATGAAAAACTAGGCCGTTACATCGGTTCAACAAATATACTACACATGAAACAACTTCAGCCGAAAAATAATTTGGCATACCTTTCGCTTTAAGCATGCTCCTGGCCATATCTATAATTAATCTATTCTTTTTCTCAGCTACTCCGTTGTGTTAGGGAGTGTAGGGAACAGTAATGTTGTGTTGCAATCCAAGCTCCCCACAATAAATTTTGAAATCATTTGACTTGTACTCACCTCCTCCATCACTACGCATCATCTTGATTAATTTTCCACTCTGTCTTTCCACGAATGCTTTAAATATTTTAAAGCAATAAAATACCTCATCTTTGCTCTTCAATAAATAAACCCAAGTTTTCCTTGAAAAATCATCAATAAATGTTAGAAATACTTGCTCCCTCAAATTAATGATATGTTCATTGGGCCACAAACATCTGTATGAACCAGCTTTAAAGGAAATTTTGCACGCCAAGGCTGCTTAACAAAAGTTGCCCTGTGATTCTTTCCAAAAATACAAGTTTCACACAATTGATCAGGGTGATGAATATTGGGTAAACCTTTCACTAAATTATGTTTGGAAAGATTTTCCAGACTCTAAAAGTTTAAATGCCCAAAACGTAAATGCTATAACCATGATCCATCATTCACCATTGCATTCAAGCCCTTGAAATCACCCATATTAAAATCTACTGGAAACATACAATTTTTTGATAAAAAGGTTTCAAGAATTATATTACCTTCTTTATCAAAAATTGAAAATTTATTTCTAGAGACGTGCATCACATAACCCTTTTCGGCCAACTGTCTCATACTCAACAAATTATTTTCATATCAGGTACGTAGAAAACATTTGAAATGTACATGTGATCACCATTCTTCAATGTTATAAGAATTTGCCCTTTTCCAGTCACCGGAACGAATCTTCCATCACCAAATTTCACTCTTGTGCGAAAGAATTCACCAAAATCTGCAAATAGCTCCTTATGGCCACACATGTGATTCGTGCAACCAGTATCCAAATACCAAGTCTGGTAGTTTGGAGTTTCATTTGATGTGGCTACCATTAACAATGCATGATCTTCTTCGTCATAATCCTCTTCTTGAGCACAATTGCAGCTTGATTGTCACCTTTTGATCTGCACTCATTTGCATAATGGTCGCGCTTGTGGAAATTATAACATTCTACATTCGATTTATTATATGTGCCTCTCGTCCTCCACGACCACGTCCTCTTTGCCAGGAGGAATTTGATTTCTAATTTTGATTGGAACCAGTATTATTTTGGTCAGTATCTCCATGATTCTGGCCGCCACGACCTTTGTTGGAATAGCCACGACCACGTCTTCTGCCTCTGCCTCGTGAACCACCATGTGAGCTACTAATTGAGGCTTGTGCTTGTAAAGCTTGTTCAATTGGTTTTTCAATTTTACTGTCATTCATCCGTTGCTCATGTGCTTTTAGGGAACCGGATAATAACCTTACTGTCATTTTGCAGGTCATTGGCCTCTTCAATTGCAGCAACAACATATTCAAATATGGGAGTTAAAGACCTCAAAATCTTCTCCACCTTTGTTTGCTTTGAATGTGTTTCACCATTGGTCTTCATTTGGTTTATGAGGGCAAGAATCCTATTGATGTAGTCATCAACAGTTTCTGTTGTCTCCATCTGCAGCAACTCATATTGGCGCCTTAAGGTTGAAGACAAACCCTTTTGATCTTGTCATCACCTTTATAGGTTGACAAAATGGTCCAAGTCTCATTTGAGGTCGTTGCTCCTTCAATCTGCTCAAATGTCTCATCATTCATCTCTTGGTGGATGAAATACAATGCTTTTTTGTCTTTCTTCTTCTGTTCGCGATGCGCTACTCATTGCACATCAGTTGCATTTTCAGCTAATGCAAAAACTCCATTTTCTAGATATCCCATAACTCATGGTAATCGAACAGAACTTTCATCTGTATAGACACCGATTATAATTCTTCCCATCAAGAATAGGGACTGACAATTGAGTAGAATTATTCATGATAACAGAAAAAACTTGCTCTGATACCACTTTGTAGGAAAATTAATTTAATAGAAGAAGAAAGAAAGTTGTATTTGGAAACAGGAAAAAAAATGTAGAGCAGAATTTGGTGAATTCACTGTGTCAATTGATATTTTACTCCAGCAATTTATAGCCAAGATACAACCTAAAAATAAATCGCATAATTCCACTACCTAAAATCTAGGATCCACTATCACACTATTACACGATCTAATTAATGGTTGAAGACCAGAAGACAGATATTGAATTTAAAATAGAATAAATAAATAAAATAATAAATTTAAATCAAAATTAATTAAAATATAATCAACAGTAATGAAAAAAAAACTTGTTTTAAAAATAATAATTAATAGGAAAAGTTGGAACTTAGGAAACAAGGCCAATCAGAAATAATTGAAAAGAAATAATTGAAGAACAATTTAGGACAAAACATCCACCATAAATAAATTAAGAAACGTATAGGAAACTACGCTCTCCATCAAATTAGCAGCATTAATTATTTTTGTTTCTTATCATATCAAACAAAACATGACCATTATTATTTTGCTGTCTTAATATGAATTTACTTCATTCATTCACATAAAGTATTATTCATCATCTAGTAGTTTCATTGTTTGTTGTTAATCCAATTCAATATCATGATTAAGGGTTCAGCCCATATTTATATTATTATTATTTACCAAATGTACAAATAGCATGTAAGTGGAAAACATCATAAGGTAATTTCATAATTAGCTTTTTCCTATTATCAAATGATCACTCTTGCTAATATTTTTAAATTATTTTTTCCTCTTTTTGTTTAGGGTGTGTTTGTTTTAGGATGAGATGAGATAGGTGTTAAAGTCCAACACCTTGTTTGGTTCAAGTTGTTCTTCACCTCATCTCATCTCCTCTCATTTTTTATTATTTTTTTTAATTTTAACATTTTTCATCTTTATTTATATATATATATATATATATATATATATATATTTACTTATTTTATGTTTGATATATTTTTATTATAATAATATTATTATTTAAATATATTAATATATCAATATATATAATTATAATTATTATACTATTATTATATCAAATGTTTATTTAATTTGAATTTTAAAAATTAAAATAAATAGATATATATTATCTCATGTTAAATTTTTCATATTTTTATTTATGAAAAATTAAATATTTTTATTCATTTTTTTAACAGTTCTTAATAACAAAAAAATTTATAAAATTTCAATTGTTTAGACTTTAGAGATATATTATAAATATCGTATTTAAAAATTTATAATTAAAAATTATTGTAATAAAATAATGTGTTTCTTTTTAATATTAACAATAAATATATCAATTTATTATTAAAATAAAATAAATTTAAATAATTTATACCCATTGAATTTTTATTCGTAGTTTACAATAGATTTAAAAGTATGAATTTATTTTCAATAAACTTAAAAATATTGAACTTATTTTGTTCAAATATAAGTAGGAGTGGATTTTTTTTTAAGGGATATATTAATTTATATAATTTTGAGAGTTTTGATTGTATATACAAAAACCAACTATAAGTTTCAAGACTTGCATGAGTCGTAGGATTGAGATCTATTCTACCTAATAAAAAAAACAATAAATTCTAAAATTTGAAGGGTATTTTATTGCTTCCAGTAATAATTATTATTAAAATGTGACAGAGTTCTCTTTTAACTACAAAAAAACAATGTTTATGACTTTCTAGAAGTATCAATGACTAATAAGATATTTAATTTATTATTACCTATTAATTAATGTATTTTATTAACAATTTCTTGACTTTCGATAACTATGAATATGAATGTATACAAGGTATAAGAAAATAGTTTTTTTTAATAAAATAAAAATTGTTGTATCAAGATTTTATGATGATTAGTTTAACCAAATGGTTTTATTTTTATTTTTTTAAAAAATAGAATCTTGGTATTTTTAAAATTTTTTGTATTATTTAAGTCTAATAAATCTTAAAAAAAGTTATTAATGATCTACAAAGATTAGTCAAACTTTATTTTTATGGTGTGAATTTTTTTTTCTCATGATTATTTTTTTAATTAAACAATATTTAAGTATGAAAGATTAGAAACTTTTAACTTCATGGTTATTATGTCGTACATAATATCATTGAAACTATGTTTTTTTTAATATAAACATTAATATAATTAAGAGTGTTTAATACTAATTTCATATTACTTACATTTTATTTATGATAGTAGTTGTATTTATATACTTATTATATTAATAGCTAAACATTTGAGAATAATTATTTTCGAAAAAAAAAGAGAGAATCTTATTGTTAAAAAAAATATAAAAATAGATAAAAAAAAATCGCATATCTTAACATCTTATCTCCTGTCCGTGCATCCAAAACAAATTTTTTCTTCATTTCATCTCATCTCTACACCCACACACTCCATTAATGTCGTAAAACAACCCTATTTAACATTCGGCTCCTTGTGTTGATATCGTTTAGGCTCAAACAATTGACCCAAATCTATAGGAAGCCCACTATATTGCCCATATTTAAAAGGCCCAATAAACAAGGGCTGTCTGCGGTAAAGTCTATAAATTCCCCTCGCATCAAATTGAATTTCACAAGTTAGGGTTTCTCTGTCTCTCACTGCCTCCTTTGATCATCCTATAGGGTTTTTCGTGCATCTGTTCCTTCATTATTCTATGGAGAATTTCTCTGCGCGGCCCTTAAGATCGCCTTCCTCTTTTTGAAATGGAAGCGTCTCGAGTCATAGCTGCGCTACAGCGAACACTTATTCAGAGAATTTCAGTAGGGTTTCCTCTTGGAATTTTCTCTTTTCCCACTCCTTGTTCTCGAGGCAATTGTTTTCTGCCTTTGGATCTCCCACTTCTGGTTTTCTGAAACGCTACCGATTTGGCTTTTCTGCTGCTTCGATAGTTTGATTTCAGCTAATCCAAGTCTATGGATCTTGTCTTTGTCTCGCTATAAGGTGGGTTACATTTTTGTCTTCTTTATGTTCGTATTTACTTCTAGATCTGTTCTTGTTTTTTTTTCTTTTCAACTGTATCGGTTAGGAATTACCGGCAAGTATGATGAATCAATTAGATGTGTGAAAGGATTGCTCCTTCTTGAACTTACTCTTTGAGGCATTTTACAATTGTCTGACCTGCCGCTCTTTATTTGACACGTTTGAATCTTGCTTATGTACTTTAAATAATCTTAATACTTGTCCACTAAATTATTTGAAAACGTTTGTATTAATTTCATTTGGTGCTTTGAGTTTTTCAGTGTAAGTTTTTACAACTTATTTGAAATTAATCCTAATGCCTTTTGCCCATGATGGTGTTAAATATACTTTGAGATTAATCTCTATGAAACGAATTTTCTCTGAGGCATCAAGGCCCATTTTATATTCATGTTTTTCAGTTTCCCTTAACTATTTATCGTAATGTAAATTTGAAAGTATAGGTTAGCATTGTGCAAGTGATGATAAAATAGACAGGGACATCAGTACTCTTTAAGAGGATGTTGATTTGTCGTTGGGAATCTCTCTGATGCACTTTAATGGTGTTCCTTGTTTTCTTTTGTTTTTGCCTATGATGGATTACATATTACACGTATTATCAGATTAATAAATGATGATACTTTAATTGTCACTACCTCTGAGGCAATTTTGGTCAGTCCTTGTCTTTATTTTCTTCATTTTGTATAGTTTCCTTTCGTGAAGGTTTGTATTGTTGCGGTTTTAATATGACTGAGCCTGATGATTGTTAACAAGAACGGAGATTCGAATGGTGCACTTGTGGAAGCTTGGCTATTGTTGAGCTCCAAGTGCTTTGTATGTGACAAATCCTATCAACTTCAAATGAAGGCTGTTTTTTTCTCCAGCGGGATACAAATTCATGTTTCTGCTTTGAATCTCTCCTATAATTCTGTCTATAATGACACTTTTGTGTTCCCCAATTATTATGAATCTTGACCACTTTGCATAGGTAGAATTTGTACAGAGTATCATGAATATCTTCAACATTAAGATTAAATTTATTTCTTTAATTATAATAGACGGGCACTGTTGGGGATACCAATCTTAAGAATTTTCATCCGATTGCTACGGTATTCTCTTAGGTTTACAATCTTAAGAGACCCTTCTGGTATTTTAACAAAACACACCCAGCAATTAAGAATTTTCTAACTTGAATTTGAACAAAACATCCTTCATTTGAAACAGTAATTGGTAGCATTTTTCCATCAGAAATTAATTCTAAAAAGCAATATGGTTTCGTTGGTCATTGCTTGTCTGATAATTGGCTATGCAATTCAGAGTTCATATGAGATATAAAAAAATTATTTAAAATAAAATTATAAAAGTTTTTATAAAAACAGTTTGGAAAAAATTCCTCATTTTCATTTTATAAAAACAATTCTCTATTCTTTAATTAAGAAACAAGAAATAGTTATTAAGCATATTTTTGCTCTTTGTTCTTGAAAAATTAAGAAATAAGATCGTAATCAAACAAGTTCTTAGTTTTTACGAAAAATTGCACAAACCACATTCATAAGTATGATGGTACAAGGGTTGCAAACTATTAATGGAGGATATATTTAAAAAAAGTTCTTGCTCTTTTTCAACCTTTGTTATCTTTCTTATGTGTTTTCTTCTAAAATGAAATTTAATGGCTTAATCTGTAAGAAGTTTTGTTCTTTGGACTATTATCAACAAATATGTGAAAGAATGGCTGGAGATTTGCCACTGAAAAGGAGGCTATTTGGATGAACGTGGGGATACCAAGAGGCGTCTCAAACTTTTTGCTGTGTTGTCTTCCGTATGACAAATTTACTCTTTTTTAAATCGCTTACTCTTTTTCAACCTTTGTTATCTTTCTTAGTGTTTTTTTTTTTTTCTAAAATGAAATTTAATGGCTTAATCTGGAGGAAGTTTTGTTTATTGGCCTAACATTATCAACAAATATGTGAAAGAATGGCCGGAGACTTGCCACAGAAAAGGAGGCTATTTGGATGAACGTGTTGTGTTGTGTTGTCTTAAACTTAAAAGGAGGCTATTACCAAGAGGCGTCTCAAACTTTTTGTTGTATTGTCTTCCGTAAGACAAATTTACTCTTTATTATAATATTCAAATTTTGGATAAGACAATTTTATCTTTTATTATAATAATTAAATTTAATTTTAAAGATAGATTGCAACACTTACTAAACTTTAAAACATGTAATTGATCAAATTAATAATTTAAGGGTTGTAATTATTAATTGTTACAACCCTTAAATTTCTTGGCCAAATTTATCACTTAGTTTTGGTTAGGTTGTCTTACATTCAATTGGCCAAATTTCTTTAGCTGTCAATCATTTTAATCTAGGAAAACAAGAGATAAACTTTCCATGCGTAGATCTTGACGTAATGCCATGATTATTTGCCTCACATTTTTAAAATTTTATTCTTCAATTATTCTTTTATGATATGATAACATTTGTTAAAAAAATTAAAAATTAAATTAAATGAATGTGTAGCAAAAGCTTATGCCATGTGACGATAAGTACGTTAATTCTAAGCAGGTCAACTCTATACTTACATATGTAGGTTCGATTTAATTAACTTAATTAATTTTTTTTTTTTTAATTCCCTCCAGTTGGGGGATTTGTAGTAGAGTTGAACTTTATAATTTATAAATGGGGGATTTCATAAATACCAAATTTATTTAAGTAGAGTTCTTCTACCTGATATTTTCTTTCAATTATATGAAAACAATTTGTAACTAATTCGTTGAAAGAAAATATCAGGTAGATTAAAAATATAAATAGAATGATAAACAAAAAAAATAAAATTAATTATAAAAATTTTACTACTTTAAAATTAAAAAACATATCTAAAATTAAACATGGTGAAATCATTATTATTTTTTTAAGTAATTCTTTAAATTATAAAATAAAATTCGCAACCTAAATAAAGTATTATAATGAAGAATATATATATATATTTTATATTTTAAAGGATTATTTAAAAATTTTGGTATAATAAAGGTCTATTTCTTTTCGTGTTGCTAGTTGGACAGCGGTGTAGATTGAGTTTTTGGGTAAGTTTTGCAGCATCGATCTTGTGGGTAATCGTTATTGTTTTGGGTTTGTTGTTTGATTTTGTTTGGGTTGATGTTGAAGAGTTGTTTTGTTGGCTTGATGCGTGTGTTCATCGCTCTTCTTGTTTCTTTGAGCCTTTTTGGTGTTGGACAATCGTGTTTGTGGTTTTGGATAAGGTTCTCGATGCGATTCCTTGATTGTTATAATTGCTTTTTGGTGAAATTTCTTATTAGAATTAATTAATAGGTTGTTGTGTTTCAAGTTCCCACTTGTTGAAGATTGTGGAATTTGTTATGTATCTTCTTTCAGGTAAGGATACTCTACCCAGGTTGTGTGAACACTACACTTGGTGAAGTCTTTTTGTGTTGTTGGTATGTATAAATGCGTGTTGTGTGTTTGTAATTTTATGATTTGTTTGTGTGTTGTGTGACAGGCGATTCTAGTGTTGATATATTGTACAATAATTAATTTGAAGTCAACTTATGCTAAGTGTAAATCTGAATCACTTACACACAAGTATACGCGGTCGGGAATTGCAGCAAGTAGTAAGTATATAATTATCGATCCCATAGAGATTGATGTCTTGAGCTAATATTGTTTAGGTTAGAGTCTTGTATAAAAGTAAAACATGAATTGAATAAGTTGTGATTTTTTTTTGCGAAATAATTGCATAAACGAATATGATGCTAAGCTAAATATGAGATTGAAAATAAATATGATGCAACGAGTAATGCTAACTATCAATCCTAGAAGATCATAAGTGCGCGGGTTAGTAAAGAGAGTCTTGCTTCCCTAACAAATAAGTAGTTCCGCATGTAATGATTTATGATAGAACTAGCTTCTGTTGTGAACTCTATTCTTAGCATAGGGCAACACATTAAGGTTATTCATAACACTCTAATTAGGGAATAGACGTTCACACAACCTAATGTAGCATACTGGGTCAACACGCAATTTCTTTTTCCGAACTCACCACAATGTACATGCGTTGGTAGCTAATCGACGTTCACACGACCTAATATATATATATATATATATATATATAAACACGATGTAAAACTCAATGACCTATATTAGCTCAACCATAAACTCAATGGAAATCGACGTTCACGCAATTTCTTAGCATACTTCTAGTCAAGAATCATAAACATAAACTCCTATAGCTCAACCATAGAAATAAACATCAAATAGAAGTTAAACCAAACGATTTTATTGCATCTAATTAATGTTTAAATATACAAGCTACTCCTAATAAAACAGTAAATTGGAATTGATATGGTTGAAGATGTGCAGTCCCTTTGTCATCAACTTCTACGACATCACCATTTGCTTCTCTCCACGATAGGCTTCATGGCCAACCGACCAGCTCAGCTTTCTCGACTCCCTACCTTGGTATTTATAGATTTGAATTACTTGGTCGGCAAGTCGAGGTGAGCTGTGAAATCTTCATTAATGAAGAGTTCCTTGATTTTAAGGGAATTTATTTGATTGACTCTGCCTTGATTACTTGATTGATTCTCGATTAATTCCTTGTTGGCGTGTCTTTTTTTGAACGTGTTTTCATTTTGAATTTGCGTCTTTTTGCACTGCTTGTCATCGTTCGCGCTGATTGTCCTTCCTGCTGTGTAGTTGAATTGTCCTGCCAATAACATTGATTAGACACAGTTTACTCAAGATTTATGCTAAAAACGCGAAACTGTGCTTCTGAGGTTGCTTTATGAATGCATGTTATTTTTCTAAGTTATTCCATTGTATTACTCTTATTAACGCTTGCTTTCCCCCCTTAATTCTAGAATAATGCTAACTAAGACAGCCTAAAATACGCTCTATTTGAGAGTTATCATTGTGCTTCGGGATTATGGGGTCCCGAAGTGCTATTACTTTATAATTTAAACTTGTCTCTATAGGTACGTTGGGATTATGGGGTCTTAGTGTGTCAATTCTTTTAAATACATGTTTTGTTGTTTCTTGTTCGATATGTTGTGGTGATGACATGTTTGGTTTATAGCTAGTTATGATCATGTATGTTAGTATCCTGCTAGGATGCCAATTGAGTTGTTAAGCAAGTTTGGTGATCTGTTAGGACTATACTATTAAATCCTCCTGTTTTGGAACTGTTCAGTTGTCACCATCTAGAGGCGGTAGAGAACCTAACGTATGTTGTTCTTATTGGGTCAGTGTCGTCGAGGATTTAATCCCGTGCCCGATAGCTGGGGATGTGATGTAACATACCGCCCCCAACAATGCCTATTTTGTAGCCTTTTTAGGTGGGCCCTGATCATAGTGTATGCCTGCTATGGGATGGTCTTAGCTTAGGGCGATAGGTGTGAACAGATTGACTCGGTGCATTGGTGAGGGCCTCTAGGACCATGACTCAGTGAACACCTTTCTTCGAGTATTTTAGGCATGTCGAACTTGTCGACCTGGACTAGGTCAGTCTGTGTAGGCCTACACCTGACTGGTTTACAACACCATACGAAGTATGCGTACACGTATCGAGTGTCAGGTAGATGGCTCACCTGGACCAGTGTTGTCCGTACTCTAGTAGAGAAAAGTTGAGTTGAGCTAGATAGTTGTGTAACGAACTTCATGACCAGTCATATTATTTAAAACATGTAAGTATCTCAAAGCCTCACAAGCAAGTCATATAACGAATCCCATGACCAAGTAAAAGTTAAAAGTGAAGTTGAGAATAGATATGTATTGCTAGCATGTTAGACCACCTTGTGCATTGTATCCCTGTTGAGGAGTTCTTACTAAGTATTCTTTTATACTCACCCTTTTTGTAGTTTTTTTTATACTCACCCTTTTTGTAGTTTTTTTTCCACCAGGTAAACAAGAACATCACCGAGATGGCTAGCTGGGGGATATTGAAGTGATCATGCAAGCTTGCTGCGTCCATTAGGATTTTTGTTAGGATAGTTGCAATTTCAATTCATTTATTTGTTCGACATGCTAGAATAGAGCTTATGTTGTTTCTTGAAACACGGTTTTTTAACTGGGCATGGATGTCGTTTTCCATTGTTTATTCATTTATTTGTTTAATTATTTTAGAAATACCTTAGCCAAGGGCTTGTCATTTATTTGTTATTTCGAAATAAATCTGATAGGAGCAGTTATTTTAAGTTTGAATTTGGGAATTACATTTGGTTGTAACTCTTTGAGTAGCATGTTAATAAAAAACGTAGTTTTAAATTACGAGTTCTTAAAAATTTCACCAATTAACAATTATTCCAAATACATTAAATTATATTTAAGTTTATTCCAAGAGTAATAACGGTAGATCAGTTTGATTACGATAAATGTTAAATTTCTAATTAATTTAGCTTAATAGAGCTCTATAAATTTAATTATACCAACTATTCTTACAATAACTTCTAAGATCAATGAACATCTAAGTTCCACTTCTTAATTCTTTTCAAAAAAAAAAAAAAAAGTTCCGCTTCTTGATTCTACAATTCTTCTTAGTTTAAAAGTTATAAGATTTCAAGCACAGCTTTGAATTGAAAAACTTTTTTTTTAACGCTTCCTAAAATCTATAAATGTTTTAAATACTTTTCCATCCTTAATGAAGTATATTTTCAAGGAAAAAAAAAAGCAATGACACCGAATATCTAAAACTAATTGTAGTCATAATAAGTTTGAGTCTTTCACGAAATAAAAATCGGCTAATATATTAATTTGATTCATGAGACTCGTTATAACTCGGATATTGTTATATTTGTAGAGTTTGCTGGGGAGGTGTGCAAGGGAGATGAAAAATAATGATTTTTCTTTACACCAAAGCTAAAGAGTGGAGCAAGAGGAGGGAAACCAAAGAGAGTGACAACAAGTGGGCATTGTAAAGCAACTGGCTCTCCAACTTATGTTTACTCTTCAAATAACCATAGAAGCATTGGACTCAAAGGTCTATGGTTTTCTATCTTGGGAGAGCTCTAAAAAGAAACAAAACTCAATGGAAAATGAATGAATATAAACTCATTGGAAACACTTCTTCTTCCACGATTCCTCATGTTTAAATAATCTTAACCCTAGCTAGCTACATTAATTTTCTTATAATTCTTGTTTCATTAAATTATTAACTTTGCTTCATGAATATTTTGTCCTCAAAGTTTTTAGTAGGTGATAACTCTCAAAGAGAGCATATTTTAGGTTGTTTAGGATACATTATTTTAATAAGTAGGCAAAGAATATATACATTCTTAGAGGGAATACAGAGAAATAACTTAGAAAGTCTGCATGCATTCATAATAGCGCATCCAAAGCATGTATGCACTTTAGCACAAATCATAATTTAACTGTGCCTAATTTATGTTTTTAGCAGGATTTCACGCAGCATCAAAGAAAAGGCAATGACATGAACACTAAGCGGATCACGAAGATATGTTGAACCAAGAAGGAATTATGATCGACAAAGATTCATCTACAAGGAAAGAATCAGAAGAATCAATTATGCAATCAAGGCAATGGCAATCAAATAAATCCCGACGAAAATCATGGGATATGCATTGATGACGATTTGTACAGCTCCCCTCTACTTGCGAATCACGAAATTCAATCCTATAAATACCAAAGTAAGGAGCAGAATCCATTGAGCTGGTCGGTTAGCCATAAGCCAATCGAGGGACGTGAGTCTACTACGAAGAAGCTGATGGTGGTGCTGTGGGAACTGATGACAAGGAGACTACTCACCTTCAACCGTGCCAATTCCATTTATTATTTTTATTAGGAGTAGTTATAGTATTTAGACATTATTCTAATCATAGTAAAATCATCTGATTTAAGCTTATATTTGATGTTCATTTACTATGATTACGTTATAGAAGTTGTGATGATTAAGTATGAATAGAGCATGTTATTGGTGTAGGTCTTTGAATGTTACACTGCTGAATATTTACTTATATATATGCGTCGATTAGCTACCCACACATGTACCTTGCGAAGAATCGGAAGAGGAATCGCATGTTGACCCAGTACGCTACTTTAGGATTGACTAAACAGTTGTTCATCATTTAGGGCATTAGGGATAACCCCACTACTGCTTACGTTGCTCTGTGCTTAGTATGATGTTAGCAGCGGAAGCTGGTTCACTCATAAATCATGAGTCACGGAAGTGATAATTATTAGGGAAGTAAGACATTCACTGGCTTGTCTGCACTCTTAGCATTTTCTAGGAATATATAGTTAGCATTACTCATTGCATGCATTTTATTTCTGCATTTTGTCTTATTGCATTAAACAAAACAAAACCACTTATCATATACATTATATTTTATTTTTCGCACGACTCCGACTTAAGTGGTATTTACTCTAGACATCAATCTTTGTGGTATCGATAAAATTATACACTTATTACTTACTGCAATTCCTGACCGAGTATACTTGCGCGTAAGTGATTCCTATTGCATTTGCATAAGAATTAGTTACTGTTCAATATATTACAGTGGAATCGCGAGGTCAAGTTTTTGTCGCCGCTGCCAGGGATTGATTATTTAGAGTTAATATACTTAGGAATGAGTAGTTCTTAATTGTTTAAAGACTAAATTCTTTTTTATTTCAGGGAAACGTGAAGTCCGAATTAGTTTGATCAACAGGGAACAGAGTCTTAGAAAAATTTAACACCACGACTAATTAATGGAGCCTAATCAGTTTACTAATCAGCAATGGACGCAGTACTATATTTCGCACTATTTACACAACTTACAACATCAAGGCTATGCAGAGGAGTTTAACGGAGCACATCTTCATACAAATGAAATTTTCCAGTCGCAAAATTGGGAAGACAATAATAGCTTCTATTAGTAACAGTTTAATTCGCAAGGAGATCGTAGCAACAGAGGTTATATGTGGGATTCCAGGAGTCATGAACCTATGAATCACATGTATACTTCTGGGCAGTCTCCGATGGATATGACTGCAGAGGAAGAAGAACAACTAAGGAGAACACGATGGTTGAGGGACAATGGTATCATATCAGGACCTCAACAACTCCATAACACAAACCAGTACTCTCTGCAGGAACCAGAAAGAACCTATGTAGCAAGTAGTAGGCAAGCGGAAGGATCATATCTAGAGGCCGACATACTTAACGAGGAGGCATTGGATAGAGGATTTCCAAGCAGCCACTATAGCCAAATCACAAGAGGCCAGGGAACTACAACTTATAGAAATAGAAAGAGAGTAGGAACGACAATATAGGGAATAAGAAGAAGCTTGGGCAAGGTTCGCCACCCCAACAGCCTCAAAAGCAGATCAAATAGAAGATGCTGAAGAGAACAACGAAGAAAACTCCATAACTGATGTTGAAAAGACGACTGAAGGTGAAAACAGCCAACAAGAGGGCCTACTGAGTGATGAACCTGTAGAAGCAAGTATGCATCAACCCGAAAGGGAAGTTGTGGACTCTATCCATCTGCAGGAAGAAGAATATAACGTTGAAAACCTCAATTTACCATCAATGGTAACTAAGTTCTTCTCGTTAACAACAGAGCACACATCGCAGGAATTGATTGGTTGAAGCAGAGACACATGGGCAATTCAACCAAGTTTATTCATAATTTACATCCTATCAGTCCTGCATGTGATAGGAGTTCTATGCATTAAGGCGCATGGAGAAGAAAGGTGGGAGAAGGCGGCTAAAGATGGCGTCGCCCCCAAAGTCATAATATGGCCAAAATATGGATTTACTATGCCAGACGGAATTAGCACAAAAATTTCGCCTAGATTTGCTCAACAACATTCTTAGAATGCAAAAATCTGGCATCTCTGACTTTGCGCACAACATTTATTTTCTTTTTAGGAAATAATAGCTCTCAAATATAACATTATTTAGGCTAATATCTTAATATATTCTAAATGTATTTGTGCATTAATAGAATAAACTTTAGATTTAGAATAACATTAAGATAGAAAATTCATATAAATACGATGCATGCATGATTTATGAGCAGAGATATAAAGGCTAAGCAAATTGGTGCATTTTAGAATAAAAGTGAATGTTGAATGCTTTTTGTACTTAAATGCCAAATTCCATGCTGCGCTAATTTATTACTATATCTACAGGAATTGGAAACATGGTTAACATCACATTCAAAGGAGAAGCGGAATGTCAAAATGCGCATCAAGATGCTTTGGAGGTTTTAGACCGCGGTGTAAGAACCCGACCCAAATAGTGGTCCTAAACCCGGTTCTTACTTAGCATGCTTAAAATTTAAAACATTTAAATGTATATAGGAACTGCTTAACAAGAAAACATAATAAAATGAACTTGCAAAAAACATTCCTTCAATAGTTTCCATAAATAGATCCTGCCCAGTATTTGAAAGTCTAACATTTTAAAAAAACAACTCCTCAAAGCAAGGCAGTTTTCCCAGCATGCTAACAAAGAAATTAAGACTCAACAAAACAATAGAAAGATAGAGTAAACGCCGACAGCTCCCATGATCAATCAGCTCCCTCTGCTAGCCGTCCCGATGCTGTCCCAAGTTACTTGGTGGAAAAACCACAGAACATAAGGGTGAGTACAAAGCACTCAGTAAGAACCCCCAACCGAGGTACAATACGATACATCAATCATCTAGCATCCTATTATACATGCAAACAGTTACTAGCACAAATCTTTGCTCAATGAGCTAACGAGACAAGTCTAGAATCCTTGAAAGTCTCCTACTTTCGGCCTAATGATTGGCTCTTCTAACCAATCCCAAAAGACATCCTCGAGGGTCTTTCTCCCTCGACCAAATGACCAACTCAAAAGATGATCCCAAAATAGATGTCTTCGAGGGTCTCTTACCCTCGGCCAAGGTGTTCCTAAGACAACGGGAGAGTACTCAAAGTTAGGCTCTAAGCAAGAGCGGTATTGGTGTACTCATGAACATTAGCCCGAGGGAGATCTCCGCCCGGCGCATAACACATGTGCGTGCACACCGCACATCACTAGTTCACTCATAAATCATGAGTCATGTAAGTGATAATTTTTAGGGAATTAAGACATTCACTAGCTTGTCTGCACTCTTAGCATTTTCTAGGAATACATAGTTAGCATTACTCATTGCATGCATTTTATTTCTGCATTTTGTCTTATCACATTAAATAAAACAAAACCACTTATCATATACATTCTATTTTATTTTTCGCACGACTCTGACTTAAGTGGTATTTACTCTAGACATCAATCTCTGTGGGATTGATAAAATAATATACTTATTACTTGCTGCAATTCCCGACCGCGTATACTTGCGCTAAGTGATTCCTATTGCCTCCGCATAAGAATTAGTTACTGTTCAATATATTATCAGTGGAATCGCGAGGTCAGTAGGTGGGCCATTGAACTCTCAAGATTATGTTCTTTTAGTTTCTATACTTCAAAATTAATATCTAATAGCCCTAGTTTAGGTCATTTTTAGAATTATGTCTATTTTAGTCATTTCTATATTTATTTTAAAGAAAATATTTAATAGATCTACGATTTTAATCTGTTTAGTGCTTACTTGAAATGGTCATAACCCTTTAATAACCTAAGTTAACAATATGTCACATACGTGTTAATTAACACAAGAAAAATGCTGGCTGGTTAGCTGCAGCCAGGAATAAAACAAAGCATGATAAAGAAAAAAAGTAGGCAAGCTTTTTTATTATTTATTATTATTATTTTATTATTTTATATCCATGAGGGGCTCGCCTCGCTTCAACTATTTTCATTGGGCATACATATAATTTCTAGATTGGTGTCTACCGTAGATTAGACCAAGAACATTTAAATTTCTTACTGTTCTTTTGACTACTTGATTATCCATAGTGGTTAGGTTAGCTTTTTAAATCGTAGTTATTTGGCTTTTGATTGCTTTTTTATTTTTTCAAAATTGTAATTTTTATTCTCATTTTTTGCAAGAGTCATCTATTGCTATAAATCTCAATGGTAGATCTCTCTTTCTTAGGTTTTTTTTTTCCTGAGATATTTTTATGTTTAGTCATATGTCTTATACACGCACTCTATCTTCTTAATGAATTCATGTAAGTTGCACCTTTTTTAAATAAAGACTCAAATTATTTGAGCTTGAATTTAGAAAACATTGGTAAAAAATAATAACAAAAACAAATTCACCTCCAAAAAGTAATGTTTATAAACTTAGATTTTAAAAAATAAAAAAGTAGATTGAAAGTTGTGCAACTTGTCATTTAACTTCCACATGCATGCATATGTAGATGAGTTTGTGTAGGATTTATAAGAAATCAACGTCGTTGAGACCATTCGTTCTATAGATGGCCACCACCATTAATGGAGGAGAGGTCAAGCTTGCCTGAGTCATTTTCCTCAGAAGCTAACAACAACGACAACATGTAGTTGAAGATGGAGGAACCATAGGAATCAAAGCCAGAACCCTTGATACGAAAAATGGCAACACAATCAAGAGGGTTCCAAAGATGCCTGATTTAAAAAGAAAAAAGGGGCAAAAAGCAAGCCGCAGAGTCATTACTACCGCAAAAAAAAGCTCAACAGGGGAAAAGAGAACAAGGACGAAGCTTAAGAAGCTCGCATGACGGAAGAATAGCGCGACATCATCAATTGAAACATCATTGAGTTTCAATCAAAGCGCTTCTTGTCCGAACGAGGCTTTGAGACAACTTAGAAGGTAGCCCGCCTTCGTACTCGAGTAGATTGAAAGTAGAGGTTGGCTAGATCTTTGCATTCCGACCTCTGAAGTGAGAAGAGATTGGGTGATCGAGTTTTATGCAAGTATAGTTTATCGCTCTAGTTATCAAGCTTGTGTAAGAGAATAAATGATCAGCTGGACAACCAAGGATTGGAATGAGTTGTTCAGTGTAAGGGACCGACCCGAATGGGGCACTAAATGGGCCCTTACCCCAATGCATGCATTCAAAGTAAAAGACATTAAACAGACATGATTTCAGATTCCAATTAAAACAAAACATTCAAAATAACCCCTTTAAAAACTAGCCAATTTCCCTGGAACCTGTCCCTGTTTCCAAGCACCTGTTCCAAGATAAATACATTTCCAAAGTATACTCCGATCAGAGATTTCTTAAAATCATTCAAAACATGTCTAAATACGATATACATGGTCATCTCGATGAGCGTATGCAAGCATTCAGGGGAAAATAAAACATAAGAGTCATAATACAAAAATCAGAGTTGGAAGACTGGGCCCCATGATCACAGCTCCTCCTTCAGCCATCCTGTCTCGCAACTTGGTTACCTGTGGAAAAACCACAATAAGGGTGAGTAACGAATTACTCAGTAAGAATCCCCAACCGGGGTACAATACGATATACATGGTCATTTCGATGAGCGTATGCAAGCTATGAATATAAACACAGAATAGAGCACATAGCTTAGCCCACACTTGGGCCTCGGATGCCAATTTAAGGTCTTAGTCCGGAATAATAACACCACACAGTCCAATACACAAGTCGCCCTATACGAGAAACAAGTCCCGTCCTCAGCCTGTCTACTGTCGACGAAAGGTACACTGGCTCAAGATCCCGAGGAGCTCTCCGGTCGGCGCTGTAATGAGCGTAAGCATGCACCGCGTGCTACTACAGACCATGGGGGGTGCCGGGTCTAGAGGCAAGCTGCCCATGTCCAGTCACCACGCCTAACTAATTCTTTGGATCGGTGTCACTGACATAGGGGTGTGAGACCTGGACACATAAACTATGTCAGCCTGAACCACCGCACCTGAGGCTAAGGAAACGGGTCGTGGTAGGCTTACACCAGGAAGCCGCCCTTACCTTAACAGGTGGCAATCAGGGGCTACGGCCGAACACGCTGAGGACGTGTCGAATGCCGGGGACGAGGCAATGCCAAGTCATCATCCCGACGCTTGGGGCATTTAACAGTCTGCCACCCTCACCCAAGATTGCGGGGCCAGCCGTTAGGGTTAGCTATTCCCTAACGGGATCAGGGCGGAGCTCCATCTCATACGTCCCTGTCGTGGATGCAAGGTACTTTATGCACCCGGCCCAGATGATGCTATCTACCTGCCACTCTAACCTGCCTTAGCAATCAGCAAACAATTCCATAAAATCCAATACGTGCTCAATAAGAATACAACGAGCCTAGCATGATACTACGAAGCAAGGCAGTCTACGAGCATGCCGAGAAAGGAACAACCTAGCATGGATTAACATGAGAATTAATCAGGACAATCATACTAACCGGGAATTCAGAAACGAGCACCTATTGCTAAATATGTCAATAAACACAAACAAGCAATCAATCAGCAATCACATATAATATCGCAGGGTCCACACAACTCCGATAAGAAATCCTTACCTTGGTCGGGGACGATTTGACACGAAAACCTAAGCGGCGAACGAACCCGAACTAGCTATCGAGAACCTATCAATCATAACAAAAATCACACAATAGGCCTAAATATAATAAAATAAACGAGGCTCAGCTCGGGAGCAACTCACGAGGCTCGACGAACGCACGAACGGGACGATTGCACGAACGGGCAAAGAACGGCTTAGCTGGCGGCGCGCGGGGCGCGAGAATGGGCGAGTGGGGCGAGGGCTGGCGCGCACAATGGCGCGCGGCGGCAGCAAGACACTGGGACGGCGCGCGGCGTGACACGGAGCTGGGCGAGCGATGCGCGGCGCGGCTCGGCGGCAGGTGCTCTGTTTCTGCGGCGAACATGGGCGAAGGAGAAACCCAAAATCGAGCGATCCGAGGGGATTCGACGAGCGATTCTTTGATGGAAAACTCCCCTACACTAGCTGCACAAAACCCATACCTCAAATTACCTCGACTCGGCCGGAAATGGCGAAGCCCGAAACGGGGAAGCAATTCGACGGAAAAGAGAAGAAGAAGAAGATAAGAAGAAGAAGAAGAGAAGAGGAAGAAAACTTACCGGAAAGGAGACGATCGGCGAGTGGAGGGGACGAATCGCTGGTCGGCGAGGAGCGAACACAGTCGGTCGAAGAGAAAAATCGCGAAGGAAGGAGAAGAGGAAGAAGAAGGCTCGGGCGAAAATTTCCTTTTAAACCAAAACGTGCATCAAACAGGCATAAATATTAGATCGCGCGTTTAGAAGCACAAGAGCTCTCAGTGGCTCGACTGGTAGCGCCCCTTGCCTAGCCTGCAGCGCGTCCTTAGCTTGAATCTCGCTCGACGTGCTATTTAATTCCCTATTTATTTTTACCTTTTTCCAAGCCCAAATGTCTTCACCAAAATTCCCGATCCCATTCAAATTGACTCATAATTTTTCCGGCAATTAACAATTACATAACCGGCCCTGTCGGCCCGACCAAAATTACCAAAATGCCCCTGGGCCTCCCCGGAAGACCGGGATGAAATTTCCGGGCCGTTACATTCAGGCTGGAAGATGAGGAATTTGTATATGACTGCATGCTGAAGAGCTGCTCAAGCGGAGAGCTGGCGAGTTGTCTTAAAGTTATCAGGGTTGAGGGAGCTACTTGGGATGAAGGACCTTAGTCGCTTAAGTTTCTAGTGACGAATCTGAATGAGGAAGCTCGCATCTGGGCTACTTTTGTAAAGTCTTCGTTGATGCCGACCACACACAACTCGACAATGATGCTGCCGCGAGCTCTGCTGATTTGCGCCATCATGGTTAGACTTGATGATGCATTCATCTAGATTTGGATGAGAAAGAAAGCAAACAACTTCATCTTTTTGCACTTCTCTCCGCACTTTGCAGCCATCAAGGAGTAAAAGGCAAGCTCAATGATGCATTCTTGCCAAGGCGAATGCCGTTGAGCAAAAAATCCAAATCTAATGCCAAGATGGTTCGCTCTAGTAAGAAAAAGGTGGCTCAAACCAGCGGAAGCAGCAAGTAGATGAAAGTTTTGATGGAAATACAAGAAGAGCAAAGGGCATTTCATCGCTACTTTCTTGAGGAAGATTTAGTTATCCAACATTTCTTTGACGACCTTCATGGAGGTCCGTATAAACTTCCCAAATTTCCAAAGTCTTGGCGGCCGCAAAAAGATGAAACGAGCGAAGCCCCACAAGACGAATGAATGGAAGTTTGAGTCTTCTCGCTCTCTTCTTTCAAACTTTTTGTTGTATGAATATGTGTCTATGTTTCGCCTGCCGTGTCTTATTCTTTATTTTATTTTAGCTTTAATTTGTAAAAGCTTTGACTGAATCCTATCAAATTTTGATTTAGAAATTTTTTTTCATTTGTCTCTTTGCGAATTCTGATGAACTTTCTTTCTGAGTAATTAAAGTTTACTAATTTTTCAAGAAATTTTATAACGCTTCGATGTTGGTGCAAAACCTTTAACTGGACGAAAGCGAAATTTTGTGAGGAGTAGGAGCCTGAGTTATCGCAAACTCATTAAGTTTAGAAATTTGATTTCGTAGAATCATTTAAGCCGAGCGAAATCAAAACGATTTAACCCAAGCCTTAAATTTGTAGCAAACTTTAAGTTTGGGGGTGCTAAGCGTTTTCATTGAGAATATGAAAAGTCCAAGTTTGGAGTTTGCCAAAGAAAAAAAAAAGTATTATTTTCGTGAAAAGCGTATAGAATAAGCACGCTTCTTGAGTGACTCAACGTAGAAAAATTAATTGGATAGTTGCCATTGCGCTGAGGTCGAAGAAGAGAAATGTAAGCCTAAACCCAAGGGTAGAGAAAAACATGAAAAATAAAAAAATTTCCCATAACACAAGAGTGAAGTGAATCAAAGGGCTAGTAGCACAAGTTCTGGGATCATTTTCTCCACTTTTATCTGCTCTAACATTGCGTACCTATCTTGATATCAAACATTCGATGAAATTGACCAAATGACAATAGGAAACGTAAGTGAAGAATTCTCAACGAACTGTTAAAGGAGAGTATTCACTTCGGAAAAAGATGAGATGTACCAATCATAAAGGGAGCGAAAAAGCTTAAAGCGAATAGTTACATCTGATTGGCTAGCAAAGGATCTAAGAACCAAGAAATTAAGTTCTAAGCTAAAAGGAGTTTGAGTGAATAAATGGCTTAAGCGAATTAAAAAATGGAGGTTTTTTAAATTTTAAAAGTTTTGCCCACCATAGTCCAGTTATAGAACAACTTTACTTAGAAAGTTATTTGAATTCTTAGATTGAGTTATTGATTGCTTTAGCGAAGTTGATGAGCGATGACTCGCTATTGGGAAGGAAGATAGGAAAAGGCGAATGTTTTTAATTATAAATTAAGCTATTACTCGAGATGAGGAATAATGTAAGTTTTGGGGTGTGATAACTCTCAAGAATTGAGAGTTAAAGTAGCTTAAAATATTATATTTTTATATGAATTTCCCAAAAATTAATTAATTATGTATTGGATATCAAAAAAAAAAAATGTATTGAATTTCTCCCCCACATATTAAATACTGAGCTAAGCGAAATATCCTATAATTTCCTATTTATGATCATTTTTAGAGGATTGTTGCAGCGAAATATGCATGAATGTGTGAAATTTACTAAGTGTGTAAAAGAATTGATATTTTTATTTTGTTTGCAGCAATCCTGGGGAAGCAAAGCAGATTCAAAAAAGAGGAACCTCGCTGAAACGAAGGCAAGTCTAGTGATGTAGTCCTTGAAAATATCCCACACCGCCATAGGGAAAGAAAAATTTAGCGAGATGGGATACTTCAGAAAATATTTCCAAGTAAGGGACGCGTGGCAAAGATCCGAGGCTCATCGTTTAATCTCATTAGTTGCTTTGCAAACGCTCTGACGCACTCGACAACGCGGATCGTGGAGCAGAAAATGTTTGAAGTGGAGTAGGCTTTTGGGAGAGCAAAGGATCGTGGTGCAACATTTTGCATACGTTGTCGGCTGCCCTATAAATAACGAGCATTTTCTCCATTTCAAGGGTTGGAATTTTCGACTTTGAGAGTGGCATTGAGTTTTCAGAATTCTCCCTAGTTTTCTTACCAAAGTTCTTCTTTCCGATTAGTTTTTAGGTCACCAGAGTGATTTCACCAGAGCCATAGTTCCAAACCTTATTGCTTTCATAGTTAGTTTACTTGCTTTCCGTAGACGTGGATGTTTCTTTTGTAAACAAAGATTTATTATCGTCGGAGACCTTTTCAGAGTTATAGTAATCAAAAGTTTTCTATCTTTTGCTCAATTTTACCTGTTTTCTCTTAAGCATTATAGACTTAACTATTTTGCTTAAATGAACATGATCTTCGTTTCTATGCTTATTTCATTCCTACTTTGCACTATAAGTAGCTAAATCCATTGTCGGAAGGCTACGGGGGAAGTAGGGTGTTTCGCTTAGGCATAGAGGTAGCGAAGTGAACTAATTATGCATGTGGTAGGAATTTTAATACATTTCGTTTGATCAACCGTTTCTATACATTTATTTCGCTTTCGAGAGAGAAGAAGTAGAGTGAACTTGCATGTCATAACATTATGTTGGTTTATGTTATTTTTAGTAAAATAATATTTCTATCTTTTTAATTATATTTCCTTTTAGAATTAGATTAAATCTTATTTTATTCTTTTAGCATTAGGTACTACCAATTTCTTTTATGATTAGGTCATATTTTCTTTTATGGTTAGATTTTATCTTTTCCTTTTATAATTAGGTCATCCCTTGTACTCTATTTAAACCCATTGTTGGGTTCATTATGAAATAAAAAAATTAGAGAATTTGAATTCTCAACTTTCAACATGGTATCAGAGCCTCAAAATTTTCCTTTCGATTCGGGTAAACCTTTTCTTTTCCCCTACTAAACTTCCTCCTTCACTTTCTTAACCCTTACCTTCTTCCTCTTTTTCTAAATTTTTTTTTCTACTTCATCATCTTCTTTCGCTTTCAGAGAAAAAAACAAACTTCATCATCTTCTTCCTTTTTTAGAAAAAAAAAACAGTTTGTCATCAAACCTCTATTCCTTTTTCTCACCTCAAAACCTAGAAAATATAAACCATCATATTTATTCTTCCTCACTCTTTTTTTCTGATTCATTAAAAAAAAAATCAACCAAATTTTCTCTCTTCAAAGGCGTCAATGAACAACCTGTAATCGAAAAAATTATCCATATTTTCAAATTGATCATTCCCAAATTGGTCCTGTCCAGTATTCCTGATTGGTCATGGCAGCATTCCAGATTGGTCTTGGTAGCATTCCCGATTGGTCCTGGCAGCATTTTTAAATGGTTATGACAATCAACATTCTGAATTGGTCTTGACAATCAGCATTCCAATTGGTCATGACAATCAACATTCCTAACTGAGCCTGACAATCAATATTCCCATTTGGCTCTCGCATCAACATCAGTATCATCATCTCAATTGGCCCATTTTCATCACAATTGGCGCATCATCATCCACATACCAACTCTTATAAATTTAACTCCAAGCTTGGCTTGGCTTGTATTCCATATAATTCAGCTTGAGGGGGAGTGTTGGTTTATGTTATTTTTAGTAAAATAATATTTATATCTTTTTAATTATATTTTCCTTTTAGAATTAGATTAAATCTTATTTTATTCTTTTAGCATTAGGTATTACCAATTCATTTTATGATTAGGTAATATTTTCTTTTATAGTTAAATTTTATCTTTTCCTTTTTATAATTAGGTCATCCCTTGTACTCTATTTAAACCCATTGTTGGGTTCATTATTAAATAAAAAATTTAGAGAATTTGAATTCTCAACTTTCAACACATTAGGATAGTTAAGTTCTGCTTGCTAATCAAAGAACACTTAGATACTTAGTCTCATTTTAGTTCAATTCATCATTTCACTACTTTTAGATTATTTTACAATATTTATACCACAAGTGTAAGGGACCGACCCGAATGGGGCACTAAATGGGCCCTTACCCCAATGCATGCATTCAAAGTAAAGGACATTTAAACAGACATGATTTCAGATTCCAATTAAAACAAAACATTCAAAATAACCCCTTTAAAAACAAGACAATTTCCTGGAACTCATCCCTGTTTCCCAAAGACTGCTCCAAGATAAATACATTTCCAAAGTATACTCCGATCAGAGATTTCTTAAAATCATTCAAAACATGTTTAAATACAATAATGCTGGAATCCACAAAATATTCAGAAAACATCCTAGGGCTCCGTGCCCGGCTACATGCATTCCGGGGAAAATAAAAACATCAAGAGTCATAATACAAAAATCAGAGTTGGAAGACTGGGCCCCATGATCACAGCTCCTCCTTCAGCCATCCTGTCTCGCAACTTGGTTACCTGTGGAAGAACCACAATAAGGGTGAGTAACGAATTACTCAGTAAGAATCCCCAACCGGGGTACAATACGATATACATGGTCATCTCGATGAGCGTATGCAAGCTATGAATATAAACACAGAATAGAGCACATAACTTAGCCCACACTTGGGCCTTGGATGCCAGCTTAGGGTCTTAGTCCGGAATAATATCACCACACAGTCCAATACAAAAGTAGCCCTATACGAGAAACAAGTCCCGGCCTCAGCCTGTCTACTGTCGACGAAAGGTACACTTGCTCACAATCCGGAGGAGCTCTCCAGTCGGCGCTGTAATGAGCGTAAGCATGCACCGCGTGCTCTGCGAACCATGGGGTTTGCCGGAGTCCAAGGCAAGCCGCCCATGTCCATCACCACGCCTAACTAAATCTTTGGATCGGTGTCACCGACATAGGGGTGTGAGACACGGACACGTAAACTATGTCACCTGAACCACCGCACACTGGGGCAAGGAACGGTCGTGGTAGGCTTACACCAGAAGCCGTCCTTGCCTTAACAGTGGCAATCGGGGGCTCTTGCCAAACATGCCGAGGACATGCCGGCTGCCGGGGACGAGGCAATGCCAAGTCATCATCCAGACCGTTGGGGCATTTAATAGTCTGCCACCCTCACCCAAGATTGCAGGGCCTACCGCTTGGGTTAGCTAATCCCTCACGGGGTCTAGGGCGGAGAAGCGTCTCGGCGTCCCCGCCATGGATGCAAGGTACTTTATGCATCGGGCCGGATGATGCTATCTACCGCAACTCTAACTTTGCCTAGCAATCAACAAAACAATTCCATAAAATCCAAAACGTGCTCAATAAGAATACAACGAGCCTAGCATGATACTACGAAGCAAGGAATGATACGAGCATGCTAGAAAAGAACAACCTAGCATGGATTAACATGAGAATTAAATCGGAAAATCATGCTAATCGGGAATTCAGAATAGAATACCTAGCTACACATGTCAATAAACACAAACAAGCAATCAATCAAAGCAATCGCATAATAAATCGCAGGTCCACACAACTCCGTAAGAAATCCTTACCTTGGTCGGGACGATTTGACACGAAAATCCTAAATGGCGAACGAATCCGAACTAGCTATCGAGAACCTATCAATCACAACAAAAATCACACAATAGGCCTAAATATAATAAAATAAGCAAGGCTCACTCAAAGGAGCAACTCACGAGGCGCGATTTAACGCACGAACAAGTCGATTGCACTGACAGGGCAAAGAATGGGCCGGCCCGGCGCGCGCTGGGAGAGAGCGAGAATGGCGCGTGGCGCGCTGGCCGGCGATCGCTCGCGACGGCGGCGCGCGCAGGCGACTGGGCGCGTCGCGAGCGCGCGCGAGCTCGACCGGCGCGCGAGCGATGCGACGCGACGACACGAAACCGGACGGGCGCGCGCTGGCGCGCGGGCGGTCTTGGCCGCGGCTCGGCCGCGCTGCTGCGCGCGACAGAGGATCGACGATCTCGGCGAGTTGGCGCGATTCCGGCGAAGATGGGGCTTCTTCACGGACGAATCCCTCTCGGCTAGCTGCACAGAAACTTCACACACACAAATTCGCCACTCTCTCGGCCATTAATCGCCATCTCGGAAACAGGGGAAAATTGAAGAAATCGGAGGAGAAGAAGAAGAAGAAGAAGAAGGGGAAGAAAGCTTACCGGCTGGCCGAGACAAGGAGCGACTTCAAATTGGGAGAGGGAGCTTGGTTGTATTGGTGCTTTGGTGAGGAGATTTCATGAGGAACCTAGTCGTAAGAAAATCGCGAAGAAGAAATAGAAATGGGGAAGGAAGAAGGCTGGGCGATTTTGCCTTTAAATTAAAACTCACCTCGAACAGGCTTAACATAAAGTTGGCGCATTTAGAATAACAAAGACGCTCAGTGGTTGGATTGGCAGTGCCCCTTGCCTAGCTTGCAGTGCGTCCTTGGCTCGAATCTCACTCGACGCGCTTTTTAATTCCCTATTTATTTTTACCTTTTTCCAAGCCTAAATGTCTTCACCAAAATTCCCGATCCTATTCAAATCGGCTCATAATTTTTCCGGCAATTAACAATTTCATAACCGGCCCTGTCGGCCAGACCCAAAATTACCAAAATGCCCCTGGGCCTCCCGGGAAGACCGGGATGAAATTTCCGGGCCGTTACAATATTCCCCCCTTATAAGACTTTCGTCCTCGAAAGTCACTTAAAATTGGAACAGCTCGGGTTACTGCATTCTCATCTCATCCTCCCGCTCCCAAGTGGCTTCCTCTGAACTCTGACTCCTCCACTGAACTTTTACCAACCGGATATCACGATTACGCAGTGTCTTTATCTCCAAAGCAAGAATCCCCACTGGCTTCTCCTCGAAGCTCAAATCCTCATTCAGCTGCAAAGGCTCAAAATCAACAATGTGCGACGGGTCCGGCACGTACTGCCTCAACATCGAAACATGAAAAACACTGTGCACTGCTGACAATGACGGAGGCAAGGCTAATCGATAAACAACCTTGCCGATCCTCTCCGGAATCACAACGGACCAACAAACGGGGACTCAGCTTTCCACGTTTGCCAAACCTCAAAACACCTCGCATCGGTGCAACCTTTAGGAATACATGTCGACCAACCTCAAACTCCAAATCCCGACGCCGAACATCAGCATAACTCTTCTCATGCGCTCCGAGTTTGTCAACATACGAGCTCTAATCTTCTGCACGGCACCATTGGTCAACTGCAGCAACTCGAGACCCAAAACCTGCCTATCACCAACCTCTTCCCAGAACACAGGAGATCGGCAACACTTACCATACAAAGCCTCGAATGGAGCCATCTCAATCGCCGATGATAAGCTCGTTGTTATATGCAAACTCCATCGATCATGATCTTGGTCCCAACTGCCCGAGAAATCCAACACACAAGCCCTCGAATCACGGTCATACACAATCCTCACAGGCACACCGTGATAACAAACAATCTGATCCAAAAACAACTGCGCCCACTGTTCCACGGTATGAGTGTCTCTACCGGGAATGAAGTGTGCGCTCTTAGCCAATCGGTCGACCATCACCCAAATCTGAGAGAACTTCCTCGGAGTTCTCGGCAAACCAGAAATAAAGTCCATGGAGATCTCTTTCCATTTCCACTGAGGTACACTCAGCGGCTGCAACAAACCGGCTGGTTTCTGCCTGGGTGCCTTCACTTGCTGACAAGTGAAACATCGACTGACAAACTCCGCAACATCTCTCTTCATACCCATCCACCAGAATGTCTGCTTAAGATCTGATACATCTTGGTACCCACAGGGTGCCAAGCAAACGAGAATGGGCCTCGAGAGCAACTCGTTCGCAATCCTGCGACATCCGGAACACACAACCGCCTCTCACGTCATTGCACCGTGCGGTGAATACACAAAGTCAAAATCTCCATCAAGCACTAACTGTCAAATAATCTCTTAAGTGCGGGGTCACTCACCGTGACTATCAATAATCCATTTGTCTAATCGATGGTTTGGATCATCAACTGAGCCACTCTGGCAGTAACCTCACCCAACAACACTGCAATCTCAGCCCGCTCGAACTCTCTCCAAAATCTGAGCTGGGAACTCAACAACACCGCGGAGTGCGACGTCTTTCTACTCAAAGCATCAGCTACAACATTCGCTTTGCCCGGATGGTACAAAACCTCGCAGTCATAATCTTTTACCAACTCTAACCATCTCCTCTGCCTAATATTGAATTCCTTCTGTGTAAACAGATACTTGAGGCTCTGGTGATCGGAAAACATCTGAATCCGCTCACCATACAGGTAATGCCTCCAAATCTTCAGTGCAAACACCACTGCTGCCAACTCCATATCATGAGTCGGATAGTTCTGCTCATATCGCTTCAGCTGGCAGGAGGCATAAGCAATGACCTTCCCGTGCTGCATCAACACACAACCTAACCCGAATTTGGAAGCATCGCTGTAAATCAAGAAACCACCTGTCCCCTCCGGGACTGCCAACACTGGTGCTGGAGGCAAACTGCGCTTGAGCCTGGCAAAGCTCTCATCACACTTACTGTTCCAAATAAACTCGACACCCTTCCTCGTCAGACGAGTGAGGGGCGAGGCTATGGCGGAAAAGTCCTTAACAAATCGACGGCAGCAAACTGCCAAACCCAGAAAGAAACGGCTCCTACGAGCAGACAACCGAAGGACAGAGAGCTCCACCTACACTCACTGCCTTGCTCCACTAAAGCACAAGATCAAAATCTCACGGGGTAGCAACAGGGGTTCACCACGGACTGAACCTCCAAATACCAACGGGGAAACTCTCAACTTCCCTGGAAACAGGAAGACAACCAACAGGGCACGAACCATTCGCCCCACGAGCAAACTGACTTCTAGCAATTTCAATCCACACCTTGGTCAACACCAAGCATCAACTTGTCACCATACCGGAACCAATCCGGACTCTACTCCAAACAAATATTAACTTGCTAGGCTACCAAGACTGCCAGCAATTCCCCCGAGGCTACGAACTACACGGCTCCAGCTTGCCAACTGCAACTCACTACTTGGCCTGACTGAGCTCTAGAGAGGTTCTCCACAACCTAGGGTTCTTCGACAACCCTCGACACCCACTGCCAACTAACGGACTAACCACCAACTGCCTGCACAACAACAACTCCTTTTTCCAGCAACACAACCATGCTGGCCAACTCCAACTCCTTGGGAACCAAGAGGACCAGAAACGCTACCGAATGCGTCATCCTCCTACTCAGACGTCAACCACAACATAACTTCTACCCAAGGAAGGATCCGAACAACTCTCTCAGTCATGACGATCACAAGAAGATCCGCCAACCAAGCTTAGGTCCAACTTAACAAATCCTACCTAAGCAACAACCTGATACCACGAGCATGGTATCCTTACCACCTCACTAAAGCCTTACAACATCCACCTAAAGTCCAACTTTTCCAAGAACTGAGCACCAGATCCCCAATGCAAACCCTACATGGATCTGAAACTCTCGCCACAGAACGAACCACACAAAACACACTTGTGTGCACAACTCCCAACCTTCCTTTAGGAATCCAAGACTAACAAATGCCTTTCCCAAAAGCAACACTAGCTCCTGGCAGAGATACAATCAATCAACGGAACACCCAAAGTTCCATCTCCACACGATGCTCGAAGCTGTGGCAACCTTGCTCTACCAAAGCATAACCATGCCAAACCGAACTTACTTTATACCAAGCCTCTACCAAGGGTGCTTACCCATAAGGCATCCAACTCCTCTCACAAGGCATCCTATTCACCTCATAGCCATCCAACTCATGGTCCCTCAGCTGGAACCCAAACTTGCTTCTACGATGCTCAACTCTCCTGAGATTTAGGCACTCGAAGGTAGTTGACCGCACTACCAACCACAATGATCTCTTGGCCTTAACACTAGCGTGAGATGCACGCGCACTAACACTTACCAACCAACAACCACTTGACTTACTCAACCTCCAAAGAACACCGGGAAAAGGCTCCTTTCGAACATCCCTTCGCTTGAAATCTTTCGATTACCACTGAACTAGCCCTTTTGCACGACCTCCACAGGTGCAACTACCATAAACGGATCCAAGGCTAAAGGAGTACGCTAAACTCCGAACGACATAGAACCATCCGCTATGCCCAAGCCAAACTCAGGCTCGAACAGATTTAGTGCCAAAGCGGCACACCAACCAATGCACCTCAAGTGCCACTACTACCAAATCCACATCTCACTACCAACGGGGCCAACAAAGTCACAACCTCAAGTGACACGAACTCTGGCTCGGCATACAAGGGCTCAACTCCAACAACCATGCCTAAGGCATCTCATCAAGCTGAAGGCTCACAACCTACTCTTGCATCTCCACATGATGCTCAACAAACTCTGGCCGGCTCTCTCAACATGCAGCAACTAACCCTACTCTAGGGCTTACCAAAAGAAGAGTGTTCACTTCTATCAAACCACCGAGAAAACCACCAACGGATCCATCCGTAGAGAACACTGCTTGCTGCACCCTTAACTACAGGGTTCCGGCTTACTGGCTGCAAACAACAACACTTCACAGAAGCACTAAGATGCCTCATCAACCTCCTCGAGGCTACCAACTTTGCAACCACCCTCTGGCAACCAAACAATCTAACAAGGCTCAAGATCAACACTTGAGCTACCCAGGCTAGTCCACACGGGGACCTGCTCCACAAACATCCACATCAACACAACCACAGCTAACTCCTCTCTTGGAGTGGCATTCCAAGGCAAAGCACCTCCACCCTTTCACTAGGGGAAAACCAACAACTGGGCCACAGTTGGCCTATGGGAGTCCAATCTCTACCTCCTCTGAACGATGTCCCGGCATCCGAATCTACTGGATACCACAACAAGCCACAACATACATCACACACTGCGGGAAGTTGGCATGATGGCGCTCTAAACCCAAACCAATAACGAGTCAAAACCTGCTCGTCTCCGCTCCACAACACTACACAAGGTATACACTAGATGACAGGTATTGTAAATTCTTAACCCTTTTTCAACAACAAATAGTAAACTTAGGCGTACCTGATGACTGTCGGAGTGCTAGTGATCATGGGAAAACAACCTACAACAAAAGGTTAATCTACAGAATTTATGACTCTGAGCTCTGATACCAACTGTAAGGGACCGACCCGAATGGGGCACTAAATGGGCCCTTACCCCAATGCATGCATTCAAAGTAAAGGACATTTAAACAGACATGATTTCGGATTCCAATTAAAACAAAACATTCAAAATAACCCCTTTAAAAACAAGACAATTTCCTTGGAACCTGTCCCTGTTTCCCAACACCTGTTCCAAGATAAATACATTTCCAAAGTATACTCCGATCAGAGATTTCTTAAAATCATTCAAAACATGTCTAAATACAATAATGCTGGAATCCACAAAATATTCAGAAAACATCCTAGGGCTCCGTGCCCGGCTACATGCATTCAGGGGAAAATAAAAACATCAAGAGTCATAATAAAAAAATCAGAGTTGGAAGACTGGGCCCCATGATCACAGCTCCTTCTTCAGCCATCCTGTCTCGCAACTTGGTTACTTGTGGAAGAACCACAATAAGGGTGAGTAACGAATTACTCAGTAAGAATCCCCAACCGGGGTACAATACGATATACATGGTCATCTTGATGAGCGTATGCAAGCTATGAATATAAACACAGAATAGAGCACATAGCTTAGCCCACACTTGGGCCTCGGATGCCAGCTTAGGGTCCTAGTCCGGAATAATATCACCACACGATCCAATACACAAGTCGCCTATATACGAAAACAAGTCCCGGCCTCGGCTGCCTCATCGGCGAAAAGGTACACCGCTCACAATCCCGAGGAGCTCTCGATCGGCGCTTGTAATGAGCGTAAGCATGCACCGCGTGCTCTGCGAACCATGGGGTTGCTGCGGAGTGCGAAGGCAAGCCGCCCATGTCCAGTCCACCACGCCTAACTAAATCTTTGGATCGGTGTCACCGACATAGGGTGTGAGACACTGACACGTAAACTATGTCACCTGAACCACCGCACACTGGGGCCAAGGAACGGTCGTGGTAGGCTTACACCAGAAGCCGCCCTTGCCTTAACAGTGGCAATCGTGGGCTCTTGCCAAACATGCTTTGAGGACATGCCGGGCCGCGGGACGAGGCAATGCCAAGTCATCATCCCGACCGTTGGGGCATTTAACGATCGCCACCCTCACCCAAGATTGCGGGGCCTACCGCTTGGGTTAGCTAATCCTCACGGGGTCGGTGAAGCTGTCTCGACGTCCCCGCCATGGATGCAAGGTACTTTATTCATCGGGCCCGGATGATGCTATCTACCCGCAACTCTAACTTTGCCCCTAGCAATCGACAAACAATTCCATAAAATCCAAAACGTGCTCAATAAGAATACAACGAGCCTAGCATGATACTACGAAGTAAGGAGGAGCAGATCTGAGCATGCTAGAAAGGAACAACCTAGCATGGATTAACATGAGAATTAAATCGGAAAATCATGCTAATCGGGAATTCGAGAATAGAATACCTAGCTACACATGTCAATAAACACAAACAAGCAATCAATCAAAGAATCGCATAATATATCGCAGGGTCCACACAACTACGGTAAGAAATCCTTACCTTGGTCGGGGACGATTTGACACGAAATCCTAAATGGCGAACGAAACCGAACTAGCTATCGAGAACCTATCAATCACAACAAAAATCACACAATAGGCCTAAATATAATAAAATAAGCAAGGCTCAGCTCGGGAGCAACTCACGAGGCGTGATTTAACGCACGAACGGGCGATTGCACGAGCGGGCGGCAATGAATGGGGTTGGCCGGCGCGCGCTGGGCGCGAGAATGTGCGCGTGGGCGCTAGGCAACACAGGGGCGTGCGGGCGAGCGGCGCGAGGCTAGGCTGGGCGCTGGCGATGCGACGCGACATGGAGCTGGGCGAGGGCTCGCGCGCTGGTGCGAGGCGGTGCGCGGCGCGGCTCGGCGGGCTGCTGCGCGCGACAGAGGATCGACGATCTCGGCGAGTTGGCGCGATTCCGGCGACGATGGGGCTTCTTCACGGACGAATCCCTCTCGGCTAGCTGCACAGAAACTTCACACACACAAATTCGCCACTCTCTCAGCCATTAATCGCCATCTCAGAAACAGGGGAAAATTGAAGAAATCGGAGGAGAAGAAGAAGAAGAAGCAGAAGGGGAAGAAAGCTTACCGGCTGGCCGAGACAAGGAGCGACTTCAAATTGGGAGAGGGAGCTCGGTCGAATTGGTGCTGGTGAGGGAGATTTCGCGAGGGAACCCAGTCGGCCGAAGAAAATCGCGAAGAAGAAATAGAAATGGGGAAGGAAGAAGGCTGGGCGATTTTGCCTTTAAATTAAAACTCACCTCGAACAGGCTTAACATAAAGTTGGCGCGTTTAGAATAACAAAGACGCTTAGTGGCTCGATTGGCAGCGCCCCTTGCCTAGCTTACAACGCGTCCTTGGCTCGAATCTCACTTGACGCGCTATTTAATTCCCTATTTATTTTTACCTTTTTCCAAGCCCAAATGTCTTCACCAAAATTCCCGATCCTATTCAAATCGGCTCATAATTTTTCTGGCAATTAACAATTTCATAACCGGCCCTGTCGGCCCGACCCAAAATTACCAAAATGCCCCTGGGCCTCCCGGGAAGACCGGGATGAAATTTCCGGGCCGTTACAACAAGATCACTCACCATTGACCTTTACTTACTTAAAACTTGTTGCATCATGGATTGCGTATACTTACGCAACCTAGGGCATTCACACAAACACATAACATCTTGAGTTGGGTTTCGCTTAAGCGAAACCAGAACATTCCACAATCACATCCTAATTTCTTTTATATAATTGCATTGTGTGTCAGTATTGACTCCCAACAATAATCATTGCTATTAATAATACACTCTTATAATACTTATCAATAATACATAATACTGTATTAATAACACATAATATTGTATTAATGAGTATTTTTTATACAGTATTAATGATTATAAATGCAAATACTTTAAAATTAGCTTACGTTTGCAATTATTTTGTGAACAATACATTCAATATAATTTTCCTACAAATAAATCTAAAGTATGATAAAATTAATACTCATCGTGAGATAAATACACATAAACATATAATACACCATCAAAAATTAGCTTACGTTTGCAATTATTTTGTGAACAATACATTCAATATAATTTTCCTACAAATAAATCTAAAGTATGATAAAATTAATACTCATCGTGAGATAAATACACATAAACATATAATACACCATCATAATTATAAAATAAAGTACTATACTTACCCAAGTAAAAAAAATACACTATTAATACATTTTAGAATTACTAATACATTATGCAACTTACTTTATTTGATCGATACTAGAAAAATAATATTATCCAAAAATTCCTATTTATTTATTAATATGTAATTGAAAGATTTTAGATTTTTTTTAAAAAATCGAACCAACTATCAACCACAAAGAAATTGTGTATCTTACTAAAATCGTAATTTTTTATTAAAAAAAATGTTATTTATTATTATTATTTTTTGACATAAAAAAGGTTATTTATAACCCACTATTTGAGGATATTTTAAGAAAATAATTTTGGGTTGGAAATGGAAGAAAAGTGGCACCATTTGGGGTGATTTTGTTGTTGTTCACTACAACAATTTTGACATTTCATGACAGTTTTTTTAGCCTAAAAATAAGCAAAACATTGAAAACTGTCATAAAATCTAAAAACACGCGCTTTTGTGGGGAAAGAAAGATGATTTTTAAGTTATAAACAATATATGACAATTATTGACATTTTCATAATTGTCATAAAAATTATATATTAAAACTATGACATATTCATAATTGTCATAAAAATTTTTGTATTCAAATATAAGTATTTTAAATTTTCACAAGATCATATGACAATTTAAAACTATCATAAAAGATAAATATGGGTAAGTTTCAAAAAAAAAAGTTCTATACCTCCTTTTAATTGGGGATACTAAAACCATGACATTTTAAAAATTGTCATAAAAAATAAATATTTGTAAGTTTTATTTTATTTTATTTTTTTTGTATCTAGGTTATTGAGTTTTTTATTAAAATAAAATCTAAAATCTAAAAAAAAGAAAAGAAAAATGAGTTTTTAAGTTGAAAATAATAATAATAATAATAATAATAATAATACTAATGATGATGATAAGTAAATAAATAAATAAATAGAAATTGTTTTTGGTATTATTGAAAAAAAAAAGAGAAAATGGGGATTTTGTTTTATTTAAAAATAAAAGGAAAAAAAAAGGGAAAAGTTAAAAGGGGAAGGTTTTTTCTTTTATGGGCTTTTTTCATAAATAGACTCTATTTCAAAAGTATTTGCAAATATATGCATCTTCAAAAATATTAGCAAAATTAGAATTTATTTTAATATCTTATAAAATCCGAAATTAACGAATTACAAAACTACCCTTAATTTATTGGTTTTTCATTTGGGAAAGGAAATTTTAAAAAAAAAAATCCTATCTCACATTCCAAACTAGAAACTGCCAATTTAGGGTGCATTAATTGTAGAATACTAGAAACCGACAATTTAGGGTGAATTAATTATGGAAAACCATAAATTGCCAATTTATGGTGCATTAATTGTTTAACGAAAGTGGCAACAGTATATTCTTAGAGGTAGAGTTGTCATTTACATATAGTATGGTTAGTAATGTACATGTACAATATAGTTAGTAATTTACATGTTATTTGATTCTAGTAATTTTGTTCATAAATAGACCGTATGAGTTGTTGAACGTTCAATTTTGTTGATTGAAATCAGAACCCGTATGATAACCATACAGTACTTAAATAACTTGGTAAATACGGTACACTCATAATATATCATGTATCATACTGTATTTTAAAACTTTATGTTTTTTTTAAATGTTTAATTTGCTGATATGGATACTTGTAGTGTGATTTAATATGTTTGCAATAACGAACAAGTAATTTTAAATGTATAAATTTTTTAATGTACAATACCGTATAGTAAAACGTTTGGAAATAACATACGTAATATTTGTGAATTGATAGAGACTCATAGTGTTGGAAAAAACTTCACACAAAATTACTATTTAAAATGAGATCAGTAGTAAATAAAAAAGATCTTATGAGTTACAAAATTGAAATTGAAAGTCGGCATAAAAAAAAGGATTGTAATGTAAAATCATCATTGGGAGAATGCATTCCTCAATATTTATGCAACGTTCTTCAGCTACTTCATGATTATGGTACATCTTTATTTTCATCTCACTGACCACTACGTCCAATAGGGATTGAGATGCTTGTTTAACCTATAAAGAAATGTTGTATAGTATTACAAAAATGTTCAAACAGTACTGTCTTATATTATAAGTCGTATAATATACATGTATATAAACAATACCGTATTACAGAATAGAAATGTAATGGATAGTAATATGAGTATGAAAAATGTATTAGACATGAATAAAATGAATAATAAACCATAAATGTACCGTGTAAGTTATACAATATGTATAATAAAATATATAGAGTTTTGTATAGTTTATACGGTAATATAATAGTACATGACAAACTCTTCAGTATTAATGGTATTATACAAATGGAATGATTGATGAACATATAAGAAGAAGATGTACAGTATAACTAACCTAAAAACACAGTATGAACATATGATATATACTCAATTATACAGCTTTGCAGATATGTGTGTATAGTGAATTATACCAGAATATGAGAATCAAAGTACGAAAAAACTACTGTTCTACATATGATTTGATTGCATTTCTAAACATGATTTTTGACATTTTAAAGACTGAAATATAAATAAATTAAATGTAGAGAAATGACAGAGTAGGAGTAAAACATATCATACTCTGCATGGCAAACAACAGTATTAATGGTATTATACAAATGGAATGATTGATAAACCTATAAGGAGAAAATGTACAGTATAACTAACCTAAAAACACCGTATGAACATACGGTATATACTCAATTATGCAGCTTTGTAGATGTGTATACAATCAATTATATCGAATATGGAAATCAAAGTACGAAGAAACTCATGCATACATATGATTTTACTGCAATTCTAAACATGATTTTTGACATTCTAAATACTAAAATATAAATAAATTAAATGTAGAGAAATGACAAAGTAGGAGTAAAACATATCATACTCTACATGACAAACAAAGTATTAATGATATTATACAAATGGAATGATTGATGAACCTATAAGGAGAAGATGTACAGTATAACTAACCCAAAAACACTGTGTGAACATACGGTATATACTCAATTGTACAGTTTTGTATATGTGTATACAATCAATTATACCAGAATATGGAAATCAAAGTACGAAAAAACTACTGTTCTACATATGATTTTACTGCATTTCTAAACATGACTTTTGACATTCTAGATACTGGAATTTAAATGAGTTAAATGTACATAAATAATAGAATAGGAATAAAACATACCATACTAAACCATATGAAACATATCGGATCACGATTATACTAGAACGAGCAGCAACCTACTAATGATGATGGATAAGGAACAAAAACGTAATACAAATACGGTGAAAAATGAAAATTATTGAGAAGAGATAACTAATGACGTACGATTATACCGTCCGATCAGAACTTTGTGGTCGACGACAATTTATGTGGTGGCCGAAATGTGAAAAGAAAGATTGAATGGAGTTGGAGAAACGAAAAATGGAGGAATGGAGAATGGAAGAAGAAAAGTGAAACGAAAATGGAATAGAAAGAAAGATAAGAGATAAATGAGAAAAGGAATAAAATCTCATTGCATTAAAAGAGTTGACAATTATATATGGTATGTTTTAAAAGGATGGAAAGTATGCAAAATGAGGCATTTAATTCGAAAATTTAATATTAAATATGAGAAAGGGCAAAATGGTATTAATGAAAAATTAATAATTACGATTTTTTATAAAAAAATTAACTTTGCAAAAAAAAACTTGGTCGTCTATATTTGTAAATACTTTTTCAATGTGGTCTAGTTACTACAATTTCCCTTCTTTTATTATTTCTTTTTTTTTTCTTTTCTCCATTATTCTTCTTCCTCCTTCTTCTCACCCAAACCCTAGCCTCCACTTCTACCTTGTGTTCTTCAGCTTTTTTCGAGCTACTCATCGTTGGTAAGTTATTTAGAGTTTTTTTCGAGCTTCACCTTAGCCTTTAATGGAGTTTTCCGGCGAGTTGACTCAAAACCATCTTAGATCTACTTTATTTCTTTGTAGTTTTCGAGAGCTATAGGAGTCTGTTTGCAAATCCGAGACCTGTTCCATGATCCTGAACTCTAGACCTTTCCAACGAGGTATGACCTGCCCTGTTCCGAGACGACGCGCCGCCGCCAGCCACCACTCGCCACCGCCGTGCTCCGGCGAGGCATTTTTGGGCAGTAGCTTCCCCTCCTTCCCGTGATGTTAACCCCCCTTGTGACATGTTTTGTAAGGGACCGACCCGAATGGGGCACTAAATGGGCCCTTACCCTAATGCATGCATTCAAAGTAAAGGACATTAAACATACATGATTTCGGATTCCAATTAAAACAAAACATTCAAAATAACCCCTTTAAAAACTAGACAATTTCCCTAGAACCTGTCCCTGTTTCCAAGCACCTGTTCCAAGATAAATACATTTCCAAAGTATACTCCGATCAGAGATTTCTTAAAATCATTCAAAACATGTCTAAATACAATAATGCTTTGGAATCCACAAAATATTCGAAAAAACATCCTAGGGCTCAGTGCTTGTCCACATGCATTCAGGGGAAAATAAAACATAAAGAGTCATAACACAAAATCAGAGTTTGATGACTAAGCCCCATGATCACAGCTCCTCCTTCAGACATCCTGTCTCGCAACTTGGTTACCTGTGGAAAATCCACAATAATAAGGGTGAGTAACGAATTACTCAGTAAGAATCCCCAACCGGTACAATACGATATACATGGTCATCTCGATGAGAGTATGCAAGCTATGAATATAAACACGAATAGAGCACATAGCTTAGCCCACACTTGGGCCTCGGATGCCAATTTAGGGTCTTAGTCCTAATAATATCACCACACAAGTCGCCTATATACGAAAACAAGTCCCGCCTCGGCTGCTTCATCGCCGACGAAAGGTACACCGCTCAAGATCCCGATGAGCTCTCCGTCGGCGGCGCCAGAATGAGCGTAAGCATGTACCGCGTGCTACTGCAGACTATGGGGGTGTCGGGTCTAGAGGCAAGCCGCCCATGTCCATCCACCACGCCTAACTAAATCTCGGATCGGTGTCACCGACATAGGGGTGTGAGACTCGACACGTAAACTATGTCACCTGAACCACCGCACTGAGGCTAAAGAAACGGTCGTGGTAGGCTTACACCAGAAATCGCCTTTACCTTAACAGTGGCAATCGGGGGCTCTTGCCAAACATGTTGAGGACATGCCACCGCCGCCGGGCGAGGCAATGCCAAGTCATCATCCCGATTGTTGGGGCATTTAACGATCTGCCACCCTCACCCAAGATTGCGGGGGCCACCGTTAGGGTTAGCTATTCCCTAACGGGATCGGGCGAGCTCCATCTCATACGTCCCACGTGGATGCAAGGTACTTTATGCACCGCCCCGGATGATGCTATCTACCCGCCACTCTAACTTTGCGCTTAGCAATCAAAGAAACAATTCCATAAAATCCAATACGTGCTCAATAAGAATACAACGAGCCTAGCATGATACTACGAAGCAAGGAAATGAGATACGAGCATGCCGAAAGGAACAACCTAGCATGGATTAACATGAGAATTAATCAGGACAATCATGCTAACCGGGAATTCAGAAACGAGCACCTATTGCTAAATATGTCAATAAACACAAACAAGCAATCAATCAGCAATCACATATAATATCGCAGGGTCCACACAACTCCGGTAAGAAATCCTTACCTTGGTCGGGGACGAATTGACACGAAAACCTAAGTGGCGAACGAACTCGAACTAGCTATCGAGAACCTATCAATCACAACAAAAATCACACAATAGGCCTAAATATAATAAAATAAACAAGGCTCAGCTCGGGAGCAACTCACGAGGCGCGACGAATGCACGAACTAGCCGATTGCACGAACGGGGCAGCAACGGGGCTGGCTGGGGCGCAAAAATGGGCGCGTTGGCGCGCGGACGGGCGCTGGGGCGCGAGCTACGCGTGGATGAACAGGGCATTGGGCGCGGACGCGGGCGCGAGAGCGATGCAGAGCGGCACAGCTGGGACGGCGCGCGGTGTGACACGGAGCTGGGCGAGGCGCGCGCGCGGGCGCAAGAAGATGAGCGGCGTGGCTCGGCGGAGGGCTCTGCTTCTGCGCGCGGCGACGGGGCGAACAGGGGCGAACAGAGCATCGAAGAGAACGAGCTCGATTCCGGGCGATAGGAGAGGATTCGACGCGCGATTTGTTCTTTGGACCACTTCCCTACATTAGCGCACAAAAAACCACACGAATCTCCTCACTCCCACGGCCAATGCAGAACGAAATCGGGCCGGGGAAAGAAATCAGATTTTTGAAGGAAAGGAGGAAGAAGAAGCATACCTGCTGGTCGGGGATGGAAAACGACTTCGAATTGGAGAAGAAGCTCGGTCGAACACGCTGGAGAAGGAAGAAATCGCGAAGACGAAGCTCGGTCGGTCGGGTAGAAAAGGAGAAGGAGAATCGCGAGGAAGAAGAAGCTTCGGGCGGAAATTCTGCTTTTATAAAATCACCACTGCCCACGGCATATATACGAGATCGCGCGCATAGATTAACAAACACGCCCAGTGGCTCGGCTGGCAGCGACCCTTGCCTAGCTTGCAGTGCGACCCTGGCTCGAATCTCACTCGACGCGCTATTTAATTCCCTATTTATTTCCACATTCTTCCATGCCCAAATGTCTTCACCCAACTTCCCGATCCCATTCAAATCGACTCATAATTTTTCCGGCAATTAACAATTACGGCCAGACCAAAATTACCAAAATGCCCCTGGGCAACCCGGGAAGACCGGGATGAAATTTCCAGGCCGTTACAATATTCCCCCCTTATAAGACTTTCGTCCTCGAAAGTCACTTAAGATTGGAACAGCTCGGGATACTGCAATCTCATCTCCTCCTCCCGCTCCCAAGTGGCTTCCTCTGAACTCTGACTCCTCCACTGAACATTTACCAACCGGATTTCACGATTACGCAGTGACTTTGTCTCAAAAGCAAGAATCCTCACTGGCTTCTCCTCGAAGCTCAAATCCTCATTCAGCTGCAACGGCTCAAAGTCAACAATGTGCGACGGGCCGCGCGCATCGCCTCAACATCGAAACATGAAAAACACGTACCTGCGCCAGACAATGACGGAGGCAAGGCTAATCGATAAGCAACCTTGCCGATCCTCTCCAGAATCTCAAACGGGCCAACAAAACGAGGACTCAGCTTTCCACGCTTGCCAAACCTCAAAACACCTCGCATCGGTGCGACCTTTAGGAATACATGTCGACCAACCTCAAACTCCAAATCCCGATGCCGAACATCGGCGTAACTCTTTTTTCTGCTCTGAGCTGTCAACATACGAGCTCTAATCTTCTGCACGACACCATTGGTCAACAGCAGCAACTCGGGACCCAAAACACGCTCGCACCAACCTCTTCCCGAAATACGTAAGATCGGCAACGCTTACCATATAAAGCCTCGAATGGAGCCATCTGAATCGTCGACTGATAACTGTTGTTATATGCAAACTCCATCAGATACATGTACTGGTCCCAACTGCCCGGGAAATCTAACACACAAGCCCTCGAATCACGGTCAGACACAATCCTCACAGGCACACCGTGATAACAAATGATCTGCTCCAAAAACAATCTGCGCCACTTTGTTCCACGGTATAAGTGTCACTACCGGGAATGAAGTGTGCGCTCTTAGTCAATCGATCGACTATCACCCAAATCGAGAGAACTTCCTCGAGTCCTCGGCAAACCGTAAATAAAGTCCATGGAGATCTCTTCCCATTTTCACCGAGGCACACTCGGTGTTTGCAACAAACCGGTGGTCTCTGCTGGGTGCCTTCACTTGGCCGACAAGTGAGACATCGATCGACAAACTCCGCAACATCTCTTTTCATACCCATCCACCGTAATGTCCGCTTAAGATCTCGATACATCTTGGTACCCGGGTGCCAAGCAAACGAGAATCGTGGGCCTCTGGAGCAACTCTGCTCGCAATCCTCGCAACATCCGGAACACAACAACCGCCTCTCAGACGTCATTGCCCACCACCGGTCGTGAAAATACGAAATCAAAATCTCCATCAAGCACTAACTCACATCACCCAATTTCTTAAGTGCGGGGTCACTTAGGTGACTATCAATAATCCATTGTCTAATCGATGGTTGGGATCACAACTCGGCTACTCTCTCGCGAAGAACCTCACCCAACAACATCAAATCTCGGCCGCTCAAACTTTCTCCGTAATCTGGCTGGGAACTCAACAACACCGCGGAGTGCCGACGTCTTCCTATTCAAAGCGTCGGCTACAACATTTGCTTTACCCGATGGTACAAAATCTCATAGCAGTCATAATCTTTCACCAACTCTAACCATCTCCTCATCATATTCAACTCCTTCTCGAGTAAACAGTACTTGAGGCTCGTGATCGGTGAGACATCCGAATCCGCTCACCATACAGATAATCCTAAAAATCTTCAGGGCAAACACCACTGCTGCCAACTCCATATCATGAGTCGGATAGTTATGCTCATATGGCTTCAGCTGACGGGAAGCATAAGCAATGACCTTCTCGTGCTGCATCAACACACAACCCAACCCGAACTTGGAAGCATTGCTGTAAACCACGAAACCACCTGTCCCCTCCGGATCGCCAACACTCAGTCTTGAAGTCAAATCTGCGCTTGAGCTCAGCAAAGCTCTCATCACACCTACCGTCCCAAACAAACTCGACACCCTTCCTCGTCAGACGAGTGAGGGGCGAGGCTATGGCGGAAAAGTCCTTAACAAACCGACGGTAGTAACCTGCCAAACCCAGAAAGAAACGGCTCCTACGAGCAGACAACCGAAGGACAGAGAGCTCCACATACACTCGCTGTCTTGTTCCACTAAAGCAAAATCTCACGGGGTAGCAACAGGGGTCCACCACAAACTGAACCTCCAAATACCAACGGGGCAACTCTCAACTTTCCTGGAAACAGGAAGACAACCAACAGGGCACGAACCATTCGCCCCACGAGCAAAACTGACTTCTAGCAATTCCGATCCACACCTTGGTCAACACCAAGCATCAACTTGCCACCACACCGAAACCAATCCAGACTCCACTCCAAACAAATACCAGCTTGCTAGGCTACCAAGATCGCCAAAGAACTCACTCACGAGGCTACAAACTACACGGCTCAAACTTTGCAATCTGAAACTCACTATCTGGGCCTGACTGAGCTCTAGAGAGGCTCTCCACAACCTAGGGTTCTCCGACAACCCTCGAAACCCACTGCCAACTAACGGACTAACAACCAACTGCCTGAACAACAACAACTCCTTTTTCCAGCAACACAATCATGCTGGCCAACTCCAACTCCTTGGAAACCAAGAGGACCCGAAACGCTACAGAATGTGTCATCCTCCTACTCAGACATCAACCACAACATAACTCCTACCCAAGGAGGGATCCGAACAACTCTCTCAGTCATGACGATCAACAAGAAGATCCGCCAACCAAGCTTAGGTCCACTTAACAAATCTTACCTAAGCAACAACCTGATACCACGAGCATGGTATCCTTACCACCTCACTAAAGCCTTACAACATCCACCTGAAGTCCAACTTTTCCAAGAACTGAGCACCAGATCCCCAAGCAAACCCTACATGGATCTGAAACTCTCGCCACAGAACGAACCACACCAAACACACTTGTGTGCACAACTCCCAACCTTCACTTAACGATCCAAGACTAACAAATGCTTTTCCCAAAAGCCACACTAGCTCCTCGGAGAGATAACCAATCAACGGAACACCCAAAGTTCCATCTCCACACGATGCTCGAAGCTGTGGCAACCTTGCTCTACCAAAGCATAACCATGCCAAGCTGAACTTACTTTATACCATGCCTCTACCAAGGGTGCTTACCCATAAGGCATCCAACTCCTCTCACAAGGCATCCTACTCACCTCATAGGCATCCAACTCATGGTCCCTCAGCTGGACCCAACTTGCTTCTACGATGCTCAACACTCCTCAGATTTAGGCACTCGAAGGTAGTTGACCGTACTACCAACCACAAGGATCTCTTGGCCTTAACACTAGCGTGAGATGCACGCGCACTAACACTTACCAACCGTCAACCTGCTTGACTTACTCAACCTTCAGTAACGCTGGGAAAAGGCTCTGGCTCCTCTCGAACATCCTTTAGCTTGAAGTCCTTTGATTACCACTGAACTAGCCCTTTTGTCGACCTACACAGGTGCAATTACCATAAACGGATCCAAGGCTAAAGGAGTGCGCTGAACTCCCGACGGCATAAAACCATCTGCTATGCCCATGCCAAACTCAGGCCTGAACCAGACTTAGTGCCAAAGCGGCACACCAAACCAATGCACCTCAAGTGCCACTACTACCAAATCCACATCTTACTACCACGGGGCCAACAAGGTCACAACCTCAAGTGACACGAACTCTGGCTCGGCATACAAGGGCTCAACTCCAACAACCATGCCTAAGGCATCTCATCAAGCTGAAGGCTCACAGCCTACTCTTGCATCTCCACATGATGCTCAACAAACTCTGGCCGGCTCTCTCAACATGCAGCAGCTAGCCCTACTCTAGGGCTTACCAAAAGAAAGAGTGTTCAATTCTACCAAACAACTGAGGAAACCACCAACGGATCCAAAAGAAGAAGAACATCGCTTCTTTGCACTTTAACTACTGTGGTTCCGGAACTACTGGCTGCAAACAACCACACTTTACAGAAGCACAAAGATGCCCCATCAACCTCCTCGAAGGCTACCAACTTTGCAACCATTCTCTGGGCAACCAAATAATCTAACAAGACTCAAGATCAACGCTTGAGCTACCCAGGCTAGTCCACACGGGAACGTGCTCCACAAACATCCACATCAGCACAACCATAGCTAACTCCTCTCTTGGAGTGGCATTCCAAGGCAAAGCACCTCCACCCTCTCACTAGGGGAAAACCAACAACTGGGCCACAGTTGGCCTATGGGAGTCCAATCTCTACCTCCCTCTGGAAAGATGTCCTAGGGCATCCGAACCTACCTGGATACCACAACAAGCCACAACATACATCACACACTGCGGGAAGTTGGCATGATGGCGCTCTATACCCGAACCAATAACGAGTCAGAACCTGCTCGTCTCCGCTCCACAACACTACACAAGGCATACACTAGATGACAGGTATTGTAAATTCTTAACCCTTTTTAAACAACAAATAGTAAACTTAGGCGTACCTGATGACTGTCGAAGTGCTAGTGATCATGGGAAAACGACCTACAACAAAAGGTCAATCTACAGAATTTATGACTCTGAGCTCTGATACCAACTGTAAGGGACCGACCCGAATGGGGCACTAAATGGGCCCTTACCCCAATGCATGCATTCAAAGTAAAGGACATTAAATGCAGACATGATTTGATTCCAATTAAAACAAAACATTCAAAATAACCCCTTTAAAAACTAGACAATTTCCACGGAACTCGTCCCTGTTTCCAAGCACTGCTCCAAGATAAATACATTTCCAAAGTATACTCCGATCAGAGATTTCTTAAAATCATTCAAAACATGTCTAAATACAATAATGCTTTGGAATCCACAAAATATTCGAGAAAACATCCTAGGGCTCAGTGCTTGACTACATGCATTCAGGGAAAATAAAACATAAAGAGTCATAACACAAAATCAGAGTTTGATGACTGAGCCCCATGATCACAGCTCCTCCTTCAGACATTCTGTCTCGCAACTTGGTTACCTGTGGAAAATCCACAATAATAAGGGTAAGTAACGAATTACTCAGTAAGAATCCCCAACCGGGGTACAATACGATATACATGGTCATCTCGATGAGAGTATGCAAGCTATGAATATAAACACAGAATAGAGCACATAGCTTAGCCCACACTTGGGCCTCGGATGCCAATTTAGGGTCTTAGTCCGGAATAATATCACCACACAAGTCGCCCTATACGAGAAACAAGTCCGGCCTCGGCTGTCTCATCGCGACGAAAGGTACACCGCTCAAGATCCCGATGAGCTCTCCGGTCGGCTATTTGAATGAGCGTAAGCATGTACCGCGTGCTACTGCAGACTATGGGGGGTGTCGGGTCTAGAGGCAAGCTGCCCATGTCCAGTCACCACGCCTAACTAAATCTCTGGATCGGTGTCACTGACATAGGGGTGTGAGACCTGGACACGTAAACTATGTCAGCCTGAACCACCGCACCTGAGGCTAAGGAAACGGGTCGTGGTAGGCTTACACCAGGAAACCGCCCTTACCTTAACAGGTGGCAATCAGGGGCTACTGCCAAACATGCTGAGGACATGCCGGCTGCCGGGGACGAGGCAATGCCAACGACCGGCAGAACGAAATCGGAACCAGGGGGAAAGAAATCAGATTTTTGAAGGAAAGGAGGAAGAAGAAGCATACCTGCTGCTCGGGGATGGAAAACGACTTCGAATTGGAGAAGAAGCTCAATCGAACACGCTGGGGAAGGAAGAAATCGCTAAGACGAACTCGGTCGGTCGGGGAGAAAATGAGAAGGAAAATCGCGAGGAGGAAGAAGCTTCGGGCGGAAATTCTGCTTTTATAAAATCACCACTGCCCACGGCATATATACGAGATCGCCCGCATAGATTAACAAACACGCCCAGTGGCTCGGCTGGCAGCGACCCTTGTCTAGCTTGCAGTGTGACCCAGGCTCGAATCTCCCTCGACGCGCTATTTAATTCCCTATTTATTTCCACATTCTTCCAAGCCCAAATGTCTTCACCCAACTTCTCGATCCCATTCAAATCGACTCATAATTTTTCCGGCAATTAACAATTACATAACCGGCCCTGTGGGCCCGACCAAAATTACCAAAATGCCCCTGGGCAACCCGGGAAGACCGGGATGAAATTTTTGGGCCGTTACATGTTTAGCTTGTCCCTAACGAATGCTCGGTATTGTTTTGTGTTCAGGTGCTCTCGGGTTTCATCGTTTCGAGACGTAGAATATTTTAAAAGGTAGGATATTTTACTTATTCATCTACGTAGAATACGCATAATTGCATCATTTGAAAGATTCGGATTTTAATCCTACTCTCACGAGCTTCCTTCTTATGGGCTATAAGTTGTTCTCGCCAACCATGTTTCGAGTGTATTTTCTATTTTAACACACTTTTATTCCATGTTTTTTTCTTTTGCCAAATTTAAGAAATGAGAAAAGATAGCAAGACTTTGTCCAAATAAAATAGAGATTTAAAAAACCAAGGAATTATAACTAAATAAAACAATTCATATTACTTGCTTTCCTTGAATTTTTCATTGTGTTTTATTAGACTAATGATTTTGTTATATGCCTCAATTGTTTGATTGCTATAGGATGAGAAAGTGTTAAGTATATATGTTGCTTTGGTTTGACTTGGTGGTTGAAATGAACTTTGGAAATCGAGAGATTAGAATGAATAAAAATTCTTGATTTGTTTTGTCTATTGGAAGGTCTAAGAGTGAATTTGATCCATTTGTTTTTGCACATGCCTACCCGAAATGTTTGCTGAACTTGGTAAAGTTGATTGTTGTTTCTTTTTATTGGGGGTAGGGGGTTTTATATGGTTCTTTCTTTATTGAACTTGGCTACAATAGTACAACCAAAGATCCATAACAAATGAATGGAACATGGGTGGGTTGAATTTTGTCGCACTTTTAATCTCAGTTGTTAGTGGATCATCTCTTTTAAATGAAATTCAACTAGAATGTAGTTTTTTGTTTTGAATTGTAGTTTTGATATATTATGAGACTAATTTCTTGAAATAACTCCTTAAATTTCTAGGGCACTTAACGACTTTTATGAAATTATTACTATCACTCTTATATGGTACACTTAATGTAGACCAATTTTTTTCTTGCTGCCAAGAATGAAAAAAGGTATGAATTATTTAGGTTTTTCTTTGTGTTGTTGGGTGGAATTTGGTATTCTATTGGTTAGACATGTAGTTTGTTTTGATATATCGATTAAGTTCAAGTTCTATTGGTTAGGCATGTAGACATTAATTAAAGTATTCAATTTGAATTATGGACTTTAAACCATGTTGTTATTTAGAAATCTTGGTGAACTTATTAGGAGCATTTTTTAATCCTATTGGTAAGTTAAGAAGAATTTTGCACAAAGAATTTGGCTTTGAATTCTATGTAAGCTGCTTCTACTTTTTTTTTAATTAAGGATTTTTTTTGTTAATTATTCTGCATTGTTTATTTTTATGCCTATCACTTTTTCTTTCTTAAGTTTTATGATTTTGAGCTTGTTGATGGTTTCCAAAGTTGGGAGGAGGATATCAATCAACATTTCTAACATACAATCAAATGAATGCTCATCAATCAGGTTCTTATCTAGTAACTTTAACGTTAATTTTATAGCATCTATTTCATTTTTCAGCTTCTAATATGCTTCAACCTCATGTTTTGATATGCTTCAACCTCATTTTTAAGCCCCAAATGGACTTTGTTTAAGTTTAGGCTCTAAGTTTTGATCTCTAGTTATTATCTTTATAATCCATTTATCAACACTTTTTAGTCATTATGAGGTTGCTTAATAGATTTTGACAAGGACCATGTTCATCTAAGGTATGTTATTTCTATTTTCATTTTGTTGTTTAGATATTGATACAATGAACTCATATACCTAAATTGAGTTATTGTTTGTTTTACCTTTTGAACTATTTTTATCTTGACATGGATAGTTAACACCTGCAACGTTGTATCAAGTCTAATTTCTTATTTCTAAAATAATGTCTTACTCATACTTTTGATGTGGTTTTATTTTCTCTTGATGCAAGAAACTGAAGCTTGGAAGAAAGAGAAAATAAAAAGAACTAATTGGAAGAGATAAAAAAATATTGAAAGAAAGGAGGAAAATTGTGTGAAGGTAAGCAATTGGCTCTTAGATTGCAAACTTTGTCTCCCTCGCTAGGGCTGGAAATTGTGGATTTAACAAAAACTAGAGAAACAATACATTTATACAAGATAAAAAGTTCATTTAATTCTCTGTTGAGAATAGAATGAAATAGAGTGAAATTGATAGAGTGGGTTTTAATTGTACAAGAGGCTCCGGAGTACTGGAACTAAGGCAAATTCAAGGGGAGGCGCAACATCAGCAGGTGAGATCTCTTAAGGCTCATTATTTCATTTTCGCGTGTGTATTACCTTGATGATAGAATTTCTTATTTAGTTGGGAAAAGGGTGTGGAAGTAATGCGATAATGTGTAGATATATGGAAAATTAGAGTTTGTAATTTATCTATGTAGCGCGTGGGACTGGAAGAAGCAAGTGTTTTCTGTTATGAGGAGTAAAGTGTTTCTTTTCATGAATTTTAGGAGTGGTGGGTGTTGAGTTGAATGTTGTATGTTGTATGTTGGTTAGAGATTAAATCTTATGAGGATTTTCTTTATATGGATATGTTACATTTAGTATTGGAGATATTTGAGTTTGTTGGATATTTTTCTCTATGTTTAACGTTTAGGTGGCCTTAAGAGAGCAACGACGATGAGCTTGGGACTGGTGGGCAGGTAGCAGAGCTAGTATTTTTTTAGGTTGCTGGTTTAGAATGTGTATATAAAAAGAATGTATTTAAGTTTTGCATTCTAGGCCTTCTATAAAGCTTTTGTAAAGTTAGTTTGTAGCTGTTTGTAAATATTATGGATTCTCTACTGTTGTATAGACTTTTGGGTTGTATATTTGCTTAAGAATTATCAATAAAGTAGGGTGTTTCATCAATTGTGAAGTAAGAGTTTCAGGTGACATGGAAATCCAAACGGACATGGTGTACAATTTGGTTTTTATGTGGATTGTGATATTATTTTTGAAATGTTCAATTATTGACAGATTTAATTGTAATTAGCATGAATTAAATGAATAAGTTAATAGAATATATTAAATTCTCGATTAAAAAAAACAGTCATAATATACCTTTTATGACAACTTTTAACTATCATGAAATATAAATCATGACTATTACAATTGTCATGAAATCTAATTTATGACAACTTTAAACTATTATCAAGATTATTACAAGAGTCACGTTACCCATTTTATGACAATTTTAAACTATCAAGAAATAGAAATCATGACAGTTTATAATTTAACTTTATTTGGAAAAATAACTCTATTTTATGACATTTAAAAACTGTCATGGTAACAAAAGTTAAAATTACAAAAATAACTTAATTTATGACAATTATAAAATGTCAAAAATAGAGATTATAAAGTATATTTTTCATTTATTCATGACAATTTTTAATTGTTGTGAAAAAACATTCATGACAATTTTATAACTGTCATAAATTATATTTTATGACATTGTTATTATATGTCATAAAAGACTTACCATACACGTGATACCATGACAACGAAGTTTTTTGATATAATTGTCATAATAAGTCAATTATGAAAATTAAAAATTGTCATAGAAAGCTAAAATTATAGTAGTGGTTGTTGTTTTTTTTTTTTGAAAACTTAGTGCTTTTTATTTTAATAAGTGTTGGTTTAATGATGGATGATGTTTGTGTAATTTCCCTATAAAACAAATTTTCTATCTCAAAATAGTGGATTATTTTTCCTAAAATTTCTAAATATGCGCTTGCAATTTTTTTCTTCATTTGATCTAATGTCGTAAAAAGTCCTATATTTTTTACTAGTTCCACTTAAATATATTTTCTACTACTTTATTAATAATTCATATTTTTAACAGTCTATTCAATGGTAAATTTAGTCCAAATTATGTTATGAATTCAAAATTTTCAATTTTAATTATTATTAAACTAAAAATGTTTTTTAAGATCAATTAACAACAATTGAGGTGGATGATTAAAATTCATAAACTTTTAATTATAGATACGTAATTGTTATTATTTACTCCAACCACATTTTCAAAAAATAAAAAGAAAAAAATTATATCAACCACTATTTATGTAACGGCCCAGTTTTCTATTCCGGTTTTCGAGGAGCTTCCGGTTCAGATTCAGTGGTTCGGTTGGGCCGTTAGAGCTGTTTTGACCCTTAGGGGTATTTTGGTCTTTTTACTCCCCCGGGCAGGAATGTGGATTTTCAGGGCTTCGAGGCAGCTCCTGCCTTTGTTGAGGTTTGTTTGTTGGTGGCTGCGAGTCCCGAGGTGTTTGGGCTATTCGTTTGGGAGTTCCGTTGTGATTTGGGTTTTGGGCAAAGTTATGGTTGTTTGGGTGTTCCCTTTGGGATTCGAGCCCAGGCCCTCAGTGTTGATTTGGGAGGTTGTTTTAAGTGAGATTTATTGATTGGAAAGGTTGCTTCAGTCGGGTCTCGAAGGAGGGAGCCGGGAAATGGGATTTAAGGATTTTAAGGATTTTTAGAAATTGGATAAAATGGATAAGTTTGGATTTTGGATAAGGATAAAATAATAAAAGAGAAAAAGAAAATAAAAATCCCTTTTTCCCATTTTTCCCCCATTTTTCCTTTTTTCCATTTTCTTCACTTTCTCTCTCCTCCAGCCCGAGCAGCCCCCTTGGTCGCCCACGCCCGAGCCAGCCCGAGCCCCCTGGCCTCCCAGCTCGCCCAGCCCAACTCGCCCAGGTAGCACCGAGCCCAGCCCCAGCTCGCCCTGCCCTGTGCCACGTCGCCCAGGCCGTCCTCGTATCGCCCCGTATCGCCCAGGTCCGAGCGCCTCGCACTGTGCCGAGTCCGTGCACCCTGTAGCTCGCCGTGCTGTGCCAGCCCGAGCGCCCCGAGCCCATCGCGTCGCGCGCGCCGCGCCGCGTCCTCGCCAGCTTGCCGCCGCTCGCGCGCCGCGCCGCCCCAAGCTTGAGCCGAGCCGCGCCAAGCGCGTCGCCGCCCGAGCCGAGCTCGAGCCGCGCCATGCGCCTCGCCTCGCCCGGCTAGCCAAGGAGCGCTCCTCCGCGCCCAGCGCCCGGCTTTGCGCCCATCCAGCCCTTTTCTTGCGCTGACGGCTTGTGTGTGTGTGTTTGGCCCGAGCCTTGTGGCTTCTCGGATGGTATTTCCCGAGTCTTTTCTTCGTTGGGCCCTGATTGTTGGCTGCTGGTTATTGTATTTAATTGGGGTGCTTTGTTTGATGTATAGGCTGTTCGGGTTCGATTAGAGGCTCGAGGATCGCTCGTTGATTTATTATGATTTGTAATTATTTTCTGCTTGTTCCAGGTAAGGATTTCTTACCGTGGTTGTGTGGACCCTGCAATATATCATGATTGTACCTTGTATGCTTGTTTGCTGTTATGAACATGATATTGATATGGCAGCTTTGATTGACCTCTTGCTAGCATGTTTGCCTGATTTTACATGTTAGTGCCATGCTAGGTTTGTTCTACCAGCATGCTTATGATTCCTGCTTAAGTTTGTAGTATCATGCTAGGTAAATGTGATTGATGTCGGTCATTGTTTGCTAGCCAGGAATCATTTATTTGCCCTGTACTCTTAGATAGAGTTGTAGGGTTTGTCATCATCCAGAGGCTGAGAGCGGACATAACGTACTTTGTTGTAAGAGACCGACCCGAATGGGACACTAAATGGGCCCTTACCCCAATGCATGCATTCAAAGTAAAGGACATTAACAGACATGATTTCGGATTCCAATTAAAACAAAAACATTCAAAATAACCCCTTTAAAAACTAGACAATTTCCCTGGAACCTCTCCCTGTTTCCAAGCACCTGTTCCAAGATAAATACATTTCCAAAGTTTACTCTGATCAAAGATTTACTAAAAACCATTCAAAACCTGTTCAGATACAAAATGCTGGAATCCACAAACATTTACAAAACATCCTAGGGCTCCGTGCCCGGCTACATGCATTCAGGGGAAACAAAACATAAAGAGTCATAATACAAAAATCAGAGTGGGAAGACTGGGCCCCATGATCACAGCTCCTCCTTCAGGCATCCTGTCGCGCACCACGGTTACCTGTGGAAAACCACAAAATAAAAGTGAGTAACAATTACTCAGTAAGAATCCCCAACCGGGGTACAATACGATATACATGGTCATCTCGATGAATGTATGCAAGCTATGAGTATAAACACAGAAAAGAGCACATAGCTTAGCCCACACTTGGGCCTCGGATGCCAATTTGGGGTCTTAGTCCGGAAATAATATCACCACACAAATTGCCCTATACGAGAAACAAGTCCCGGCCTCAGCCTGTCTACTGTCGACGAAAGGTACACTGGCTCACAATCCCGAGGAGCTCTCCAGTCGGCGCTGTAATGAGCATAAGCATGTACCGCGTGCTACTGCAGACTATGGGGGGTGCCGGGTCTAGAGGCAAGCTGCCCATGTCCAGTCACCACGCCTAACTAAATCTTTGGATCGGTGTCACTGACATAGGGGTGTGAGACTCGACACGTAAACTATGTCACTGAACCACCGCACTGGGCCAAGGAAGGGTCATGGTAGGCTTACACCAGGAAGCCGTCCTTGCCTTAACAGGTGGCAATCAGGGGCTACGGCCGAACACGCTGAGGACGTGCCGACTGCCGGGGACGAGGCAATGCCAAGTCATCATCCCGACCGTTGGGGCATTAACAACTGCCACCCTCACCCAAGATTGTAGGGCCTACCGCTTGGGTTAGCTAATCCCTCACGGGGTCCAGGGACGGAGCACTGTCTCGACGTCCCTGCCATGGATGCAAGGTACTTTATGCATCAGGCCCGGATGATGCTATCTACCTGCAACTCTAACCTGCCCTAGCAATCAGCAAACAATTCCATAAAATCCAATACGTGCTCAATAAGAATACAACGAGCCTAGCATGATACTACGAAGCAAGGAACAGATACGAGCATGCTAGAAAGGAACAACCTAGCATGGATTAACATGAGAATTAATCATGAAAAACATGCTAATCGGGAATTCAGAATTGAGTGTCTAGCTATACATGTCAATAAACACAAACAAGCAATCAATCAGCAATCACATATAATATCGCAGGGTCCACACAACTTCGGTAAGAAATCCTTACCTTGGTCGGGGACGATTTGACACTAAAACCTAAGTGGCGAGCGAACCCGAACTAGCTATCGAGAACCTATCAATCACAACAAAAATCACACAATAGGCCTAAATATAATAAAATAAACAAGGCTCACCTCTGGAGCAACTCACGAGGCGCGATTTAACGCATCGAACGAGCCGATTGCCGAGCGAACGGCAAAGAATCTGGCGCCGCGCACGCACTGGCCGCGATGCGCGCGCGACGGATCTTGGCGAAGCGAGGCGCGCGCGGCGTGACACAGAGCTGGGCGAGGCGTGCGCGCGGGCGCGAGGCGATGCACGGCATGGCTCGGCGGTCTGCGCAGCGATAGAGCACGCGACTCGCGATGGAAAGAAAGCTCAAATTCGGCCGATAGGGGAGGATTCGACGAGCGATTTATGGATGGTCGAACTCCTCTACTCCAGCTGAACAAAACCCACCCAACAAATCGCTTTAACATGACCGAAAAATTAATTTTGAAAAATAGGGGAAGGGTCGACGGAAACGCGAAGGAGAAGAAGAGAAGGAGAAACTTACCAGCTGATCGGGGTTTGGCTTCGGATTTGAAGAAGAAACGCGGTCGAATTGAAGCTGGCAGGGGAGAAATCGCGGAGGGGAGCTTGGTCGGTCGGAGAGATTCGCGAAGGAGAGGAAGAGAAACGGAGAAGAAAGCTCGGGCGAGCTCTGCTTTTATACCAACCGCCTTCGAAAACAAGCATAAGTATTAGAACGCGCGTTTAGATTAACAAATGCGCCCGGTGGCTCGGCTGGCAACGCCCTCCGCCTAGCATGCGGCACGTCCTTGGCTCGAATCTTACTCGATTCGCTATTTAATTCCCTATTTATTTTTACCTTTTTCCAAGCCCAAATGTCTTCACCAAAATTCCCGATCCCATTCAAATCGACTCATAATTTTTCCGGCAATTAACAATTACATAACCGGCCCTGTCAGCCAGACCCAAAATTACCAAAATGCCCCTGGGCGTCCCGGGAAGACCGGGATGAAAATTCCGGGCCGTTACATTTGTCCCCACCGATCGGGAGTAAAGCGAAGCATTGCTTCCGAGGTTGAGAGCGGACATAACGTACTTTGTCCCCAGTGGTCGGATATAGAGCAAAGCATAACATACATTGCTTTTTCTCCCCCTCCGTGACCCAATGAGAATTAGCTACCTCATTGGCGTATGCCTAGTTTGTAGCTCGCTAGAGCGGAACCACGCCAACGGTGTAAGCCTACCTTGGCCGCTTCTTAGCTTCGGTCGGTGGTTCAGCCGCCGGATGAGCACCGAGGGCCTCGCGCTACTGTGATCAGTGACACCGCTTCCGAGTCATAGGCATGCGTACCTGGCCCGCGTAGTTTGCCCTTTGGCCCCCGCATTTACTTCGGTTGAAGCAGCATGCGGTGTGCGCGCACACGCGTTAGTCGCCGGTTCGGAGAGCTCCCCTGGGCTAATGTTCGTGAGTACACCATTCTTTCCGTTAGAGCCAGACTTCGGGTACTCTCCCGTAAGTTCAGATTAGCAAGGGCAAGGAGGCCCTTGAGGACATCTTTGTGATCAGTTCATGAGTTGAGCAATCCCCCGAGTGAAAGATACCTCGGTGATGTCCCAGGATTGGTCAGGGTAACCAATCATTAGGCCGGAAGTAGGAGACTTCCGATGACTCTAGATCTTGTATTATGAGCTCGTTGAGCTATGATCTGTGTTGATAGCTTTTTGCTTGCATGTTGAGGTGCTAGATGACTGATGTATCGTATTGTACCCCGGTTGGGGATTCTTACTGAGTATGTTTATACTCACCCTTATTTATCTTTCAGGTAACTTGGGACAGCACCAGGATGGCTAGCGGAGGGAGCTGTTTGATCATGGGGAATCGCCGGCACTCTGTCATTTATTATTGCATTGTTTATTCAGCATGTAGATGGACATGAGTCCTAGGGGAACATTGTTTAAAACGTTGTTTAAATTGTATTGTATGTTTTTATAAACACTGGCCAGGATGTTTTACTTCGTTGGTTTGTTTAAATGAAAACTGTTGGTTATGTTTTAAGGGTTCCCCCTTCTCATATGTTTTGAAAGGTTTTTAAATATGAGCACTAAACCGCTTGTTATCATATTTAACTTGCATGCTGAGTGAGAACCCAGGTTTAGGACCATGTTTTGGGTCGGGTTCGTCACAATTCACCTCCATCCCCGAGCTAAATACTGATTTCAGGGATCAAACCCGTGACCATGATATCAAACTAAATTTTCACTAAACAATGAAACTATCTGGCCACCGACTCTTTCGGTCAAAAAATAGATGAATGTAGCACTGTATATATTGAGATGAATGTAGCAATATTAAAAAAAAGAAAATTATATTTTTAGTCTTTAGGTTTGAGATTTAGTTTCAGTTTGGTCCCTATGTAAAAATAAACACTTTTATCCTTGACATTTCAATAATACTCACTTTTGATCCTTGTGTTTTAAAATTTAACACGTTTACTCGTGATATTTCAATAATCATCACTTTTTTTCGTAGCTATGGGGTCTAATTTCAGTTTGGTTCATATGTTTCAAAATTGAACACTTTTACTCATGACTTTCAATAATACTCACGTTTAATCATTGTGTGTTTTTTGTAGTTTATTTTTATATTCATGTTTTTAAAATACTAAATTCACATCAAAAGTAAAATAATTAATTTATTAATATATTAAAATTTAAATTTAGTCTATTCAACATTAAATTATATATCTAACGATTTTGTTAACTCAATAATTAAATTTGAATATGATAGAATTTTATTAAAATGTCATGAGTAAAATTATTCAATTTTAAAACATACGTGAAACTTTAAGATTAAAAATATATTTTTTTCCCTAAATACATACAATTTTCTAAATTAAAATAATAATAAATAAAAATGGAATGGGAAAGACCAATATTGATAGTCATTTAACCTATTTAGCATCAACTTATAATGAGAACCATAACTAAAAAAAGAAAATTATAGTAAAAAAAAAAAGAAAGAAATCTTTTAGTTTTTTTTTTTTACATTTTTATATTATATATATGATCAAATAAAATTAATAAAAAATATTTTTCGTTTTATCTTTGTTTTTTTAGTATAAAATTGAATAAAATTAATGGAAAAAATATATTTGGAGTATTTAGGTTTGAGGTCTAATTTTTTAGATCTATGTTTCAAAATTGAACAATCTATCTTTAAATTTTAATAATGTTTTATTTTACTAAGTTTAAATATAATATATTGATGAAAAAGTTACTTTAATTTTGACCTCAATTTAATTTTTTTTTAAATTTGGAATAAAAGTAAACTAAAAAACACATCACGACTTAAAGTAAGCATAATTGTACTATAGTTGAATTATTTTAAAAATTATGCTGCAAATATAATAGAAGAGGTAGAATGTATTCGGGTAAATTCCTATTAAGAGCAAGTTGAATTATTTTTATATTTGGTGAAGATTAATAAAGAACTAGGTAGAGAACTTTATTTAGTTTAAATGACATATTTATCCTTTAAATAAAAAGATATTATAATTTTTTAAATAGAAATAATTTATTAGATACAAAACCACATATTTAACCCTCAAAATCAATTGTTAGTTGACTTTTTTAAAAAAAAAAAATCAACTAATGAATGATGTTTTGTGCCAAATAAATGTTGGGGGACCATGTTGCCTTGTAACATCCGTCAAGGAAATGTCTTCGAAACTTCTTTGTGACATGATTCATAGAAGAATATTGTCTGACCTTTTAAGCCAAGGTCTATTTTAAGTCTTCAATCATAGAAAACAAGATGAGTGAGAAAAGATAACCAGAACAAGAACATTTATTTTTATTTGAAGTTCAGTTTTTCCACTATTTATATTATTTAAGAAAAACCCCATTTATTCTTTTTCTTTTTCTTTTTTAAAAAAACCCATTTATCAAACAAAAGTTCCTTTTCTTTTTCCTCAATTTATTCGTAATGAATATTGTTTGCAAGTGTTCAAATTTGCTCCCCTTCTTTGAAAAAGGGGAGGCCATAAGATAATAGCTGAGTTGTGAAAATGGGTGTGTAATTAGGATTTAAAAAGATAGAGAATCGTGATGAATTTTAAGGGTTTTATTTATTTATTTATTTAGTTAAAGAAATTGTGGTAGAAAATTTGGAATCCATGATGTCACTAGCTCTACTTCAATTGTAAATCCTCTCAAATTCACTTGGTAACTTCTCTTTACTTGTAAGAAAAAGGATGGTGCCAGTCATATCACAATTTTTTTTTAATATATGAATATTTATGCCCGTTTATGGACACAATTAATTTTATGGAACAAAAGGTTTGTTCTTATAATATTAGTTTTGAAGTAAATTTATAAAAAAGTGATCTTAAGGTAGACACATAAGACTATTTAACCTTTAGGTCACTATGATAGCTAAGGCCCCGTTTGATAACCATTTTGTTTTTCGTTTTTTGTTTATGAAATTTAAGCCTACAACACCTATCTTACTATACATTTTTCATAATTTGGATATCTACATCTTACCTATATTTTAATAAACAAAATCAAAATTTGTAAACAAAAAAAAGTAGCTTCCAAAATTTTGTTTATGTTTTTGAAATTTGATTAGTATTCTCCTACTTTCTTAAGGAAAGATGGATACATTGTAGGAAAGATGGAGCACATGGTAGGAAATTTGAATAGAAATAGGATTAAATTTCATAAACAAAAAACAAAAAACAAAATGGTTATCAAACGGGGTCTAAGAGTCTCCATCTTTAAATTTATTGATACATGAACTAGTATATTATTTTTTAATACAACAATAATCGAAAAGATCCATAACCTCTTGATCATAAGCACACACTTTATATTAGTTGAGTCAGACTTTTGTTGGCCGAATGAATATCAATAATATCATTCTTTTTTTAAAAAAATATCAATGATATCATTTTGGTTTATGTACCTACATTATTTTATTTTATCTTGGAAATAGTTATGCTAGTTTAAAACTAATGTTAAAATTGGTCCTTTTATTACGTTCTTAGTTAACTTTTTCTTTTAAATAAATAAATAAAATATAGGGAAAATTGCAAAATTAGTCAAATTTAGAAAATAAATTACAAATATGGTAATTTTTAGAAAATTTAGCAAATATACTTATTGGTTTTGATGAGCATTAATACATATTTTATTATAATATTGATTTAATAATACACAATATTGTATTAATGAATATTTATAATACTGTATTAAAACGTATTAATGACTATAGATGCAAATATATACTTTAAAACTTGCCTATATTTATAATTATTTTGTGAGAAAAGCTCATCGAGTATAATGTCCCTAAAATATAAGTTCTCTCATAGCTATTACTCGATATATTTAGAAATAGGTTCACATTTTATCATGTAAATTTGTTGTAGAGAGCAAATTCTAGCATCCTTATTTTTATTATAACAACTTTTTAAAAATTGTAAAATATTCCAACTTTTATTATTTTTAATTAGTTTAATTTAATTGAAGTCATCAATTTCCTTTGCTTAATCCTATCAATTTTGTGGACTTAATTAAAGTCGTCAATGTAATCATTTTTTTGCTGTATTTTATTTTTTTCTAAAATTTTGATACACATAAAAAAAATTTAATTTTTATTATTCTTGAAAACAAAATTCCCTTTTTATTATTTCATATCAATTATTATTATTATTTAAATAATTTCAATTCAAATTATCTTAAAACTTATGATAAAAAAATGTAAGAAATTAAAATTAAACATTTCAAAGTTTAAGGACAAAAATAGAGCACTTAAAAATATACAGATTAAAATGTTATTTTGACCTTATTTCATTTAAAAGGGGGAAAACAATAATCAACTAAACTTTTTGTGAACGCATCGACGTTCTCATGTATCTTTGGTTCATGACATTGACATGTATCAAATTAAAATTTCCATCATACAAAAAAAAAAGACGTAAGGTTATTAATACTAGGGAGCATGGTCAAGGACTACGTTTTATCTTGAGATTATATTGGTTCTCTTTCTTTAACATTGTCGTATTGGCCCTCTAAATATTGCTATCCATTGTATATGTGTCTTGCTTTCTTTGGCATGATAACTCATTGCTTTGTTGTATCTTCTTTATTTAACAACTTATTCACAATAATAAAATCATTGACCATCTTATCTAAATTCTCTCCAATTTGTCTTCTACCTTAAGCTCTCATTTTTATCTGATTTTGTACGTTAGTATCAAAGCCTAAATGGATGAGAGTGTTCAAACGTCTCCGAACAACAATACCATGGTTGCATCTATCAGAGCTTCACCTACTCTTGCAAAGTCTTGTGAATTCTTCTTTCGATCATCCTCTCAGTAAAATCCTCATTGTGAAACTAGATGACAAAAATTATCAACTGTGGAGAGATGGGATGGTTCTTGCGATCCTTAGGGGTTAGAGAGTTGATGGTTTTGTCCTTTGTACTAAAGAGAAACCTATTAAGCATGTTGATTCTACAAATGAACCTAGAGCTATTATTACAGTGTAACGGCCCAGTTTTCTATTCCGGTTCTCGAGGTGCTTTCGGTTCAGATTCAGTGGTTCGGTTGGGCCGTTAGAGCTGTTTTGACCTTTAGGGGTATTTTGGTCTTTTGGCTCTCCGTGCAGGATTTGTGGTTTTTCAGGCTTCGAGGTAGCTCCTGCCCTTGTCGAGGCTGGTTTGTTATTGCTTGCGAGTCCCGAGATGTTTGGGCTAGTCGTTTGGGAGTTCGGTTGTGATTTGGGTTTTGGGCAAAGTGTTGGTTGGTTGTGTGCTTCCTTTGGGATTCGAGCCCGGGCCCTTGGTGTTTATTTGGGAGTTGGATTTTAGTGAGTTTTATTTATTGGGAGAGGTTGCTTCAGCCGGGTCTCGAAGGAGGAAGCCGGGAAATGGGATTTTTAAGGATAAAAGTGGATAAGGATGGATTTTCGATAAAATCCTTATTTTTCCTTTTATTTCCCATTTTCCTTTTCTTTTCCAAATTCATTTTCTTTTCTTTTATTTTTTTCCCCAAATTCACTTTCTCTCTCTTTCTTTCTCTCTCTCTCTCTCTCCCCCGAGCACCCAAGCCCGAGCAAACAACAAATTTCACCACCGCCAGTCCGACCTTGTCGCTGCCGTCACGCCGCCGCCAGCCGAGACGCCCGATCGCAGCAGCCGAGAGAAGCCCGTCGCCCAGCAGCCGAGCTCGCACGTCGTCGCACCAGGTCCGCCCGAGCAGCAGCGCCGTCGCACCAGATCCGCCCGTCGCTCGTGTCGCCAAATCGCGCGCCTCGCCCTCCCTCGGTCTCGTCCGCGCCGTGCCGTCCCTGCCGAGCCGCGCCGCGTCGCCCAGTGCCGAGCTCGCCGTGTCCGCGCCTCACGCTAAGCGCCCGTGCGCCCACACTGCATACCCAGTAGCAGCGTGTCCATGCAAGCATCGCGCCCAGAAAGACCCGACCCAAAAAGGGGCTCTAAATGGGCCTTTACCCCAATGCATGTAGTGAAAATAAAAGATATAGTGAAAACTACATTTCGGATCCCAAGTAAAAACAGAAACATTCAACAACCAAAACATACATTTCTAAAAGCATACTCTGATCAGAGATTTATTTAAACCGTTAAAACAAACCACAAGTACAAATATGCTGGAATCCATAAAACGTAAGAAAACATCCCGGGGCTCGGTGCTGCGCCTACATGCATTCGGGGAAAAAGAAAAGTCAAGAGTCATGATAAACAAAATAGAATAATCGGAGATGACAAAGCAGGATTCCATGATCACGGCTCTCTCCTTCACCATCCTGTCTCCCGCTTGATTACCCGTGGAAAACCACGGAATAAGGGTGAGTAACGAATTACCAGTAAGAATCCCCAACCGGGTACAATACGATATACATGATCATCTAGAAGAATGTATGCAAGCTATGAGAACAAACACAGAGCGGAGCACATAGCTAAGTCCATACTTGGACCTCGGATGCCATCTCGTGGTCTTAGTCCGGAAAACACCACCATACACTATACGCGCTATACGGAAACAAGTCCGGCCTCGGCCGCCTATCGCGATCACGAAAGGTGCACTAGCTCAAGATCCCGAGGAGCTCTCGATCGGCGCCAGAATGAGCGTAAGCGCGCACCGCATGCTACCGCAAACTCGGGGTGCCGGGTCTAGTGGCAAGCCGCCTGTGTTCGATCACCATGCCTAACTAAATCTCTCGGATCGGTGTCACCGACATAGGGGTGTGAGACTCGACACGTGAACTATGTCGGCTGTACCACCGCACTGAGGCTAAGGAACCGGCCGTGGTAGGCTTGCACCGAGAAGCGGTCCTTGCCCTAACAGTGGCAATCAAGGGCTACGGCCGAACACGCCGAGGACGTGCCGATTGCCGGACGAGGCAATGCCAAGTCATCATCCCGACCGTTGGGGCATTTAACGATCTGCCACCCTCACCCAAGATTGCGGGGCCTACCGGTTGGGATAGCTAATCCTCACGGGTCCAAGGATCGGAGAATGATCTCGAACGTCCTTGCCATAGATGCAAGGTACTTTATGCATCGGGCCCGATGATTCTATCTACCTCAATTCTAAACCTTAACAATAATAACGATTCAATCAATGCACCCAATACGTGCTCATCGGATACAAAGAACCTAGCATGATACTACGAAGCAAGAACAGATATCGAACATGCTAGAATAGAACAACCTAGCATGGGCTAACATGAGAAACAATACAAGAGATCATGCGATCGAGAATTGAGCACAGAGCACCTAGAGATAAACATGCTAGTAATCATACACAGCATACAAAACAACAATCACAAATATACCATGAGGTCCACACAACCCCTGTAAGAAATCCTTACCTTGGTGGAAGATCGCTACACACAAATCCTAAGTCGCGGAACAATCCCGAGCTAGCGAGCGGGAACCTAGCAAACCAACAATAATCAGCATCTAAAATATCTAAGCAACAATAGGACAACAAGCTCGGCTCGGGAACTCACGCGGCGCGACGACAAGAGCTTGGGGCTCACTGGCGAGCCGGGCACGGCAAGGACGCATAGCGCGGCGCGCGCGAGCGCTCGACGGCAGCGCGCGGCGCCGGCGTGCGATCGCGGACACGCGGCGGCTCTGGCAGGACGACGCGCGCGGGCGAGCGCTCGGGCGGGCGCGCGCGGGCGCGGTTCGGCAAGCGAACCACGCGAGGGCGCGCGCGAGGCCGGCGAGACCTCTGGCGTCGCGGCGATCGGGCGATCTCTGCTGCTGGCTGGCGAACGCAAAAGGCCGCTTGGGACAGATCTGGCGTCGCGGCGATCGGGCCGGGCGTCGACGGCAGCGAGGCGATCTGGAGAGCGATGGTGTGCGGGAGGTTCGCGACGGTGGATCTCGCGGCCGCTGTCCGCCCGGCGTAGTGCGCGGCGCGGGGCTCCTCCACAGATCCGGGCGTGCGACGATGGTCGCTTTCTCTACCGGGCCGCAAACAACACAAACACCCACAACACTCTACCACTTACCTTCGGCCAAAGATCAAAACCAAATGAGGAGATGAAGAGGATGAAGACTTACCCGAAATGATGATGATCGATCCCAAGGAGATGCAAGGATGAAGAATCGGCAAGGTTATGGAGATGGAGAGCTTGGGCGGCCAAGAGATGTTTTGGAGAAGGAGATGAAATGACCTATTTCTATTTCATTTAACCAAATGCACCAAAACTCCAAAATCCAAGGTTAACTAAGATGTGATGCAGAAAGAGTAACAAGAGCACCTAATGGCTCAAATGGCACACCTCTCTACAAGCTTCCCAGAGACCAGGGTTCAAACCCCACTGCAAAGACAAATTCCTTTATTTTTACTTTTGCAACAAACCTTGCTCAAACCAAACCACAAACCCCTCCAAAAACCTACATAAAACCATCCAATAATTTTAGTAACTGGAAAAGACACAAACGACCCTGACGGCCCGACCAAATTACCCCTAGGGCATACCTGGAAGACCGGAAGAAAAACACAGGTCGTTACAATATTCCCTCCTTTTTATGACTTTCGTCCTCGAAAGTCCTTAAGAACAACACTCGGGGTAATGCAACCTCATCTCGTCTTCCCGCTCCCAAGTGGCTTCCTCGAATCCCGACTCCTCCATCGAACCTTTACCAAACGAATCTCGCGATTACGCAACGTCTTGGTCTCAAAGGCAAGGATCCTTACCGGCTTTTCCTCGAAGTTCAAATCCTCATTCACCGCAAAGGCTCAAAGTCCACAATGTGCGACGGTCCGGCACATACCGCCTCAACATCGATACGTGAAAAACATTATGCACCGCCGATAGGGACGGAGGTAGGGCTAACCGGTAAGCAACTCGCCCAATCCTCTCTAGGATCTCAAACGGACCAACAAATCGGGGACTCAACTTCCCACGCTTACCAAACCTCGTAACACCTCGCATCGGAGCGACCTTAAGGAACACATGCCGACCAACCTCAAACTCCAAATCTCGACGCCGAACATCGGCGAAACTCTTCTGCTCGCTCACGAGCGGTCAACATACGAGCTCTAATCTTCGCCTGCGCCATTAGTCAATCTGCAGAACTTTCGGGACCCAAAACTCGTCTATCACCAACCTCTTCCCGTGAACACGGGGACCGGCTAACGCTTACCATACAATGCCTCGAATGGAGCCATCTCAATCGCCGATCGTAATCGTTGTTATAGGCAAACTCCATCAAGTACGATGTCTGGTCCCAACTTCTGGGAAATCCAACACACAAGCTCTCAACATATCCTCGAGAATCGATTCACTCTCTCGACCGACCATCCGTCGAGGGTGAAAAGTCATCTTGGCGCACTCTGTGCCCGAACCCTTCGGGCGCTCTCGAAAACGAGAAGTGAACCATGAGTCACGATCGGACACAATCCTCACCGGTACACCATGATAACGGACGATCTCGATCCAAAAACAAATTGCGCCATCGCTCCACCACGGTATAAGTGTCTCGTCCGGGAATGAAGTGTGCGCTCTTGGTCAAACGGTGCGACTATCACCCAAATCGAGAGAACTTCCTCGAGTCCTTGGCAAACCGGATATAAAGTCCATAGAGATCTCTTCCCATTTCCACTGGGGTACACTCGATGGTTTGCAAATAAACACCAATTGCCTCTGCACTGGTGCCTTCACTTGGCGACAAGTGAGACACCTACCGACAAACTCTGCCACATCTCTCTTCATCCCCATCCACCGAAAAAGTCTCGCTAAGGTCTCGATACATCTTGGTACCCTGGGTGCCAAGCAAAAGGGGAATGGGCCTCCGAGAGCAACTCGGCTCCATGAAACTCGCAATGTCCGGAACACACAACCGGCCTCTATAAGTCAACCCACCATGCGTGAATACACAAAGTCAAAGTCACCGTCAAGATCGACTCACTCAACCAACCTCTTAAGTGCGGGGTCACCCAACCGGTTGTCTATAATCCATTTGCCGAATCGACGGTGAGCATAAATCAATCGAGCTACCACTGCGGTAACCTCTCCCAACAACACTCGCAACCTCGGCCCGCTCGAACTCTCTCTCGCAAACTGGCCGAGAACTCAACAACGCCGCAGAGTGCGACGTCTTTTCTCGCTCAAAGCATCGGCCACTACATTGGCTTTACCGGATGGTACAAAATCTCTCGCATCCATAATCCTTTACCGGCTCTAACCACCTCATCGCCTCATATTCAACTCCTTCGAGTAAACAGATACTTGAGGCTCGGTGATCGGTAAACATCCGAATCCGCTCACCGTCATGTAATGCCTCCAAATCTTGATTACAAACACCACTGCTTTGCCAACTCCATATCATGAGTCGGGTAGTTCGCTCATACGGCTTGGTGACGGAAGCATAGGCAATGACCTTCCCGTCTTTGCATCAACACACAACCTAATCCAAACTTGGAAGCATCATCAGAGACCACGAAACCACTGTCCCCTCCGGATCGCCAACACTCAGTGCCGAAGTCAAATCACTTGAGCACGCAAAGCTCTCATCACACTCGCCGTCCCAAACAAACTCGACACCCTTCCTCGTCGAGACGAGTGAGGGGCGAGGCTAAAGCGAAGAAGTCCTGACGAACCGACGGTAGTAACTCGCCAAACCAGTAAAGTCTGCGAATCTCGGCAGAATCGAAGTCGGCTTGGCCCATGAACTCACGGCCTCAATCTTCGCGGGGTCCACGGCTATACCATCTCTCGAAACTACGTGGCCTAGGAAGGCCACTGTTCCAACCAGAAATCACATTTGGAAAACTTCGCATAAAGTCGGTTTTCCTCAAAGCTGCCAATACTCGCCTCAAATGCTCTGCATGGTCTTCTTTAGACCTCGAATAAATCGAGAATATCGTCCAATGAACACGATGACGGCCGTCCAAAAATGATTTGAACACCCTATCCATCATGTCCATGAACGCTACTGGGGCATTGGTCAATCCAAACGACATGACCACAAACTCATAGTGACCATATCCGGACTCGAAAGTCGTCTTAGGAATGTCGCATCCCCGATCCAAGCAATCGATGGTAACCGGATCTCGATCTATCTTGGAGAACACCAAGCTCCACGGCCGATCGAACAAATCATCGATCACGGGCAACGGATACTTATTCTTCATCACACCTTATTAAGCTCGCGGTAATCAATACATAAGCGCATAGAACCATCCTTCTTTTCACAAATGCAGAATCGGTGCTCCCACGGGGACACACTTGGACGGATGAACCCTCGGTCTAACATCTCCCGCAATCGAATCTTGATTCCTTTAACTCACTGGCGCCATGCGATCTGGAGCCTTCGAGATAGGGAGGGTCCTCGGCTCGAGCTCAATAATGAAGTCAACCTCTCTCTTTGGGGGCAACCCCAGTAACTCCTCGTGAAACACATCCGCGAACTCCTGCACGACCGGCACTGATCAACAGACAATGAGGGGCGCTCTTCCCTGCATAACTTGGCTAGATAGCCCCAAGCTCCATGAGCTAGCAAACGACGAGCTTTCACGGTGACACCATCGGCGGGCAAACTCCACCTGGACTCCACGAAACTTAAAGCTAGGCCGACTGGCGGCTCAACACCACTTCTTTCCGGTGGCGGTCAATCAACGCGTGGTTAGCGACTAACCACTCCATACCGAGAATCACATCAAAACCGCTCATAGGCGTAACTATGAGCGTAGCCACAAGCAACTCTCCTGATATCTCGATCCGGCCATCCCTAATCTTATCTCTAGCCAACATATCAACTCCCGAAGGAGTTGCAACAGATAACTCGAAACCTAGAGGCTCTAGTCTTAACTTAGCATGCTCAAGAAACAACACGGATACAAATGAATGCGTAGAACTGAGAATCAAACAAGGCAAATGCGCAGTGATCTAAAACAAGAAGCGTACTCGCCATACGCGGCATCCGTGACGCTCGGCCTCTGACGGTCGTAGCGAACACTCGACCTCTAACTGCTTGCTGGTGGCGCCATAGCCGGTGATCACAAAA